>BLBF01000062.1:10704861-10877378 GCA_015471245.1 Laticauda colubrina
AGGAAGGAAGGAAGGAAGGAAGGAAGGAAGGAAGGAAGGAAGGAAGGAAGGAAGGAAGGAAGGAAGGAAGGAAGTTAAGTAGATGGCCTTTGGGCCCATTTAATAAGTCAGTTACACAATGTTACAGAATGTATAATCAATCAAAAGAGGAACCATGCACTGAATAAGGCTAGCAGAGTATACATTAATAAACTTTGGGAAGGAAAAGTCCACAGTGAATAAAATTTAGACTAGGATTAGAACAAGACTGAAATAATTTTCTCATAAGAATAACCATGCATATTTTTCAAGAACTACCAATTAAAAGTAGTACTTCTGTTCAAAGTTCGCTAATTAAATCACAACAGCTGGCATATCTCTCATATTTTTAATGTGATAAGAAAAAGAACTGTCATGCAGGGAGGCAAGTTTGCTTCTTTGCCAAAACAGAGGAAATGACATCATTGGATCCAAGACCATAACTTTGATAATTTTATTATGGTCCCTCATGATGCTCTTTCCCAAACATGGCTCCTCACTCATCATAACCTTACTCAGCCTTATTCGCTCACCCACTTCCTCATAGGAAACTATGCTTCTCCTTTGGAAGAAGAGTTCATGCCCAAGAAACATTTTGCCTTACCCAGGCAGAAGGAAGAAGGTTGTACTTACAAAGACTCCAAGGAAAGAGTTGAGCAGCAGCATTTTCTTCCCAGCACAGGAATCACAGGAATGTGGCATGAGGAGTAGCTTTAGTTATAAACTGTTGGTGCAATTGTTGCACAGGGAAACTCTTCATCAAGAACCAAATTTTCTGTCAACAAACTGCAAGGGATGTGAGACCAGCCTCCTGACATAAACTGAGTTAAGGGCTGGCAAGCTACATTTTGGTTGGGGCATGCAAAGCATTTAATAAAAGAAAAGAAAAAAGGAAGGCATGTGAGGTGAGGCTTTCTCTGAATCAACAGCACTAACACAGTACAATGAGCTCTGGCTAATACTGAGGAGAACAGCATGAACTCAAAGGCAAAAAGAACACACAACTCTCAGGAGGCAGAGGGCCCCTCGGTCCTTCTATTTAGTCTCTGCCCTCTCTCTTCTCACTCAAGTGCTTTCAGAGGACAAACATCCACCACAACTTAGGTCTGAATTTGGATTGTCTTTAAAGGGAGGAATTCATAAATTTCTAAAATAAATTATTTCATGTATTTATTTATGGCAGTCACTACAAAGATAGCATGGGAACCCTGTTAAATGCAATTATTTGAACAAAGTACTCTGGCTTTAGAGTATTTAAACTTTTGTCTGTAGTGGATGATCCGGCTCTCCCATTACTGATAATCCAATTGTTTATCTGCAGTAAGTAACACTGAACTCAATTAGATTTACATCCTAATAAAAGTATAGTCTGAAGAACTTTTCAAACAACTTCCGATGTATCCATGCAGGCAAAAATTTTCTCAACCAAAGATTCATATGAACGTAGGCTTCTAGCATTAGTTTCTGAAGTTTCTTTGGAAACTTTGCTTATAACAAGGATAACCAAAGAGACATCATCATATACAAATTAAAATGCTTTTTCCACACTAGCAAATCAAGCAACAAACTCTGACTATCAAACATATAATAACTGCTTTTGGTTAACATACATTGTACGACCATACAATATATTCTGAGAATACATTAATTTTTAAAAATTTAATATTCCACTGTCAATAGCCTCAGAGAAGTGCATTCTCAGAATTAAAATTGCTACCTATCATCATTATGAAAATACTATTTCTCCCCAATAAGATGCAAAATGATAATTCTGAGTAATATTTAGAATGAAGATCAGTGTCTTGGAGTATATTTAAGTAAGGAGATGTACACATCCTAACACCCAAATACGCTTTTTAAAAAAAGAATCAACCTTTCTACCAACAAGTAGTATGTCCCAAAAGGAGAGCAGGCGCACCCTTCAATGTATGTATTAATAAATATTTCCTTTTAACCTTCTCTAATTCATGCTTATTTTGGGAATGATTCTCTTGATAAAGTATCTTCAAAATGTAAGGTTCTAATACAGAAAGCAGACTTTCAACTCAAAAGTTTTCCAAAAAAGAAAAAGCAAACTAATAAACACTGTTTTAGTTACTTAGTTCTTCATTTCTCTTCCTGAAAGAGAAACTTTTTTCTTTCCATGCTGTTATGCAATACACTTCCTCCAAACTGAACATGTCAAAATTATTATACTGCAAAATATTATTAAATATGGTGGGTGGAAGAAAGCCAGCATCATTCTAATTTTAAACTATAAGTAATTCACACTTGATTAATGTACTAGTTTGTTTTATATGTGCACAAATAATAGAAATTTAGTACTAAAAACTTATTTGGTGGGCAAGACCACATGGATAAGCAAATTTTAGCTTATCATTCATTACCATAGACCTTTTTTTTGTTTTAAACTAATAATCACTTGTTCTTGCTAGTTTTCAAACTCAGATCATTCAACAATCATCAGAATTTATTGCCCTGATTGGGATTTAGGGGAAGCTATTTTGGTTCTTCATGACAGGAAATTCCAGAAATTTCACAATCCCTGTTTGTGTATAGTCCAGCCCCATATAGATGATAATGCATGCTTGGGCCTGCTGGCAAATCATCAAAGCTCACTTTGAAGAAAGTTAGATTACGTGATGAATGCAAAATAGCTTGAAATGTTTATCTGTCTACACTCCTTTTTATCTGCCTTCACTTCTTATCATCTCAGTTAATTGAAGGCAATGCTAGACAGCTTCCTGTGGTTTGGCGCCACAATATGCAACTGGGAGTTCATGAAATCATTACTTAATATCAGAAACCAACTTTCACTCTGCATAGTGGAGTCATTCCAGTTCCCATTTCCAGCAAAGGAACTGTCACACGTTTGAACAGGCAAACTAGGATATTTCAGCCTTGCCTGGATGTGAGCAATCAAACTAAACAAATAGATTGTCAATTTTTATGGAACTATAGAGCAATAGAATACATGGAGAAACAATCTTTATTTTCTCATATTTACAATTGTTGCAACACTGCAATTATATCACTACTATACTGTGTTGTACTGTACTGTACTCTAGACATTTCAAACACACTTCTTTCAGGATAAAGAACTAAAAAAAAATCAATGTTCATGACAGTTAAGAGATGGCCCTATGATAAGAACAAAAATTCAAAAGCAATATATACTATTGGGTTCTGATTTTTCTTTGAATCTTATTAAACTTCTAAACAGAATTCTTCAAATACCACAAAGTAAATTTCTCAACATGGCAACAAAATCTAATTGCTTGCATCAGCACTGATTTTTTTTTATAGGTAGGCCTCATCTTATGACCACAATTAAACTGAAAATTTCTGTCGCAAAGCCACACAGTTGTTAAATGAGTTTTGCCCCATTTTATTACCTCTTGCCGTAGTTCTTCAATGAATCCCTGCAGCTGTTAAGTTAGTAACACAATTGTTAAGTAAATCTGGCTTCCCCATTGACCTTGTTCTTCAGAAGGTTGCAAAAAGTGATGACATGACCCTGGGACACTGCAACCATCATAAAAACATGCCAGTTGCCAAATGTTCAAATTTTGATTATGTGACCATGGGGATGCTGCAATGGTTGGAAGTGTGAAAAATGGTCATAAGTCACTTTTTCAAGTTCCATTGTAAATTCAAACATTAAATGAATAATTGTTAAATTGAGCACTTCCTGTATTTTCTTTGGGTTTTTCCTATAACTGTTACATTAGAAAAAAGAAAACTACATTATCTTAAGGCTAAAATTAATGGCACTAAACATAGGAAGGACATAAAAGAAACAGATATTACCATATTTAGTTCAAATTGATTTATACACAAAGGATAGTAGTTCACCACTTAGACTGAATTCCCAAAAGTTAAGCCAAATTAGATGTGGCCAGTATTTAACGAGAGACTAAACTGTAGTCTAGGGGAAGTTATTTCCCTGGTCTCTCTCCCCCTTCCAAAGTCCTGGAAAAAAGTAGTGGCAATTTATATCTGTAATTGTTGTTAAGAAAACTCTCCATTTAAAATTCAGTTCAGTTCCAGGAAAGGTTTATCTTATAATTTTCACATTTAAAATATCCCAATAAATTAGTTCAGCCATTTTGCAGTTTTCCAGTTATTTTAAATATTGTATCAGTCTCAAATAACTGGAATTTAAAAACACATTAGGATTGTGTAAAGATCAAAATCTGAAGAGGAAATGGATTGGAGTACATGTGGATACAGATG
This sequence comes from Laticauda colubrina, assembly GCA_015471245.1. Lineage (NCBI taxonomy): Eukaryota > Metazoa > Chordata > Lepidosauria > Squamata > Elapidae > Laticauda > Laticauda colubrina. The sequence continues at coordinate 10,709,116 of BLBF01000062.1, forward strand.
TAGCATATGTTGGCTATTCTAAGTAAGCTATATCTTTACTGGACTTTCTGCATTTTAGAAAAATGCCCTTGATTTGATGACAATGTTTTGTATGTGTCCATACATCCCTTCAAATTTGGATCTCTCTTCTACCTTCTTTACCGTATTTGAAAATGATTTCCTTTATAAGGTGGGGATGCCTATTCTAATTGGCTTGAAGTAAAAGTTATGCCATCAACGACAACAGAAACTGTAATTAGAAAACTGGACAACCTTTTTGCCACCCATGGCCTACCGGACGTTCTTGTCTCAGATAATGGGCCACAGTTAACCAGCATACAATTTGAGCAATACCTAGCCTCCCTAGGTATAAGACATGCCCTAACCGCGCCGGCTCACCCGGATGCGAACGGCAGGGCTGAGAGAATGGTCCGGTTTACTAAAGAAGGTTTAGAAAGAATGGATGCCGGAGATGTCCAACAAAAAGTAAACCGTTTGCTCACACTCCAGCACATAACGCCCAGTACCACAACCAACAAGTCCCCAGCAGAATTACTATGGGGCGAAAGTTAAGATCACACCTTGATAGGTTACACCCAAATTTTACTCCAGAAAACCCGCCTGACTCCTCTACACGGCTTAGACAATTTGAAATAGGCGATTTACTATACGCTAAAAACTTCACCGGGGACCCGGTATGGCTACCAGGACAGATTACCCAAATCACAGGCCCCAAATCCTACCGGTTAACAGTAGAGGATGGCAGGGAATGGAAGCGGCACATAGACTAGCTTCGATCCCGAATTATAGAACGAACCACAGACTTACAACCATTCACCGACAAAACCGACGAATTGCAAACCAAGGTGGGGGGGGAAATGCGAGAAGTAAATAAAGAACTTTTTAAAACCAAAACCAATGAAGCATATAATCAAAAAGAGCAAATAAAAGACTCACTGTTTGGAGAGACTTGCGTGAAGAGCCCATCGGAAGGGGCCAGCCAGGCCAGCTCGACCTGCCCAGAGGAAACGGGAGGGAGCGGCAAAACCACCAGCCTAAGAAACTCAAGCGGCGGTAAAATGGCTGACTCACCCTTCCAGACGGTTCCAGGGAGAAGAACGGATGACACAGCAACCCCATCCGAACCGGTCGAAGACTTCACTAAGAATGAACCGCGCAATTCAAGTCGAGTCCGGAAAAGCCCCACCTACCTGCGAGACTACGTCACCACATAGGACTGAACTAAGAGGGGAGGGGTGTTCTATATGTAAATTGGTTGACTCCAAATATGCAAACCTGATTGGTCTAATAAACTAAGCATTGGATTGGTTCACTAGGAACCAATCAATGAGCTGCTGGAAAGCGGCAAATTTAAACAAATGCCATTGGCTACGAGCCGGCAGGCCAGCCTGTATAAAAGGCTGGCCTCGGTTTCAGCCGAGCGTTCCTGTTACTGACTAGTTTTGAATAAAGCCTTTTGTTGTTGGAACCCGGTCTACCTCGTGTGTTTTCCGAACAAAACAGTATAATTAATAGTATCATAACAAATATTATTTGTATTGTAAAATACAAATATATGGTGAGAATTGTCCATAAGTTTAAAGTGAACTATGTCCATGTATTGAGAAAGAAATTAGAATCATGAAGCACAGCTGATTTCTTCTTTGCTTTCTTGCCAACCAGCAAGTCTAGGTTACGGGATCAAAGATCTCATCTCATTTCAGCAACTAAGAAAAGAAGTAGAGGAGAGAGCTCATATTACCATGATTTAATACCCTGAATTCAGAATTCTGTGAACTCTGCAAACAAAGGTTTCATTCAGGGAAACTACAGTCGCCTTCACAAATAATAGATCTGAAATAATACAGCATATAATTTGCTAAAAATATGGTATTTTATTTTAATCCCTATGCAACATTGCTATTCTTGAGTCACCACTCAAAACTAAGTTTACACTACTTGGAATTAACTAATCAGTTCTAATCTGGTAGGTAGAAGCAAAGGCATTCTTAATCTTAGCTTTAAAAAAATAATAATACAGAGTTTATCCAATGGAATGGATGAGAAGTTGAGGCATAGAAAATTTTAATGAGAGCTACTGAAGATATATACAAAAATATGTTTGTGACTTTTATAAATGTATATATAATATATATTTATATATGTATAGATATTTGAAAAACAGAAACAAACAGCAAATGTACAAGTAAAAATAATATATTGATAAGATCTGCACACAAAGGCACATTCTAACACAATTCTACTCTGGACCTCCCTAAATTAACGTTGCTTTGGAAAGGAGCAGAAGGTTGCTATTTTCAAGCTATAGTGCGATATAACATAAAGGATACGCTTGGAAATGCTGTGAAATTCTCCACTGTCCTCAGTCCAATATTATGTTGTGCTAGGTCAGGGTATTTTTGCTCTTCTAAAAAATGTCTCTCAAAAAATGTCTTTTGCCTCCACCATTCTTTTTCTTTTTCTGAAAATACTCCTCTATTTTAATTCACTTGCACTGGTTCCTGCATGGTTTGTGAACAGTGCCTCTCATACAGTCCAAATGCTTCAGCTCTCTGGAGCCGTTTTTCATTCCTAGACAGTTGTCAATCCTGACAGGTTCTTAGTAACCCAATCTTTAAAAGGGCATGAAGAGGCAGAATCTTGAAACCGAATCCAGCTAGAAGTCAGCTGGCACGAAGGAAGGAGCCACAGTTGCACCCAAATCCTGACCAATGAGAAAATGCCTAGTCAGAAATGACAAGCATTGTCAGTCCTTCTCAAGCAACAACTTCTTGTCTGAAGCTCAGACAGATCATTTGAGGCATCCCAGGATTTTTAAGCATGAGAAGTATCCAGTCATTGAAAACCTATGGGATGACTTTCTATTTCAACACATGAGCATAGAGCCACCACCTTGGGCTATCATGTTATACCTTCAAGAAAGTAGGACACAGGCTATTGGTTCCATTTCTTTTTGATTTAGTAGGGCAAAGGTTATTGAACCAGGACTCTGTCTGTCTCTCAAAAACTCAGTTCTATGAAATCTCCAAAATGGATATGGAACAAAGCAGTGATGGGGTTCAATTTTTTTTACTGCCGGTTCTGTGGGTGTGGCTTGGTGGGTGTGGCAGGGAAGGATACTGTAAAATCTCAGAGTCAGAGGTAAGATTTGCCAGTTTTCCAAACTAGTTAAAATTTCCCCTACCGGTCCTCCAGAACTGATCAGAACCAGCTGAATACCACCTCTGGAACAAAGTCGCAGAAGGAAAATACCATTTTTGTTTCCTAATGTTTTCAGTATCAAGTAAGTACTATTAAAATGACCTCTATTTCAAGTCAATATTCTTTCTCTGTACTGCAATGAAGAGGAAAGAACTGAGATATAGTCTAGCAAAGAAACATGATAATACATTACAGAATGCAATTTGGCAATATAAGTCATGAAGAAGCCCATTGAAATCTATAGATTTTAATGTTCAAGTACTTTGGAAAGGCCAGAAAAGAGAATAGATAGCATAAGAGCTTTAATGGAAGCACAGCTTTTGGGCTCCTCTTTTCTAGCTGATTATGATAATAAAAGAATAACAAATACTTAGTATATCCTTGCTTCTGTTTTTCTTTCTTTTTTCTAATCCCTTTCTTTTTTTCTTATGTCTTCTGGCCTGAACGTCTGAATGACAGGGGATTGTCATTGCTGATCTTTTTAAAAAATCCGTTAACACCCTTTTTCAGCTATAAAAATGTCAAATCTCTATCAATGCTAGTTCAACTTTTTGTAACTCTTTAGAGATATCCATGTAATTTTCTGAATGTAGGGAAGTTATTTCCTTCTGCCTTCTTGTAAGAAATGCCCCAACTTCTCATTCTAGCTTACATTCTTTATATTCCTAAAGGCTGCTCATTCTGGCACTCACCAGATTGCTTAATTTTTATGACCAGTCAAGGTTAGTCAGATGAAGCACCTGTAGACCCTTTTGTACTTAGAACAAAATGAACATAATAAATCTCAATTTGTATTTTCAGAACTGTTTGTAATGGAAATCCAAAAACACTCAAGATGATTTCCTTTAAGATCAGGTTACCCAATAAACAAGTAATCACTGTTATCATTATATTTTACTAAGGAAAAGGAAAATAACTACCCAAAAAGGGGGAGGGGAGCAAAAATGGATTTCTGTTTCTATCTTTCTTCATAAAAATATTTGGTAAATTGATTGCATAAATGGTAAAAAGGGCTTCATAAGTAGACTTGGTTGGCATAAACTTGCTCATGCTTTCTCCTACTGTCCAAAATAAAATGCCATGTTTTCACCTTAGAGGCAATGTGATTGTATTTCATAGCTGGATGGATAGCCATCACCATATAATTGTTGAAACATTCTTTAAAAAAGCTGGAGATGTAAAATCAGTTTACTTTTTCACCTCCCTAAGTTAATTTTGATGGTGCTCATACTAGTGTGCTGTTTAAAGCCCATGTCACACTGCACCAACGGATGGAAAGAGGATGTAAAATGGAGAGAAACACTTGCCATCTGTTGGTTAACGCGATGCATCCGTTCTGTACTCACTGCCTCCATTTTTCATCCTCTCTATCCGTCCAGCATCCGTCTATTGACATTTCATCCGCTCAAAAAGTTTTGAGCTGCTCAAAACTTTTGAGCGGAAAATGTATCCAACGCGTCCGTTCTGCATCCGTTGTCATCCGTTACGCATCCACTATATCTGCTAGGCATCCGCTGCGCATCCGCGCAACTCAAATCCGCTCCAGCGGTAAATGGACACAGGGAGGAAGCGGAACGGACGCGGAACGGACGCGCAGCATTAGTAGCACGGACGGAGAATGGATGAAAGCGGATGCAGCTCGCAAACAAAGCATAAAAACGGAAAAAACGTTCGCAGAGGGGACCTATCCACTCTCATCCGCTTCCATCTGCTAGGCTTCCGTTCCGCATCCGCTTTCCATCCGCCCTGCGTCCTCCCCCCGTCCGTTCCTTTCCATGTTATCCGCTTTGGTTATGCAAATTTTTGCCCCTTTTGAGAGCGGATAACAACGGATGGAACATTTTTCTCGTCCGCTGTGTCCTTTTTACAAACATTTTGCATCCATCGGCCAGTGTGACAGGGCCTTTAAATGAAGTCCATTGTCATCAGATAAGGAAGGCTTCAAACCATTTAAAACTTAATTGGATTTTTGAAACTGAGTCAGTTGTAACTTTAATATCTAAATAATTTTTAAAAGATTTTAAGTTTTTTTAAAGGCATAGGTACTCCTGCCATTTTTGTTAGAACCACATTGCACCAGCAAGAGAACCAAGGTTAAACAAAGCTGCACGGAAAAAATAAACTAAACCCATTTTAGGTCTAAATTAGATAAATGCATCTAAATGCTTTATATATTTACACTGCTCTTTTTAAAATTGAAATAGCAGCCTGAGAGGAATCAACAGAATAACTGCATTGCATAGGGATGAAATATCTTCCCATACCTCGGAGGAATGCTATCACTGGGGTCAACCATTAAACTTCACCAGCATCATGATCCTAATCCAATTTAAAAAGAGATACACCAATTGCATTACAGGCAAGTTTCACCTTGATGAGTTTTCTAAATAAAGAACTAATCAAGAATATGAGCATGATGTTACTAGTGAGTTTTCAGAAGGGGTTTTGTATGGCAAATGCATTAGATTAGAACATTTTTCAATATTAAATCACAATCCATTCTTTTGCTATCTACATACTCAGATGGATGGGTGGGTGGGTGGGTGGACGGATGGACGGACAGACAGGCAGACATCTGGGGAAACAATGGAGAACTGAAGATAATTCAGTGAATGAATTGGGTCCCCAAATTCTTCTCTGGGTTATGGAGAGGACTTGGGATCCTCTTTAAAGAGTTCTTAAAACACACTCCCCACAATGAGACCATAAAACAGGGTTTCTAGCAGGTTTTAGAGTTCTCGGTACCAGGACAATTAATTTTGTCCAAGTCACACTTTGGTACTTTCAAACAGACGCACTGGGCTCATCCACTTCCTCTCTTACTGGAAAACTGGCTTTTAAATTCCTTTTTAGATACCAAGAACTTTTAGAAGAACAAGTAATTTTTCTTCAACCCTCAGCAAAACAACTTTCATGTAAGTTAAAGAAGCTAAAGAAAACATTTTAAAATTTGGAAATAAAAAGCAAAGGTGATTAGAACACTGATTTTCGAAACTTCTAAAGTACTATGGTTGACTGAAAGTAAGATTTTGGAATAATTATAAGAATATTTTTTGTAATTTGTTTAAAAATGTATTCAAAATATATGAAGATTTTTAATTTAAGGGTAGAAATCATCACTTCAGGAAGTGTTGTAGATTAGAGAAAAACACAAGAGGAAATATTGAAGTCTGGTTACTACAGGCAACCAGAAAGAGCTAGATTATAATAAAAGGAGAAGGACCAGTCATACAGAATGAAACTAGTATTTTAATTCTGGAAGAATTCAAGGAAATTTGGCAACAATATACTTTTAAGACTGACTATTACTATAAAGATGGATTTAAAAGAAAAAATAGAAGAGGATACACCTAGAATCAGACTGTTTTGACTGTGGATTTAAAATTGACAGGATACAAGACTGATATTGAAAAAGGTATTTTACAAGACTTACAAATGAAACCAGCAGATGTTTTAATAGCTAAAAAGGACACACAAATAATACATCAGAAGAGTGACTTGAATGTGTACATTTCAACCCAGAAGAGTGACTTGGACAACTTGCTAATTTTGAACAGACAAAGAAATGTGTTATATTTGTGAAGGAGTTTTTGAGAAAAGATAGAATGAAAAGAAATTAGCTTTGGGACATGACTTAAAAGGAATAAACATTAAGATTTTCTTAATTTGAATTCGTTTTAAATTTCTGTATTTTTAAACTTCAATAATAATTTTGTAAAAAATAGGTATATAACCTGTGGAAAATTGAAAATCATGACTCAAAGTATATAAAAAAATCTAAAGAATGTATATGTTCTCTGGCAATTATTTGATACCTTTTTAGAACCCTCATTCTAGAGTCTAAAGTTATAAAGAAATCCTGGACAGACACACAAAGAATACTGAAGGACTTTTTGGAATTATCAAAGTAACAAGCTTCAAATTCTCTATACTTTTGCTTCTTGACATAATGAAATAAACCTAGCTGCTTCCTCAGATTTAACATCCTTACTCTGAGTAGACCAATAATCTCATATATTATTTCTCAATGACTTCATCAGTGCTAACTGTTCCATCTAGTCATTTCCTCAGGAGAGGCTTATAAACTCATAGCATTACCTAATCATCACTGAAGCAATATGAAGCCTGTCCTCATTACTATTATTTTGGGACAATGATCACTGGATCATTCTAGAAAAAAAAACCCAATGTATGAAGAATTGAGCTTGGATTGTCTTCATTTGCTTAGTTACACTTAGATCTATTTACAGGGAATTATGGGAGAGATAGCTATAACATGATGTCATTCTTAAAGGACTGGAAGTAAAGCGCTATGTATTGCACAAAGCCAAATATATTATAGGTTCTCAAGGAAATTACTCCACTCTCAAATCAGCATCCCTTACAACAAGGGTGTCAAACTCCCATCATCATGGCGGTGTCATGTGACATATCAGGACTTTTCCTCCCTTCCTAAACTGGGAGGGATTGGGGCCAGCACATGATGAATCCAGCCCGCAGGCTGTGAGTTTGACACCCCTGCCTTATAATAAGCAAAAAATAATCACTAATGCCATCAGTACTCTCAAATCCCAATTTCATCAGAACTTTGCTAATGTAACAAACTTATACTATAGAGTTCACCTCCTTCTGGAAAAAGAAACAAAATAATTTATTCAAGCTTCTGTAAGAATCTACTTACCACACTGGAGACCTCTGCCTCTAGTGTGATATCCCATCATTTACAAGTGATGCTCTCTAGATACTACATAAGATAAACAGGCCAGAGTTTGTGCAAAAGAATGGCCCCAAATTTGTGATCAGAACTCAATGTGATGACAAAGTAATAATAGACCATTTTAACCTCACAGGATGTCACATTATGATCTGAACTTAACAGTTTTGGAGAAGAAAAAACTTTGCCAGTGTAATTCAGTGAAATATATTGAAATATACATCAATATAATTTCAGCTAATTTTAGAAATTCTGAACAAACAATAGAAAGACCAAATAGAGTAGCAGTATTCTTAGGAAATATAGCAAAATAGTTAACAGACTATTAAAAGAGAGGATGTTCAAGTTTTTATCCTCACACATAGCATCAGTACACAAATGATATGAAGTACGCTTTTCATTTTTCATATCTTGATGCATAAAATATAAACTAGGCTTCCCCCCCCCCCCCATTTTTTAAAAAAATAAAGTTTTTCAGAATTTTCTGCCCTAAAATTATTTGTCCTTACCCTTGCATTTAAATGTACACCAAAACAGATTTAAGTAATTTCATTAATAGTTTCATGGAAGATATGGAGACAGGGTTAGATAAATCGCACCTCTTTACCAGAGCCTCCACAGATAACATAAATATTCCCAATACTTGGAGGAGGGCCACAGAATTATGGTTAACGAATAAAAGTTATAAGTTCAGTTCTTACATCTCCAAATAGGCCTGGGAGAGATTTTTGTCTGAAATGTGTGACTGCTAAGATCAACCATGGTACATAATCCTGACCTAGATAGATCAATAGTCTAATATTCCAAATTTGATAGCTTCCATTTGGCATTCTCTATTAACAATGTTGGATGGAATTCAAGGCATCCAATGCATCTGTGCAACATAGCATTTAGGTTGTCTAAGGTCGTTTTTGTTTTCTTGATAAAAGTAGAAACTCAGAAAAGAGACACGGATTGGTGGGAGCTAATTAAAACTTGTTTCTTTATTTGAAATGATATTTTGGTTGAGTATCAACTGAAAGTAGTCCTAGTACTTCCATTTTAACAGATATCCATAAAACTGGGATTAAAACAAGTACTAAGAATAATGTTAAATGATCAAAGGACTGTGAACGGCGTTACTGAGGAACCCAAAATGTCTCTGATCTAAATCCACATTCGGTGTGGGGGTGGAAATAGCTCGATAAGCATTTTTTATAATTTAGTTGTAGAATGCTACAATAGCACTGGCTACAAGAACTATAAAGAGCAACCAACAACACCAATGAATTAAACACGACTGCTGGGAATTGAACCACATAATAAACTGTTGGTTTTTAAAATGTTATAGAAAATCAACCAGGATGATTATTACAAACTTCTGTTCCTTCTGTTAGGTTTACCTATAGGTGGCTTGTCTATAGATTGTGCCAGTCTTAGAAAGAATGTTGGGTTGTACAGATTTTTAACATCAGATGACCTTCATTGGTCATGGTTACCATTTGCACATTTAGTCCTTAAAACTCTGATTAGTAAATTCAAGAGCTTTCTGGGACAACACAGTTGAATATAAAATCCAGAAATGTTGTGTTAAAACTTTGGGCCGCCTTTGCCTGATGAGAATCCTTTGAATAGAAACGAAGTTTTTTTAAAAAGAAGCAGCTATCTAGAACATGAAGCCATAGCTTTCCTGCTGCAATGAGACAAATACTGTTAATAGATCAGGACAGCTGCTCTGCCTCCTCCACCACATGAGAGCACAGCCAGCATGCTTCATCACAGGTGCAAATCATCCTACATTCTCAGTGTACCCAAATGTCTCTCTTCCCACTCTCTCGGTGGGCTGAAAAATCACAGCATAGTTAATCTGCTCCCTTTTCTGTTCTTCTTGTGTCTCCTGTATGTTATGGAACAAACGCTGCTGGTAGAGCTGACTGTGTTTTCGAAACGCCAATGGATCTAATACACATTATAATAATGATGATGAAAATGATATTAACAATAAAACTAGCAAACTTCTATCCCCTCTACAAGCCTCTTACCCTGCATTTTCAATTACATTTTGAATCAGTAAACATCAGTTACTTTTTTGTTCTACTTTTTTTTAATCCTCTGCTCTACTGCTGTCTCTATCCTGCTGTTCCACCCCTCCAAGCATCCACATTTTAAAACCAGAACAAGCTATATTCCAGGAATTTATCCTGGAGCACCAAATGGACCTCCAGAAAGAATGCTCACCTGGGCATGAACCATCTCGTGGAATCATGAAGACTGCACAATCCCAGTGGATGACCTTCTGCCCCTCTCTCCGGTAGCATTACAGATCAGTGCAGCCTGGGGCCACAGCATGCCGCAGTCCGTCTTGTGTAGGTGGAGGGTCGGAAGGAAAAATACTGCTTCAGCCATACAGGCTCTTCCAAATCCACAGGGAGAATGCTTTCATTCAGCATTAATCCAACATCATCTATATATCGCCCCGCCTCACTGACAGGCAATGAAGGTTAAGGCCTGAGAGTGAATTCCAATTATTTCCATCTCTTCCGCCTCCCCCTATGACTATCCAGTGAGATGGATGATTCTATCTTGGTAATTCCCTCTGTCACTCTCTTCCAAGAAAGTCTGGCAGGTCAGCAAAGGAGAGATTAGTGAGATAATGAAAATGCCCCTCCTTGGAGCATTCCTAATTCCTTCACTGAGATTTGAGCACTGACATTCCTCCCTGGATGAAACAGATGCTTCAATTCTAGTCTTGGTTTGATCTCAGTATGGAGAAATCTTTATTCCTCACTACTGTACAAATTCATCCTACAGGCTGCAGCATCATCTGCTGGCATCAGTCAGAAATGCTGCACAATATCTCTCACTGAAAATCTATTGATGTTAAAATCCATCTATTCCTCTTATATTTTCAACATACACATATAATCACAACCATGTATTTTGGTTGAGACAAGAATCCTGAAAAGCATCAGTCAATAAGCTGTGAGTCTAATCTCATAATAATATATGACCTATGTATGAAGAGATTCTTGATATTATTACTGTAGAAAGGCTGCTTTAACAGCTATTCCAGTAAAAAGATGTAATAAACATGTTCTAATTTAAAAGCCCAGCCATAAAACATAATTTATTGTTTATGTCATTCAATTTGTATGGGTTCCCACCCCATCTAAGCCACTGTGAGTGGAAAACAAAGTTTAGAAACAACAATGTAAATAACAATTCCCAAACAAACCACACCATCAAAACAAAAGAATGTCAGTGTAATGGAAAGTAATACCTCCAGAACAAAGCAGGCTCCATCACCCTCCTGACCCCCATTTGACCCTATGGACCAACAGCCAGGTCTTAAGTGCTTTCTGAACTGAGCTAGCAGAGTTGGGCCAGTTTGATCACAGGAGGTAAGGTGATCGAAAGGACAGATGCTATGACAGAGAAGGCGTGCTGCCTGAGTCCTGTGAGATGGTATTCTTCTGTTTGACAGGATTTGGAGTATATCCTCCTTGATGGGGTGGATAAAGGCAAATGGAAAGACGCAGTTTCTCAGATAGCCTGGCTCATTCCATTCAAGTCTGCAGGACTTGATAAGTGACAAGCAGAATCTTGAATTGCACCCAGAAACCTACTGAGAGCCAGTGCAGTATGTGAAGCAAAGGTATCACACATCAGCAAATCAAAAGATGCCCATAATAGCTCATGCTGCTGCATTCTGGAGCAATTGCAACTTTGAGATGTTCTTCAAGGGCAGCTCCATGTACAGTGCATGGCAGTAATCCACATGGGAGGTGACCAAAGCATGAGTGACTGTGTGCCAAACCTCCTGCAATTTGTCACACAAATATTTATTTAGTACCATCAGTGTATTTGATTCTTTACAACAACAAAAAGGCGGTCCAAGGAATTTAACAAGAGAAAGATGAGAACAGCTGTTGAAAAGTCTAAGAATGCAGCATTCTAGTGGTAAAACAATCAATGGAGTTTGGACTGTATGACCAGTTGATGGTGGACCTGAGGAATGAAGACACTCGTGCATTCCATCACTTCATGAGGATGCCACCAGCCATGTTTGACGAACTTGTAGAGCGTCTGAGACCCAGGTTGACCAAGCCGAGCACCAGCTTCCGTCGCAGCCTGGACACTGAACTGAAGGTGGCACTGACTCTGCGCCACCTGGCCTCTGGAACCACATACAAAAACATGCAGTATGCGTGGAGGGTGCCACAAAACACCATCAGCAAAGTGGTCAGAGAAGTGGTGCAGGCCATCACCGAAGAATACGTGGAGAAGCTCCTCAAGTGCCCACCACTGAACAAGGCTGGAGGAAAGTTGCAGAAGAGTGGGATCAGAGGTGGAACTTTCCCCACACCGTTGGAGCCATAGATGGGAAGCACATGGCCTGCAAAGCTCCAGCCAACTCAGGGTCCACTTATTTCAACTACAAGGGCTTCTTCAATATCATCCTCTTTGCCATGGTTGATGCTGACTACAAGTTCATGTACATTGATGCTTCAGGCAATGGGTCAGCTTCAGATAGCTAGGTATACAATGCCAGTGACCTCAAGGATGGGCTGGAACGCAACCTCATCATGGGTTTTCCAGATCCAGGCCCCCTACCCAATGACACACAAGATGTGCCCTACTTCATCATTGTTGATGAAGCCTTGTCCCTCAGAACCTACCTCATGAAGCCGTACAGTTCAAGATACCTCACCCGTGAAGAGAGGATCGTTCAACTACAGGCTGTCCAGGGCAAGACAGGTGGAAAAAACTTTGGCATCCTGGCCAACAGGTTCCAGATACTTCTCACCACCATGCAGCATCACCCACAGACTGTGAGGAGCATCGTGGAAGCTTGCTGCATCCTGCACAATCTCATGCGCACCCGCCACCCAGTGTTGCAGAACAGACTTGTGGACCATCAACAAGGGAATGGGGACATGGAGCCTGGGGAATGGAGGCAAGGACAAAACCCGATAGACACTGTGGATGTACAAGGCCCCAACAGAGCTTCACGTGAACGGAAGAAGCAGTGCAACCTCCTGAGACACTGGTGCAACTCCCCAGCTGGAGCAGTGGAGTGGCAAGACAGGATGATAGATGGTTAATGGATGCTTCCTTGAAGCTGTCGCATAACACTGATGAGATTGTGCCATGTATGTTGAGTGGCCCTACAATGAATAGGGCATTAATAAAGAGCTTTGTTTATTTTGAAATGTGTTGATCAATGAATAAATTGTTATTGATACAAAAGGTCCATATGTGTGGCAGCTGGGAGGGTGGACCATACAGTCCCACTATGCTTGCACTGGAGGTTTATCTATCCCACAACTATCCTTATCTATCTCACAACTATCCTTATCTATCCCACAACTATCGTTATCTAGCCCACAACTATCCTTACCTATCCCACAAGCATGCAAAGGCTTAACCATTTTTTAAAAGTTTTCACCAACACTTTATTAAGTTAAAAAAAATGAACCAAGTGTATTAAACAAAGATAAGCTTTATTAATAACTGTCTTAAGTAAACTGTATGACTTTATTAAAAAAGCAAAATGAACCAAGTAAAGTGTCTTAAGCAAAGATAAAGTGAACAAGTAACAACTCAGTCTCTGGCACTATTCTCAGTCATTCTGAGTCATGTCCATGGTCTCAGCTGTTAAGCGGCCAGGGACTGTGGAGGTGGCTGTGGCTTGAGTGCTGGTCTGAGACGCCAGTGGGGTGCTTGGCCCCGAGAGTACAACAGGGGATGGTGTGTTCAGGAAGCTCTCAGAGAGCTGACTCAGTCCCATGTGGTTGAGAGGCCCTTCATCAAGTACCTGGGATGTCAGGCCCAAGACTGATGACAGATTGTCATTAAGGGGACACGTTTTGCATCTGTCGGCCAGTGGGACAGGGCCTTTAGCAATTGTCCATAAATCAGTCACCACAATAGCAATAAATGAGATATGTCCCTGAATGAAAGCTATGGATAGGCACAAGCTTGCAATCAGCAAAATACAGTGCTCTTGCCTACAACATATTAGTGGGATCCTGATCAAGCTTTTGACTGAAAACAGATGAAGACAAAAACATGGAGTTTCCTAAGATAGTGTCAGTGCCAAAGAAGTTAATAAAACCAATCCAAAGATAAAGCTAGAAGTCTACTACAGAGGAATAAAGAAAAAGCAGAGCATAAAGGAAAGTCAAAATTGTAATAAAATATAAGAATTCTAGCAAGTATTTTACTTTGAAATGAGACTCATAAGAGCATTTATGGCAAGAAAAACTCTTCTCTGCTTTCTTAATGCTGTTATGATGAAGGAGACTGGAAGCTTGCCATTTTCGTAAAGGCAGGACCATATGTATATGTTGGGTTTTTGGTTTGTTTTTTTTTGGATGATTGCTGTTTGACTTCTTAATGCAAGAAATAACTCACTGATAACTCAGACTTGGTGATTATTTTGGGGTATATGGCATATGATGTGATGTATCAGTCCTTTGGCCATCAGTCTTTGAAATAGGATATGTAAAATGCTGAATTGTTATGGTTGGGTCATTGTTGTGTTATGTTGCACATCATTGGCTTCCTGGATCTCTGTAAGAATGAAGAAGATATTAGGATGTTCCACCCAAGTGCCTAATGGATAGAATTGAGTTTTAAAATATTTGGGAGTTTCCCAGTAATGTTGAAGGTATTTTCCCAATATCTGATTGATTCTGACAAAAGGAGATTAGAATAGTGAAATTGCTCTGGTAGGGTTCTCTCCAGTCCAGAGATTTTCCAGATTCTTTGCAGATAAAAATCAGAACTTGATGTGGTTGAACAGAGCCAAGAGTAATGGTGGGAGCTGAATTTCATGTCATCTGGAATTCTTCTGAATGCTATGGACACTAAGGGTATGGCACAGTTCTCTGCAGTATGAATTCTGCCATGTTTGAACTGGATTAATGATCAGATGGGCTCCTTTCAGAGCATGTATGGTTAGATTTAAGAAGTAACAAGTGTATCTTCAAGAGAAGATAAGGTGCTATAAATTTTGAACAAAGCAATAGTATGCCTTTCCTTGAAGAGGCCATCTCTAGATTCAATTGTGTTAAGACAACTTTCTCCCAATGTTGAAGTGAAGATTTTGTAAGAAAAAATGGTAGTTATAGATGAAGAAGATTATTTAGATGTTATAATCAGGAGTCAGGAGACACAATTGAGACAGAATTCATTCACCTGGTAGAAAAGCTCTGTTGCCAGCTGGTAAAAGGTATTTACTTTTGAAATTTTCAGCAGCATTCAGTACCTCTGTCTGTGATATCCCTTTTTACCATCTCTGAAAATCAAGAGTGGAATTACTGTTTACAATGGTTCTATTCATACCAAAATCTTTAGTTTCAGTTGGTAACTATGATGGTGCAGCAGTCAAATTCTTAGCTGTTCTACAGGACTTGATGCTCTTGCATTGCTTAACATCTATAAAAACCACTGGGAGAGGTCATCTATTGGTCTGAAGGAGGTCCTCTAAACATGCTAATGATAATGATGCAACACCTCCTCACAATGGATTGGAAATTCTATAGTTTTTAACATGTGGGGCAGATGTCCCACAAAAAACTTAAATTAAATCCTAGCAAATAAAAGTTTCTGCTTATTTGGAAACACTGTGGCTATAATTTCATTCCAATGACAGATTTAAGCAGATCAATTTGCTCCTGAATGAGCACTTCTGTAATTGTAACTTCCTTCTGTATCTCCAACTGCTGCTATAGCAGCAGGTACAAGCTGTCTATGTCAGTTTGCGACTCTTTTTAGACCATGAAGCCCTGACAGTACTGTAGTGACTCATATTGTCATCTCACATTTTAATTACAGCATCACACTGAACATGGGGCTGTTTTTGAAGATCACTTGAAAGCTGCAATTCACATAAACAGCAGCTAGGTGCTGATGGAACTGTGTAGTTTTTTCAACTATTTCCTTGGTTGTTGCACTATTTCCTGTAATTTTTTGAGCCTAATTCAAAGGACTGGTTACTACAGTATATACAACAATCCATGTGGTGCATTGCCAAGATATTAGAGGGACTGTCTTCCTCAAAATGACTCTTCCTATCTAGGGAGAACATAGAAAATGGGTTTTCTTATGGTTCAAGCCTCCATGAGGAACCCAAAGGCAAACGTGGTAGCACTGATGTCTTGCCTATCATTTTGCACCTGATCTTGTGCATCATGTTATTTAGACAGACATCTTAAGGGGCATGGTTGCAGGGAGGTTTGTTTTAGGTTCCTGTGGCTTTACATTAGGTTTTTATATACTGTAAATTATGGAATTATACTGTTAATTATGGAATTGGGGTGATATACAAGCATATCTAATAAATGGGATTTTATACCCACATATTTTTTTATACTTTATGTATCTTTGAACACATTAAATGGCAAATGGAATTTTATGCATGATGAATTGGTTTCTATACATGTACAATAAATGGGAAAATATTTAGTCCATTTCAGCTTAGGGCCATTAAATCAAATGTTTACTGTGTCTAGGTGAAAATATTATTTTTACGTACAGTTTTCCCTCAAGATAAACTTCAATTATTAATATATCTATTCTGCTTTCTTGGTGACAATATGGAAGCAGTTTACCACTGCTGCTTTACCTGCTGCTATTTTTAAACAAACTTTCAGACTTTAGGAAATTTCATCTAAACTAGAGCCAACTTTGATTCAATTGAACTTTTTCAATATCAGCTAAGACCAACTAGCTCTGCCACCTAGTAGGGCAAATATTATAGTATTTTTTTCAATTACTTAAACCATGAGTAGTGATTTTAAATCTTAAACTTGTAATGTAATTTAGTTAAAATCTAAATATTGAATCAAATATTTTACACCAATCATTCAGCTTCCTTCCTTCCTTCCTTCCCTCCCTCCCTCTCCTTCCTTCATTTGCCACCTAACTCCCTGCTAAGGCAAGTCTATATTTCAGAAATTGAAGCACAAATGATTTAGAATTAATTTTTACTACCAGTAGAGGGAGATCTATATTAACACAACTGGCAGTGAACTTGATGTGGATGGAGATAAAAAAAAGTTTTCCAGTATGTAGCATCTAAACTATGTTTATTAGACAAGTGGTAAGTATTTAATTATGAATATTAACAGCTAGTCCAAGTGCTTGCTGAGAAAAACCTGTCATATAATAAATTAATTTAGCTCTTCTACTGAAGGCATTTTGCGTATTCTTTCCATTGTTCCTATCATTAAATGTATAACATCCGGATGAGCTGAACATAGATGAGCTGAACATAGAACATACAGCAAGAAATGGCAGGTACCTGGTGTCAGCACAGTTGGCACTAGAGAATCACATCTCTAATTTCATAGATATGTACAAGCAGGAGGTCAAGAGACTTGATATAACAATCCAAGTAGACTTCTGTGGTGTTCAGGAGGGCTTTATGCAGCTTCTTGCACATTAGATAGTATCAAAATGTTGTACTTCAAATATGTGAGAAAGAGACTACTTTTTATGGTGAGAAGGAGACATTTCCTTGAAACAATATATTTGTGGACAATTTTTTCAAATCCTGGGTCCATCAGGAGCCATTCTGTTTGGAGATGGATCCACACATGTACATATAGAAGATATATTGCTAAAGTATGATTCCTATGCTATGTGTTTAGAATCTCTAGGTATCCTTCAATTGAAGCATTTCTCCTTTCCTAAAGGTCATTAGAAAGCAATACTAGCCACTTATCAAAATATATGAATAATTTGGGTGCTCAAGAAAAATAGGCTTCAGACTGTCATATGAATGACTTACGTTGATTAGTAGTTTACAAGACAAAATTTAAACCAATTTATATTTGTGAGGGAGGAGAGATTTCAATAAAAGGCAGGCAGATTAGAAAAGATGAATTGCATATTTTATGATAGCTAATGTTTTAAAATGAGCAGTGTTGTTTAAAGTATCCACATCAATAAACATTTCTAGCTTTTTCCAATTGTCAAATATACATAAATAGCAATGGCACTTAGACTTATATACTGCTTCACAGCCCTCTCTATGCAGTTTACAGAGTCAGCATATTACCCCCAACAATCTGGGTCCTCATTTTACAAACCTCGGGAGGATGGAAGGCTGAGTAACCATGAGCCTGGTGAGATTCTGCCAAATTGCAAGCAGCCAGCAGTCAGCAGAAGTTGCCTGCAGTACTGCATTCTAATCACTACGCCACCGTGGCTCTTTAGCTAAAATTAAAGTGTTGGAAGGGACAACCAAAGTCACCAAGTCCAACCTGCTGCTCAGTACAGAATTTTTTAATATGGCTATTTTATAAATAAAGTGAATAGAATGGAACCAGACAATCAAGTACTCAATTTTCCTACAGGTACCTAATGACAAAAATTCACAAACTAATTGCATGGATATGTGTGGTATATCACTCTAGAAACCTCCAATGACATTTCATATGCCCACAGACATGTTAATCAGTTCCTTTGAACAATGAGACTCTTTGTATTTTATTTAACTTTATATATTTTTATCAGATCAAAGCCCCAATCACAGCAGATGAACACTTTCAGAAATATACGATATACGACAGAGTAGGGATCTTTCCAAACTTTTCCTGAAGTTATCAAATAGATAAATTCCATGAGATCAAAACATGGTCCAACAAACTGCAATGATTTCTCGTGTTGTGTGGATGTGTCTATATTTTGAGTTGCCCATCATATATGGCAGGATAATTTCTCTGCAATTGCCCCACTCCAGCTTTTAGTATATTTGTTCCCCTGGCTTCCCCATGTCCCAGAGCAAACAGATAAAGTTATTAATGAGTTCTCTGCATACAAAAGGGATGGTAGACTGGATCCCTGCACACAAAATCTAAAGATTCTAGTTAACTAAAAGCAGAGAATAAGGATCTCAAATTTATTTAATAATCACCTTTATAAACATTTAGGAAGGTTTTAGGAGAGTTCTAACTGTTGCCAACAAGGAAGTTCAGTACTATCACAAAATGTCAAACAACTGGGTTCGTTGAGTGGAGCTAGTGGAATGAAAATGGTTAATCTTTATAGCACAGTTAGAGCATGAACATTAATCATTGTATTCATAAAGATAAAGCAGAATTAAATAATAGATAAATAGATCACATCCTGGATTGTAATAACCTTGCATCTCTGCCATGGAGCTTTTAAATTATTTCTTAATTGCTGCTACTATAGAAAAAATGTGTGTCACATAAGGTTTTCTATTTTTGTGTAAAAGCTTTGGTGTTCTTTCCAGCACAGCAAAAAATGAGCTGTCCTAGAAATGATGCTCCAACAGGCCATTTGTCCTGCAGGCGAAGTGCCAGCAGGAAGATGAAGGCAGTTCTGTAAAGCAGATGTACAGAATTCGTCTCAAGGGAAAAGAAAAAACTGGAATCATATATGTTGACTGCTCCAGCCTCTTCTCAGTTTCTAGGGCAGTCAAGGTCAATAAGCACCACACTGAGAATGAAAAGCATTGTGTTTGAATGTGGCACATAAATGCTAGCAGCAAAGTAGCAGTAAAGGTATTACTTAAACATTTACTTGCAGCATTTACAGACTATCACAGCCTATTCTTACTGCTCTTTCTGTGTTTATACTTTTGTGCATGCTCACAAACAAATCTGGTGATATGACTATGCAATGACTTGAGTACAGTTCTGAGCTTATACAGATTGCGTATATGAATGCATGTGTAAAATTACATAACAATGCATGTGCGTGTGCACATTTTAGGCATAACTAAGCAACTTACTGCTGTTAATATAATGTTAAAATATATAATGCTCTCTTTTGCTCAGTTTACACCCAAACAGATGCTCACTCACTCACTCACACATTCCAAATATAGAATGTTGGATAGAATCTCAGTTCAAAAAAATGGAATGGAAAAATAATCACACAGAATAATTCAGCATTTCAGTTTAGATTAATAAAACAAATATAATATTTCAACTGATTTGTAATAACTACACTAACTTTATTTTGTCTTTAGCTGATTTAACTATTTGTTGGTAGCCACTGAGATTTCATAACTTTCATACTTAACCTTTAACTTATTAGTAATAGATTTATAAATGGTTAGATTTGTAAAATGCCTTTTCTTCAGGAGCCCTGAATGTCTAAAATGAGATTCTCCCTTCATTTTATATATACAGTATAATAGCAATCCTGTAAAGTATATTGGTTTAATGGAACAATTACTCCAAAGTCACTCAGTGTGTTTCCATGGCTTAGGGTGGATGGGTTAAAAATGTGAACGCATCCTTTAAAAAAAATAAAATTTGCATCAGCCACAAAAATTCATTTGGGATTTTGGAAACAGTCACATTCTTTCAGTCTCCTCTATATCACAGGATTGCTATGAGGAAAAAAGCATGAGAAAGCACTATATATGGTGCCTTGTGTTCCAGAACGAAAAGCAACTAATAACTGAAAATATATGCTTTGAAAAATGCAAGGGAGTCCTGATTTTCAGTTACATTAAATGTATTGTGACTTGAATAAAAACTCAGTTTTAAAATGATTTTCTCACCAAAGCCACCTTTAAAATAACCTTTTAACATAGGAGCATGTATCTTGTATACTTACGATTTATACTAACTGTTTCCCAGTATGATTGATTGCTAATTGTACCCTATGACTATCATTAAGTGTTGTACCTTATGATTCTCGACTCCTGACGAATGTATCTTTTCTTTTATGTATACTGAGAGTATTCACACCAAGACAAATTCCTTGTGTCCAATCACACTTGGCCAATAAAGTATTCTATTCTATTCTATTCTATTCTCGAGAATTGGGAAAATTAAGTTCTACATTCTAGGTCTCTAATTGTAACATAATACTAAACTTTCAGTTAACTAAATTTTATTAATAACTGGATTCTTTGGTGTTTTAGAGATATTGGGATACTGGAATCTTAGTGGTATATTGAGTAATTTTTAATATATTAAACTATTACAAAGTGACTCAACAGGAGACAATAAAGATGTATGAAGAAATGTTAGTGGTGCCTAAAAGTATTTATGAAAATTTGACAAAGAATCATAAGGAAATGATGGGATTCTTCAAAGATAAAAATGTGAGTGTAGAAGATCTTCAACAAATGGTGGAAAAGGTGAATATAATATTCAGAAGACAGATGAGAAATTAGGAGTGATAGAGGAGACAAATCAAAATAAAACAAAAATACTGAAGAGACAATAACAATAAGTACTAAGAATCAAATAGATAATTCTTTAAGAGCTTTAAATAGAACCGGGGGGTGGGGGAAATGAAGATCTCCCCAAAATAATGAAAGGGTTATGGATGAGTATTCAAATGATGCACCAGAAGGAGACAAGGAGTAAGGTAGAACATTCAGTCTGTGTAAAAATGTTAGGAAGAAATATAAGATTCTAAGAGAGAAATATAAAAGAATTATCAAAAAGTCAATAAATAATTAAACTCTAAAAAGACTGAGTTGATGGAAAGAGATAAAATATTGTGCAGTACGGTGACTGTATTAAAAACTAATAGAAAAAAGTAAAGAGTATAAATTGGGAAAATAGTAGTATACATATTGACATATAATAGAATTTATTATAACCACAAATATATAAGGTTAGGAGATAGAAGACTACAATTAGGTATATTTTTTAAAAATTTTTATTGGTTTTTAAAACAAACATAAACAAACAAAACATAAAGAAACATCAGGCCATCTTCCATATATGTACATACAGTGTGCCAGTTGGTTTACAAATTGTTTTGTGCTTCCATTCTTCAATTACAATCAAATCAATTCCATTCTTCAATTCAATTACAATTACATTATATATGATCTCATATTTTCAATCCAATATTAAATACATTGGTATCATTATTAATCAATCATTTGATGATACATTTTATTCATTCATGCTTTAGGAAATAATCATAATTTACTTATTTTGTGACAATTCATAGTATCATCCCAAATCTATCCTAAAATCATTTTGTGGATATAATAAAGAAAGAATACATTTTTATATATTTAGCATTTTCTAAAAGTCTATACATTTCATTACTATATTTTATTGCCAAACCATTGATAGAATAAATCCCAAATTTTATAAAATTGTTTATCATCCTGTTCTCTAATTTTAAATGTCAATCTATTTATTTCAGCACATTCCAATATTTTCTTAATGATTTCCTCCTGTGATGGTATTTTCTCATTTTTCCAGTTTTTAGCAAATATAATCCTCACCGCTGTTAATACATTTACAATCAGGTATTTCAAGTCTTTATGATATATTTCAGGTAAAATTCCCAATAAAAATATCTCTGGTTTCAAATCTATATGTTTTTTGTCATTGTTTCCAACCATGTGAGGATTTTAGTCTAGTATTTTTTAGCATCCGCACAAGTCCACCACATATGGTAACATGAACCAGGTGTCTGATGACATTTCCAACATTTTTCGGATTTATTCTTGAACATTTTTGCTATTCTTGTCAGGGGGAAATGCCACCTGTAGAACATCTTATACAAATTTTCTATATATGTTGTTGACATTGTCATTTTATAATTTTGAGACCACAATTTTTGCCATTTCTCTAGATCAATCCCATATCCAAAATTCTTCCCCCAAGCAATCATAGTTTCTTTAACTTGTTCTAGTTTAATTTCTAATAAATATCCATACAATTTTTTAATCACCTTTTCACCAGTACCTGTCAAAATCTTATCTAAATCAGTCAGTTTATCATAGAAACCTTCTGTTTTAGAATCTTTATCATACTTTGAATGTATTTGCACTTATGAAAACCAATTCATCTTTATACCTTGTTCCTCCTGTTTTTGTATAGATTTAAGTTCACCATTTTCATTCAATATTTCACGATATCTAACTGTTTGTTCCTTTTTGTATATTATAGGATAAGAAAATGCTTCAATAGTCGATAGCCAGACTGGAATTTTCAGATAACATTGTCTTTTGATCTCCCAGTATAACCACAGAGACTCCCATATATAATGTCTTCTAAAATACCCCTGTGTTTTAGTTCCTTTATACCATAAAAAAGCATGCCACCCCAACAACAGATCATGTCCTTCTAATGGCAACAATCCAGTATTTCTTAATGTTATCCATTCCTTAACCCACATCAAACTTGTAGCTTGGTAACAGTTAGGCAAACCAAATCCTCCTCTTATTCTAGCATCTTGCAAAAGTTTTAACTTTATTCTCGCTTTCTTACCTTGCCATATATATTTCAACACAATTTTATTTAAATCTTCAAAATAGTGTTTTCCAAGCCTAACTGGAATTGTTTGAAACAAATATAAAATTCTGGGTAAAAATATTGTTGATATTCTCCCTATTAATGACAGTTTAAAATTTTCCCATTTTGGCAAATCTAGCGCTATCTGCTGTTTAAGTTTGATATAATTATTCTCTTTTAGTGTACTGCATCTTGCTGTCAAGTATATCCCCAAATACTTGATCTTATTCGTGACCTGAATTTTCAATAGGTCTGCCAGTTCTTCCTTTTGTCTTGATAGCATATTCTTTGTCAAGATCTTTGTCTTATCTTTATTTATTTTCAAACCAGCTACCTTTCCATATGTCTCTATCTTTTCTATCAATTTTGATGCTGTTTCTAGTGGGTCAGTCTCTTTAGGTATCTGGGGTAACTTAGCATTCTGTAGGTACTGTTTGACTGTTTCCTCATCAATTTTCTCTTGTGTGCATAGTTTCCCATAATAGTCTCAAATGATTTCCTTCTTCTCTTCACTACCACAGCAAACTTGGCCTTGATCATCTATTGATTGCAATATTTTCTTTGATTCTTTCTCCTTTCTCAATTTATATGCTAACCATCTACCTGGTTCATTTGCATCTTCAAAATAGTTCTGTTTAGCACATCTAATTTTCTGTGCTAATTCTTCTTTTTCTATTAAATCCATTTTATGTTTGGTTATATCCATGTTTAACTTAATGTTCTTTTTCTGTGGCATTTTCTGCAGCTCTTTCTCAAGTCCTTTAATACTCATCCTCTAATGCCTTAGAGGCTAATCTTTTCATGATATTTCTTTTCCTTGTATAGTCTATTATCAAGCCTCTTCATTGTATCCCATACATTCTGGATTGATGTATCTTCTTTTTTTATTTTCTCTAAAGAAAAAGGCTAGTTCTTTCTCCATCCACTGTATGAAGTCTTTTTCCTTTAAAATAGTATCATTTAACGTCCATCTAGATTGTCTTCTTTGTCCTTTCCATTTAATTGTCATTGGATTGTGATCTGCCCAAGTACTTGTTTCAATATTTATTTCTTAAATATTAGTTAACAATTCTGTTGACATCCATATCATATCTATTCTGGGCCATGATAAGTGTCTATTTGAGTAGAAGGTGCATTGTTTAGTTTTTGCATTTCTTTCTCTCCATGTATCTTTTAAGTTTATTTCATCTTTAAAATATTTCATTATTTAAAAAAAAGATTTAGGGAGAGTCTGTTTTGCTTTATTGTTTTCTGTGTTGTATAGTCCAGTTTGTTGTGCACAATTGCATTAAAATCTCCCATCATAACTATATTAGCATAGTCCAGTTCAATTATTTTCATATGTAATTTTTTATAAAATTCTTCTTGTTTGTCATTCGGGCCTAGATTGCAATCAGGAGTGTTTTCATATTGTTATCCATTATTTCCATCATTAGTATTCTTCCATCGTCATCAGTATAAATCAATTTCGCTGGAATGGTCTCTTTCATATATAAAAGCACTCCTCTTTTCTTGCATTATGTCAAGGAGGTAAATATTTTCCCTAGTTTTGGCTGTATCAACAATTGTTCATATTGCTTTTTAATATGTACTTCTTGCAGGCAGATTATATCAAATTATAATTTTTCTAATTTATGGAAAGTTTTCCTTCTTTTAACGGCTGAATGAAGTCCATTTATATTAATTGTAATCAATTTTTTCTCTTCCATGGTTGTATTTTATAATTAGGTTTGGTAGCTCTCGTGGATCTTGGTTCACGTTGTTCTTTGGCTTCCTTCTTTCCACCTACTGCACCTTCAGTCGTCATTTGGCAGTCCTCTTGGAATTCAATTAGTGAGATTTCTTTTTCTGCCTCTTCCTCTTTCACTGTAAAAATTCTGTGTAAAATGATTCAGCTTTCTCAATTGAATCAATTCTGTATCTCTGTTCTTGCCATGTGAACATTAAACCTTATGGAATCAGCCATCCATAATTCACCTCTTTTTAATGTAGCAGTTTGGTCAAGAATCGGTATTCTCTTCTCTTCTCTTCTCTCTCACTCTTTTGGGTACTTGTTTCAAAACCACAATCTCCTTATCTTTATATTTCAATGTTTTCTCTCTTGCCACTTGCAATATTTGCGTTTTAATGGCTTTCTTTGTCAATCTGATGTGAACTTCTCTTAGTAGGCTATTTCTCATTGCATATCTTGTGAAGACTCGATAGACCTCATCTATTCCATCCATCATCTTCTCTTCAGTTATTTCCAAAGCTTCAGCCAATATTTCTATCATTATTTCAGCTAGATTTTTGTCCTTTTTCTTCCTCTAAGAAAAAATTCTGATCTGTCCATCTCCTATCTCAGCATACCACTTTTATCTTGTTCAACCACAGTTAATCTGTTATTAATGTCTCCAATCTTCTTATCCCTTTGTTTATCTTCTTCAATTTTTATTAGTCTCTCATCATACTTCATCATCATTTGTTGGATGTTCTCCACTTTTTCATTGGTTTTCCCTGTTTTTTGTTCAATGTTTTCTGTTCTTTGTTCGATGTTCTCTATTCTCTTTTCAATATTCTCTGATCTTGTTTGAATGTTTTGAATTCCTTGCATAATCATCTGCAGGGTCACTCTTTCTTTTTCTTTCTCTTGCCTTAACATTGTCTGTATTGAACTGTATTGTCTGTCTGTTAATTTCCTACTCATTTCAATCAATTCAAAATCTTCAGGTTCTTTTAGACCTTAATCCAATTGTGGGGTAACCAATTGTAGTTCCAAATAAAAATAGTAGGGAAAAAGAAGCCAAATAGTAATAATAATTAAAAAAAGAAAAAATAATTTCTTCAGGTTCTTGTATACCTTAATCCAATCGATTGGTTAGATAACAGTGAAAATTCAAAAATGAAGGAAAAAATCATAAACACACACAAAAGAGAAAAAGTTGTAAAATCCTAAAAAAGACGGAAGAGTGAGGAATAAATTTTTTTTTAAAAAAGGAAAAATTCTTCAGGTTCTTCAACACCTTAAAAGGCTGCATAAGAGACAAAGAAAAAAAAAGGGCCAGGAAGATAAAAAAAGAAAAAAGAAAAAACCAGTATTGGAGGTAGATGGAAAAACAAAAGTACCAGAGACACAGAAAGAGAAAAAGAGAAAAAGACTATGCCCTTAAAAAGAAAAGAAAGGGAATCATTAAAACTAAAACTTTTCTTTTAAAATAAAAAGCAAATGTAAAAATTTACATTTTTTGTCTTTCAAAGGCAAGCAAAAAAAAAAGCAAAGATAAGTTCCAAAGAACTAGAAAATCTAAATAGCTATTTCAAAAAGTAAACTGTTGAGGAGAGGTAGCGCAGCTTAAAAAAAATCAAGAGAACACACTGCACTTTGTTTAGTTATCCAAGGCTCTTGTTTTAACACTCTTCTCCATAAAATAATCACCTTTTCTTTACCTATAAACTTCAACACCAGACTCCAGCTGTTGATAGAAACCCAGAAGAGCACCTGCTATAATGCTCTCCCATGCTCTTCCCTCTATCTTATCAAATAGCAATGGCCTTGAAAAAAAGTCTCAGTTCTTTCTTTCTCAGCTTTGTCTGGTCACAAGAGAAATAGAATATTTTCAAGCCTCTAGTTGGCAGATCGCCGCTTAATCACCGCTTAATCACTTCTGTCAAAACTTTTACAGATTCTTTCTTTTCCTTAGGGTGTCCTTCCAAATCTTAGAATAAAGAAAAAGTTCTCACCAAACCGGCACACTCTCTCTTTCTGTTCTCTTTCGTTTCGGAGCTGTCCCAGCTTCAGCAGCTTTAATGGCTGCCTCTTTGCCGCTGGCAAGAAGAGCTTTTCTGGATCTACCAGGGACTTTGCGGTTTCCCTGGGAACGTCAGGATGCGCTCTTCACTTTCACCGTCTCTTCAGGACAGTTTAGATCTGATCGGACCGTCCAAGACAAAGATATTGGCAGCAATCTCAGACCTCCGAGATCACATGCCATATCGTCGCAACACCAGCTCCGCCCTCCAATTAGGTATATTCAAATGTATTATTATTGTTAACAGTGTGTAAAAATATATTGAAACTTATAGCTTTCAAGGACTATAAATTCAGAGGACTTAGAGATATAATCCCAGGATTGATTAATCCTATTAATAATTGGTTTTATTGGTATTTTTAGAAAATTGAGATATTGAAAGTATGGTAGAACATTCAGCAATAATTAAAATATTAAAATATTAGTGATTCAGTAAGGGATAACATATACATTGTATGAAGAAATGTTATTGATATTTAAATATACAGTATTTATGGAGAGTGATAAGGAATCATAAAGAGAAAATGGTATTGTTTAAAGACAAAGATGTTAATATAAAAGAACCCCAACAAATGAGGAAAAATGAGTACAAATTGGGAAAATAGTATCATATGTATTGATATATAAAATAATCTATTATAATTACAATGTCCATATTAAGGTTAGAAGTTGGAAGACAAAGGTTATGTATATTTAATTGTATTATTATTATTGTTAGCATTGTGTAAAAAGTATATTGACCCAGTCAATATATTGTCCACAAACTATGTATGGCTGTTAAAGGAAAATTACAAATGAAATATATACAAAAAAAAGTCTATACAGTTACTGTTTCAACTCCTTCCCTCAAAACGATGCTACAGAACATTGCACACCAGAACAACTAGACACAAGAACAGTTTTTCCCAAAAGCCATCACTCTGCTAAACAAATACTTCCCTCAAAAACCCTGTTCAACTATTATAAAGTCTGCACTACTATTACTGTTAATCTTCTCTTCGCTCCTTATCACTCCTCCCCTCCCACTTGTGTCTGTATGACTGTAACTTTGTCGCTTGTATTCTCACGATTTATATTGACTGTTTCCTAGTATAATTCATTGTTTCCTAGTATAATTCATTGTTTCCTAGTATAATTCATTATTGTACCGTATGATTATCATTAAGTGTCCTACCTTATGATTCTCGACTCCTGACAAATGTATCTTTTCTTTTATGTATACTGAAAGTATTTACACCAAGACAAATTCCTTGTGTTTCCAATCACACTTGGCCAAAAAAGTATTCGATTCTATTACCAATCACAATTCAGACCAGTAATTTCGTCATCAAGTGACATGATTTTAAAGTGAAAAATTATGTGACAGTCGTGGACTTATGATATCAATTCATCAGTATTGGCTGCAACTGTTAAGTGAATCACTATGGATTGTTAAGCCCAATGTCACGTGACTATGAATTGAAATTTTCTGCCAACTTGGTTGATAACAGAAATCTGTCATTAGAAATGCCATTAGATGTTTGTATTGCAGTGTTTCTAAAACTTCAGGAACTTTAAGATGCGTTGACTACAATTCTCAGAATTCTTCTACTGGCATGCCATCCCCAGTCATCATGCTAGGGAATTCTGGGAGTTGAAATTCATGCATCTTAAATGTGCTGAAGGTGAAAAACACCAGTCTATTGCTATAATCCTAGACTTATGACCACAACATTTTCATTGCTAAAAAGGCAGTTGTTAAATGAGTCATAACCCATTTTACATCCTTTTTGCCACGGTTAAGTAAATCACTGCAGTTGCTAAAAGAATTATGCAGTCTTCTAAATAAATCTGGCTTCCTTAATTAACCCTGCTTGTCAGAAGCTCCCTAGGAAGGTTGCAAATGACAATCCCAGGACCCTTACATCAGGGGTGGGATTCAACCGGTGTTATTATTGGTTTGGTGACTACATTTTGCGTGTGCATGCGCATGTAAAAAAACCTTAAGCTGTGCCGCCCGGAGAGCTGAAAAGCGCAGCGCACAGGTGCACAGCATTTGAAAAGCCTCTTTTTTTTCCTGCTGTTTCAACCTCAGCTATGCTGCGCAAAGCAGCTGAGGTTGAAAAAGCAGGAAATAAAGGACAAATAAGAGCCTGGGCGGGCAGGTGGGCCAAACAGAAGCAAACACAGAGTCTGCTGCTCTTCAGAGCTACTGGTTCTATAGAGCCGGTAGCATCCCACCCCTGCCTTGCATGCTGCAACTCTAAATACATGCCACTTGCCAAACACCCAAAGTTTGATTGCATGGCTATTGGGAAGGCTGCGATGATTGTGAGAACTGTCTATAAGTCACTTTTTTAAGTGCCTTTGTAGCTTTGGTCATTAAACAAATGGCTGTTAAGTCAAGGACTATGTTTATACCAAATGATGAGTAAAATAAGAGAAGGGAAGGGAATGTAAATGCTGTTGCTTCTATTATGGCATCAATCCAAACAAGGATCAAACGATCACATTTCATTCTTTCATGACATACAGAAAGACATTCATTTCAGTTCCTTAAGGAACAATCGCAGCCAGTCGTGAGCCATCTGTCTCGCTTCTCTGATTCCTTTTCTTTTGAATGTATAAATCAGGTTGCCTGGAGGTTGCTGTCGTGTTGAATGGTATCAATAGGAAACAGGAGCCTGTCACCTGAGACTCTTCCTTGTCTTTCAAGTGAAAAAAACTGTTGTGGCATCCACCATGCAGAGCAGTGAGATCAAATGTCTTGTCCAATGCACCAAAATTGGAAAACAAACTGAAAAGCTGGTTTAGGATTAATTTTCAGACCTCAGTAAGCCATCACTGTTCTGGATATAATTTGTACAAAAAATATACATTATGACTAATACCCATTTTTTTAAAAAAAATCTATTATTAAACTAATATAAGGAAAGTGGTCATGTTCCTATAATTATGTGTTTTTTCCCTTCACTGGACAGAACAACAGAGCTGGAAGTGGACCACCATGGTAACCCTCCAAAATGAACTATTCTCTGCATATTAAAGCAAAGGGTAGAAAAAGTAACATGTGAAGTCCAATATTAGCTACTCTGTGAATGAATGGAAATATAGTCCTACAAAGAACATGGGGAAAGGAAGATGGCTTTGAATGGTTTACTGAAAAAAATGTCTTCATGGATTCCTTGATTTCTGTTACACACCTCACTTAACAAATATTTGGCTGGATTAAGCAAGAGGGAAATGCCAAAGAGGCTATACTGGTTCTTTTCCTCTTATAATATCAGCATAGAGTTTGTAGGTGACAAATTATGCCAAGGAACTGCTGGGATACTGTTTGGGGCACAAGAATGCTATGCTTAACTGCTTCATGAGAGTGAGTGAGTGTGTGTGTGAGAGAGAGAGAGGGAGGGAGAGAGGGAGGGAGGGAGGGAGAGAGAGAGAATTTTATTGTGCCTTTCCCTCTCTGCCAGGCACTTAGTTATCCCTTTTTAATCAATTAAAGTTGCAAGGCTTGTTTAACAATACCCCTCCTCCTTAGGAAATAAGCGAGATGATGTCCTTCTTGTCTTTCCAATATCAGATTCACTCCAGGAGTTATGAAGATTTCCAGCTCTATCACCATCATCTCCCTTTCCACAGAGAATCAATACACAAAATTGGGCATCAAGACTTCCTAGTTCCATTTTGGACATATTCTCTGCTAGGTTTAAGAGAGAATAACATCTTTACTATTTCAGATCCAGAATTTTGTAAGTATGAACAATTAAGTTTCAACCAAAAGGGCGGGGACTATAGTACTGAACTGAAAAAGGTGTACTGGAGATAGTGGTTTGTCCACATTTTGTCCTTAGCCACATGAGTTATTATTAGTTATATGTCTTTCATCAGCAGCAAATTAAGAAACCTTTTAAAAAATAAAAGAAAATGACTGGATTTTGTAAAATCATCAGTAGAAGGGAAACTGGATGGATGAATGAAAATAGACATTTTCCTGTCAAAGAGAAACTGGCTGAGCTGAGTGAAGGGAATCAAATAGGGAATTAGTCTGGAATCCCTATGTGGGCAAAAGAGGGTAAAGTCTGACACCCCTTGAGTGTCACTGAAGCTTATCTAGTCTATCTTAGATGCAAATTATCAAACAGCTAATTGAACTCTTTGCATGTGGATCTGTTTGTTTGTGCCTGACATTATCTTCATTGCAAGCACTTGCCCTTGTAATACTCTCTATACTGAAAAACATAGCAAAATATTTTGCCCTAGCTGCCCTTGGCAGGCAGAAATAGTTGCAGTGAGCAAACTGAATAAAATTTCCCTGCGATATTGACTTATATTTTTTTAATTCACTGTGAGCCAAACAAAACAACTTTATTGCAATCCACACTCTTAATTTTTTCCAAATCCTCTCTGAACTCCCAAGCAGTCCTATGACAAGGCTATGCTTATTTTACCAAAATGTTTCTTCTTGAATTACTGACTTTCTTTGATAGAAGTTTAGTAGAACTATAGTTTCTGCCTTAATAACAGTTTGCAGTGACTGCTGACTTTTGCTTTATGGAATATTCCCAAATAGTTCTCAACAATCATATTTTAACTGCACTCACTGCAAGAACAGCCATGGCAAGTTAGGATATCTTACTAGGGAACTTCATTTGCTGAGTAGGGTGAAAGATAATGATTGCCTCTTTTTTGCCAAGTTACATGGAAAGAGAACATGAGGGAAATCATTCTCAGAAGTTAGCTAATCTACAAGCTTATAAAAATATAAATAAATCCAATGGTGTCTCAGTCCATCAAAGTTAATATTCATGCAATACAGAAAAGCAATCTAAAGAAAGAAAAATAGTAGTTTGCTGAGAGCACTAAGAACTAAACAGTTCAACCTGAAATACATAAGTTCTTCTGGAAGTACACAAGTAGCACCTTACCTAGGACAACAGTTGTTTTCAGTTTCTTAGAACTCTTCATCAGACAAGATGGTCAAAATAATGAAATTTAAAGATGAGTCACTGAGTAAAATTCAAAGTCCTTTCCTAATGCAAGCAACTGTAACTATGTATTCAATTTCTAGATGCTCTCTATGAAGTAAGTTGAAATTCTTTAGATTTTCATTCTTGAAATTAATCAGTATTGTATTGAATTTATTCAGCATTCGGTGTTAAAGATACTGCTGTAAGAATTATGCCATTAAAAAGCAGTATGTAACATGGCCACTCATAACTGATAATTAATTGAAAATAATGCTTTTGAAAGGTCAGGGGGAAAAAACCTAAATTTCCTCCATCACCAACTGTGTGTTAAGTATAATACTATTTTCTTAGTACAATACTCAAAACTTCTGATAAAATAGACAAAAATTTATAGAATAATTCAGTCCTTAAGGTGCACCAAGATTCAGTTGTATTTTTCCTGGGTTGTAACTTCAACTGCTTTTGCTCCACTTATTTTCTCTGGGTATAGACATCAAGGTAACCCTCCTTCCCAATTGGGAAATATATGATGAATATAACGCAAGTTTACTGTAAAGGCAACTGAATACAATTTAGAGTGAAAACAATATTTCCTGAATGTATAAATAGTGTAATCATTAAAGCACTTTTAGATGGAAAAATGTTTAAGCCTACCTTAAAATTTGATTTGTGCAATGAGGATGGGAGGGGGAAAATCTCTACCTACTGAAGCATGGCAAAATTCACCTGAAACAATGTTTTTCTTAAACATTGAACAGATATATGATTTTTGCTAAATCCTGAGTATTTCTCTTTTTCTTGGAAAAAAAGGAAGTGCCAAATCTACAGTACCAAATATCTATGCCATACATTTAGATATACACTTACATACCTATGCCATACACTTAGTGGATATACATATACTCTAACATTAGTTACTTGTCCTGTGAAATTGGAATCTAGGGCCCAGTTTTCCTACCAATGACAAATCCAGCAGTGATATAGAACTGAGCAATGTAAAAATGGTGTCACCCATTTTTTCTAAGCTTTACCAAAGCCGTGACCATTTCATCTTACCTTGTCACTGAGGCATTCAGACTCTTCTGTCAGAAGGTAAACATTCCCACTTTCAGCCATAAGGATAGTAGTGTCTGTAGTAGATGAAGATCTTGGCCGGCCTTGATGTTGATGCAGGATTGCTGTCAGGCTGCTATCCTGGGGGGCCCTGCGCACAAGGTGTGGACTGCTTTTTTGTGGTTCTACAGAGCTACTCTTGGCTCGGCGACTGCCACTGTGCAAACTGGTTCCTCTCTTGATGGAAGGACGGGAGCGAATCTGCTGTAACACCCTGTTGAAGGCAGTGGGTCGAGCTGGGAGGTCATGGAGAGACACAGCATAAGAGACACGGTGCATCTCAGGAGAGCGTTCTTTTTCATCAGGGGAGTCATGATCGGACATGCCATGGTGTTGCTGGGATGACTCCTGGGAATTCTGATGCTCCCGTTCCCGGGATCGTCTACGACTATGGAAAAGATGTTTCAGTCCATGACCAAACATAGAACCTTCAGACAGCTGTTGTATCTTCTGTTCAAGGAAAGAAGACAAAATATTGGAAAGATAGTTATGGAAGGAGCTACCCAAAATGTGTTGCAAAACACAGTTGAAATATGAAAATATGAAAAAACCCACCCTGGCCATGCCACCCCAAATCACAATTTTGCAATTGTCTATTGTCATTGACTGATGTCATTCTACTGAAGTCCAGATTTCATCCATATGAAGTGCATAACCAAGAAGCCTGGACACTATGCTTCCTCATTACATTAGTAAATTCCTGTGTTGCCCTATCTGCAACATATGATACATTGTTCTCCCTTTGAAAGGTAGCCAATGTCAGCTGCTATGGAGTGCTTTGGAAAAAAACAAGGGAAAGCAATCCAGAGGCCAGTAGAAAAATGCCAAGTGCAGAAAAAAATGTGCATTAAATCTAGAGAGGTGCAACAGCGTTCCAAAAGACTAGCACCTGATCTAACTCCATCAGATATCAGAGGGAAAGAAAGAAGATGTGGATAGATTTGAAGAATAAATTATCTAAATAAAGTTTAGTTCTATTTTTCTGTGTAGTCTGTTTCCTAGTATGGTTCATCTGATGACATCAGCAATAGTCAGAGGCTTGTGCTGAAGAAGTAGTAGAGGGTAAAGAGGCAGGCCTTGATGGAGACAGGAAAGATCCATTACCAAGGCAACAGTCAGATAAAGTGGATTGAGCCTACATCAAGAAAGAGTTTTACAAAAATTCCCAGAGAATTCCCCCGCCATCATATTAGAGAAAAGGAAAAAAGAGGGAACCACATTTGGATTTGTAAGATTCTGTTACTATAACTATTCTAATAATTGTCATGT
Organism: Laticauda colubrina; assembly: GCA_015471245.1. Classification (NCBI taxonomy): domain Eukaryota; kingdom Metazoa; phylum Chordata; class Lepidosauria; order Squamata; family Elapidae; genus Laticauda; species Laticauda colubrina. Next base: position 10,743,392 of record BLBF01000062.1, read on the forward strand.
TGGGCCTACACAGTTTCTTATAAGGCTGATAGTAGCAAAACTCTGAGGAGGACAAAGATGAATGCTTAGAGGTAAAGGACAAGAAGACATAAAAATCATATAATTAGAAGAGCTGCAATTAATTGCATACTCTTTAGCATCATAGGGACATACTGTCATAATATAATTTACTACCTACTCACCATGCTATTTTGTTTTGGGATAAATAAGTTTATGTAAAGCATAGAAAAGAAATAATGAGCAAAGGAGTTAGATCTAAGAAGAAAAGAAAATATAGCCAAACACAGTTGACATACCATCACCATTCACTACTTTTCTTTATTCCTATCCTTGCAAATCATCCTGTTTCCCCTAGATTTACATATTGATATTGTCATTTGTTCTTTCAGATTGGTATATTGTTCCTTCTAAAGATACTTATGTGATGGCAAACTTATTAAATCATGAAAGTCATTCATCATTGCTGTGTGTCATTTGAAACATGGCATTGTAAAGAATATCTATTGTTGGATATTTTGAATATCAAAGCAGCTCACAGAATCCACAATCTAAAGTCCAACTTGTGCTCAACAGTATTGTGATCACTTTTGTTTTGTCTTGTAAATCTTAACAATATTTTCAAATGAAATATTTATTTTTGCCCTTCTTAGTCTGATTTAATTAGAAAGTGGCCCCAAAAGTTTGATCAGTCTGTTACATATACACTGTTAACTCTACTTCTGTTTCTTTACTGCTCTCCATTGGCACCAGCTATTGCCAAAGCCACAATTTGAAAAGCCTAAGGGAAAAGTTACTCAAAGGAAAAGCAAGTCAGCTCTGTTGTTTTTGCCAAACCACAAGGGCAGCTAAAGTTACAGATATTGGAAGGTAAGCCTAATAGAAATACACTGTATAAATAAAAAGACCAAAAGGAAATAAAAGTTCCTACAATATTCAAAAATGAAGGCCAACGGGATTATAGATATAAGCTGTTCCAAGTAAAACTGCCTTTTTCCATTGACTGAGGATGATTTTATTAATAGCAATGATGGTTATTATTTTATGATAAAAATAAGCAAAAAGCATTCAGGAAATAGCTTGAAAAATGCAAATTGTCGGACACAAATTACTACTTATTTCTTTTATCAATGTTTTTTAATTGTACAGAACCTTCACTCAGGTGCAAGAGGAAGCAAGAAAAGGCTAATGATGGGTCAAGAGCCAGATACAAAAACAGTGATTGTGTTACTGTACAAAACATTAATCAACAGAGGATAATGGAATGCTATTAAAAGCCTAGCTATTGTTTTCTTATTAAAATTCTGAAACTTTTCAGACCTCCCTGCCAATTTCTAAAGTTATTCTACTTTTTGAGTTTTTCAAGTTAATAATCCATTCTACAATGAATGTGGAGAGATCCTGACATATGGTTGTGAACATATGGCCTTGTGTGCATACATTTCTGGATTGGAACAGTAATCCACAAAGCTTGAGATGACAAATAGATCAGACTGTTTCCAATTCTGTCCCACCCTACAAAGTTTAGTTTAGTTTTATTATCATTGCACCTCGTATAACAAAATGAAACACCACCTTCAGTGCACATCATGACCATGACCATGAAAATAAACACAAATTCACCCTTCACACATTGAACCGAAAATCCCCGACATTACACCAACATTGCACTGTACAGCAGAATTCAACAGAGCTACTGACCTGGGATAGAAGCTGTTTTTCAGCCTATTTGTCCTTGTTTTTATTATTCTGTACTGTCTGCCAGATGGCAACTGTTGAAAAAAAGGGTTCCCAGGATGAGATGGATCTTTGAGAATGTTTTGAACTTTCTTAAGGCAGAGGAGCTATAAAGCTCTTCCAAAGAGGGGAGAGGGCAACCCATGATCCTCTGGGTAATGATGTTAACCCTCTGGAGTGCTTTCCTATCTGCTGTTGTGCAATTGGCAAATCATACAGAGGTGCAGTATGTTAAAATGCTCTCTATGGTGCAGCGGTAGCTCTTCCTGCATCAGATTATATGACAACAATACCACATCTGCAGCACAGATTAAGGATGATTCTATGTTATAGTATTCTCAACCCTATCATGAATACAAATATTATTGAATAATGTAATTTCTCTTGTGAACCAGCCTCATGTCACTGCAAACACACAGGTATTTCAATCACTAAACATCCCTTTTGCTAGTTAAATAAGTAAGCAGTAAAAGATTCACCGAGGACAGCCTTTTTACATTAGTATTTATAATCCAAATATAGGTTTTAAAATTCCAGCATTTAATTTTAACTGGCCTTTCGCAAAATATCTGAGGCTATGATATATGAAAAAGAAGAATCCAATGTTTGAACAAGATATAATTTGTTGTCATCCATATCCTACAGATTGTTATCTTAGAAAATTATTTTTGAGAGGGGGGAAAATCTCCCCCGAATTGTTGCTTTGGACATCACAATTTAAATTTATTCTATTTATAGTGTTCCTATGGAAACAGTGTACATAGATAAAAAAGAACTACAAAACCTACAGATTTCTCCCATCACGATACAAGATGGATTTAGATTCATCTGCCTTTAAAAAGACTCATGGGAACCAAAATGAACAGTTCCCACATTTTAAAAATAACTAAAGTAAAACATTAAAACGAGGCTAGAGTTTGAGTTACTTGCTGCAATTGAACAGACCACTTGTTCTCTTTCTGTGTGTATGCATCTTCCTGAATAATGTACAAAGCAAAAAATTTAGCTGCCATTTATTTGTTTTGCTATTTGGTTGTCATTTGCCACCCACAATCCACTCCCACCCCCACCCACTTTAAATGGAAAAAATCTCATTTTGACAACCAAATAGCAAAACAAATAAATGGCAGCTAAAATTTTTGCTTTGTACATTATTCAGGAAGATGCATACACACAGAAAGAGAACAAGTGGTCTGTTCAATTGCAGCAAGTAACTCAAACTCTAGCCTCGTGTTGGGACTACAACCCCCAGAACTTCCTACATTGCAGGACTCTGCTGGGATATTGTAGTCCCAACAAATCAGCAGTAGTATCCAATTTCATGTAATGGTCAGGATTTATAAGTTTACATGTAGTCGACAAAGAAGCAACTGTTTTTCAAAAATACATTGCTTCTGGATAATTCACATTCCCAGAGAATTTGACTACACATACCACAGGTTCATTCACAATATGTATATTGAAGTTTAGCAGTTATATTTCTTGCTGAGTTGGCACAATTTAAAACAGAACATTACTTTTGTTTGTTTGTTTTGGAGATTTATAATGCCACCTATTCACAGATGGCGACTCAAGGCAGCTTACAAGAATATAAAAGCATCATATAAAAACAATACACTAATAAAAGAGAGAATTATATAATAAATTAATAAAATAATGTAATGAAACAATCACCCACCACCCACCCCGGCAACAACACATCATACGAGCCATTTAATGGGCTCCATCCCGCTCTGCTTTCCCCAGGCCCACCGGTAGAAGGAGGTCTTCCATGTCTTCCATAAGAGTGTTAGAATGGGAGCTATTCTAATTTCTGGGGGGATGATGTTCCAGAGAGAGGGAGCCACCAAAGGGAAGGTCCATCTTCTTTTTTTTTTTTTTTTGAAAAATTTATTTGGGTTTTCACAAAAAACAAATAAAACATCTTTTTTGAAAATAGCATGGTCCCAGGTTATCACTTCTTCATACAGACAAAAAACTCAATTTCATGCTCATTTTTATATTCTATTCCATATCTTATTACCATTTTATATTTTCTACATAGTTTTTCCCCTCTTTTAATTTTCTCAATTTTGTTTTTCTTATCTTATCTCAATTCAAATCATTATATTTATACTTTTGTCTGTCCTGTTACAATTTGATATTATCTTTTCTTATTAAACAAATTTTTCCCTGTAGTTACCAATTAGACTATGATACCTTTATATCCTTTAATTTTGCCCATTCAAACTCTTATTTAAGCTTCAATGTATAGCTTTGAGATTATAGCATTCAATATAATACATAACTTCCAATTGGATTCTGCTTGGTACATTCTTAAAATAGACACTATATTCTTAAAAAGAAAAAAATATACACAAAAAATCAACACATATTCCATTCCAATTCAATTATATCATTAATATGCATTAAAATCTTAACATCTTTAACATTTCTTTTCAATTGAATATCATACTTCTTTGGGAACACTTATTAACTTTCCATGATTAATTCTTTTTTCCCCATATTTCTTACTTATATTTTTATAAATCATTACTAATAATTAAAAATGTTCCCTTTTAATTCTCTCAATCATTTTAATTCATTTATTTATTAACAAACATCTCACAACATTACAATAAATATTTTATCCATCATCATATTTTCTAAAATTATTTCTATTATAATATAACAATGCTATCTTTTGTACCATTACAGAATCCCTTTTACAATTAATTTTTCACCCATTATCTCTAAACAAGCTTATGGTTACAATCCTTATATCTTTTCTCTGTATCTCCATTTCTTGTTTCTGTCTTTTATAACTTCTTTTCCTTGCTTTCTTCCCCCTCTTCTTCTCCCTCCCCTTTTTGCCCCCTCTTCTCTACTTCTAACTCTCTCATCTGTAATCCCCTCTTCTGTTGCTTTCTAATATTATACTTATCTTTCAAATTGTCCTTCTTTTTGGTTGTTTTTATTTGGTCTGAAACCTTTCACTCTCTTTCCCCCTTTTTCTTTTCCCCCCTACTTAAAATTATTTGATCATTAAAGATGGCTTCTTCTTTGTCCCAATCTTCTTGTTCTGCAAGCATTTCTTGTTGCTTCTCATAGTTCCAGATCTCCATTTCTAAAAATTGAAACACGAAGCCAAAAGAACTTCTCCCTCCTTGTGCATCTTCTTTCCATTTTTTAAGTTCCGTTTTCAGTTCTTCAAAGAGTGATACCATTTTAAAAACTTAAACAACCACCCAGTTAATTTTAGTCAGTCTAGTTGCAAAAACCAAAAATCACCAAATAATCCAATAATCCAAGGCTGTTACTACCCTGTTTCTCCAACAATACGGCCTCCCCCAATAGGAAGTCCCAGCATGTTTTATAGGCATGAAATGAAATTAAGTCCCTCCCTCCAAATTAAGGCCTATATTAAAAATGCAAAATGGGGGGGAATGGTGGTGGTGGTGGGTTGCCATTAGGAAGTACTTTTGTTGCGCACCCAGATATGGGTACTTGCTTCTTTTTTTCACTTTATCTTCCTGGGGTTCTATTATTTTGTCACCAGGTTTCCATTAAAATGTATCTTTGAAGAATTTTATCAAAATTTCACTTTTAATTACAGTTCCATTCCTTAATTCCAGGCAGTCTCCTCCATTTTTCCAGATCCTGTCCTTGTATTCTTTTTTTCTCCTTTCCAGCTTTTAAGAACTTTTAAATGTCCAGAAATCTTTATTATCCCTTTGACTTTTATTTCCACCTTAGATGCCTATTAATGTCAAAGTGGATTTTTTTTCCAATTTCTTGCTTAAGTCTCTTAGCTGTTAGTATAAGGAAGGGAAGAAAAAACCTAATCCTTTCCCTTCTGTCCCTTCTTCGCAGCTTCAGTATCTTCTTTTGGGAACAATGTTGTTAAATTTAAATTCCAGGGTACCTTATTTGTTGCTTTTGCTGTTTGACCCGGTCAACCAAAACTTTCTCTTCTTATCTTCCTCCTGCACATTCTTTCCTGGTTGAGTTCTTCTTTGTGGTGGCCATTTCTGACCACCGCTGCAACCACCTTCGGGAAAGGGAGTAATGGCCAGCTGGGGAGGAGATATGCGGCTCTTCTCAACCTTGCAGGCAGTCTCCCCCCTCTTCACCACCTCTATGGGGTGGCTTAGCCCCAAAACTAGCCAACTCGGGCTGCTCCAGCGGTGAGCATGGATCGAAGCCTCGGAGAGATGAGGTTTCGGTCTGTCACCGATGAAGCTCAAAACCGGAAGCTCAGGGAAGGCCCATCTTCTGAGTCCCACCAGGTGTTACAGGTCCCATCCCCACTAGGGGATGGGACCTGCAACATTCCTTGACTCCCCCACTCTGGTGGATCAGGTAGATTTGACCAGCATAAATGGTCAGTTGAAAACCAAACTGACCTGATCCCCTTTTTGATAGAATGACCATATTAGTCAGCCATGTGAAATTAGTCAGCCATGTGAAAACAGATTTGCTGTACCTTGATTTCAGCAAAGCATTTGACAAACTTTCACTGCAATTCTAATAGAGAAGATGGCAAGATGAGGCCTGGAGTAGGGTACTATTAGAAAAATACAAATATGGTTGAATATCTATGCCAAAGGGTATACATTAATAGCCTACATCAAGCTGGAGGGAAGTGCAGTTGAATTGCAACAGGGCTCCATGCTTGTCCAATGTATGTATAAATAAATACAGTGTTATGGGAATGCAGAAATGGAATGCTGATGTCAGAATGACAAAGATACTGCAGATGGAAGAATCCTAATCATATCCAAAATGAGGAAAAATAATAAGTTTTTTCCCTTTAAGAATGTATTTATTTCTATCACATTAATTTTTGGTGTTTTGTTCTTTTTGTTTTGTCATTATTTTAAAAGCAATAAAAATACACACACAAAAAGCATTGCTATGTACTTTACAGGAGTATTGAAATAGACTGGATGACTACTTATTATACATGAAGTAGAAATGGATTCCTGCACTAGATGTTGAACTAGATGTTGAACTAGATGTTGAACTCCATTCAACAACCACAAGTGAACCATCAACTGGGCTATTAATTGAAATGGTTGCTAAGTGAATTATGATTTTACTTCAGTTTTCCTTTCCTTTCCTTTATACGTAGACCTGCAAAGGTTGTAAAAATGAGGATTATAAAGACATTTTTTCATCACTAAATGATGATAACCTGTACTTGATCACCAAGGCCCTTCCAAGCCTTAGATTTTTTTTCTGATTCAATGATCCTCAAACCTTGAATTTTATGCTAGATCTGCCACTGTGGAAATGTTTCTCTTCTGAAAAATTAATGGCAAACATCTTATTCATTGACCTGCCAACCTTAGTTGAGTGACTCAACAACTGCCTTTCAAGCTGAAAGGAAAAAGAAAACCAAGCAAACCTGATTCATTTTCCTTAAAATATAAGGCAAAATGCAAACAAACATTATATGCTGAGAATAGAGATGGACTCCTATTATTTTTTCCTCGTTTTGGATATGATTAGGAATCTTCCATCTGTAATATTTGTGCCATTCTGGTACCAGCATTGCATTTCTGTATTCCCATAATACTGTCTTTCTTGAACAGCTAAGATAATCATTATTCCATTTCAGAAAACTGCTGGTCAAACTGCAGAATTCAATGTTATAATTTTTAAGTTTTGAGTTCCAAGAGTTTAGGGGCAGGCTAATTCTTCAGTAACAAGAACCATTGTCTTGTCCTATTTCACATAGCCTGAATTCAGATCTCTCTGGGTAGATTTCACAGGCAGCTTTACTGTGGTATATCTACTTTTTAATCCCTCTGTTCAGTTTTATGACAGCCTGCCAAGCTTGATTCCCCTGCTTATGCACATCATTCTTACTTTGGCAAGCCTCCCCATCTCTGGGGGAAGCAAGCTGTTATTCCTTGACCCCTGCCACAAATATAGATGCTACATGGTCACATGTAATCACCACAGCCTTCACTGAAATTTATATCAGGAAAATTCACATGTTGAAGGCTAAGCAGCTTTGCTCCCATACTGACACTTCACACTTTTTGCAAAATGACTAAGCAAATATTTATACCAAGTATTGAAAATACTGGGGTACTAGCACTTTTTTCCCCTCCTTACTATATGGGGCAGAAGGAAGAGGATGTTTATTACCACATTAGCTACTGAAGTTCAGGAAGGGAACACCAAATGATGATTTTGCACATTCCTTTTATTGGCATTGATTAACTCTTGGTGTTATCTGCAGTTCTCAGAATTTTCATAGAACTTCTATTCACCAGAAGCAAAAACTTCAAACTGCTTTGGATGGAAAAAAAAGTATACCATGTGAGAACTTGCCCTAAATATTGGCATATAGAGGTGATCCAAATAAATATAATAAATATGGTAGTAGTAGCTTAATCTCACTAGTTTTGTTGAAAAGGACTTCCATTGATTAATGATTTCTCGGTAAGCATTCATATTTGGATTTTGGCTGATTTTCTGTTAAAACACTATTTTAGTTCTAGAAGAAGCTATAAAAAGTCACATTTCTCCCAGGAACTAAGGAATTCTAAATATGTTTTAAAGCATTTCCATAGCTGGTCCTGGGCATTTCAGGAATTGTATTTCTGTGGTGCTGCAGTACTCTTGGCACATTTCCTTGCATTCTTCAGTCATCCCTCCCAGGAATAATCCCCATAACAGTGAGGCAGTAGAGCAGGATTTAGGGAGACAGCTGCCATGTATATATATAAATTACATTTATCTTTAAACCATATATTGGAATTGGAACTTTTTCTAAAATATACCCACCAAATAAACACTATCTCATTAACACTTGAGTCTTTGAATGGCCAGGTCACTTTTTCTTTAGTCTGTCATCCATTTATACATGCCATATGATAGAATAACCTTGCCCTGGAATCACTTTCATTCAGAATATTGTACAATTAAAATGCATCTGTAATTATTATTACTATACCCCACCTGGAGCATATCATGAAACTATCACTCATCTACTAATTTATATCATCTAGATCACGGGTGTCAAACTCATTGCATCACATTGTTGGCACATGATGTTTTACAACGTTGTTCCCATTAGCGGAGCTGGGGTGGGCATGGCCTATGTATGACGCATCTGGCCCTTGGGCTGCCAGTTTGACACCCCTGATTTAGATGATACCAATTTAGTCTTTTTATTCAGAATTAGACCATTCCCATATATATATTCCCCAGTCCACGAGTTCACACCACCTTAACTCATCCTTTTTCCTTCTCCTAGATTCACCAACAAACAACACACTTATTTTTTTTACTTTTTTTTCAGTCTTTCATATATGTTCTTTCCCATTTCATGTTCTTACTTTCCAAGTTGCAAATTTTAAACAATTATGGTTTCTAAAAAGACTTTTCTACATAATGGATGGGCCAGTTTGGAGACATAAAAACAAAGACCTCCTTTAGATTTCAAAACAACCAAGGAATGCTACATTATTTAATATACCAATTTAAACTATTTACACTTCACTTCTCTTATTCAATCTCAAATGGTATAACAAAGAATCTGCCCCAGTGCCATTTCCTGCTTTTGTATCCAACCCTGTCTATCATGCTCACTGAGATAATCTGAGGAGAATCCCATTGTGGGACTGAATCTGCTCTGCACCACTTCTTTCTCAGTGGAAGAACTCACTACTTTGTTCACTTTTTAAAGATTTGAAACGCATGTCTTCCTACATATTTTCATTCATTTTTAATATCCTGACTTTTAACATCACTTTAAGATTTTATCTCTAAATTGCAAATCACTGGGTTATTTCAGAAGTCAGTAGTATATATAATCTAATAAAAGAAATAAAGTGCAAAAGGCAAGGTGATTTAGTTCTCTTATATTGAGCTATAGCAACTGTGAATATCTATACTATGGAAGGTCTTGTCCCCAAACATCTTGTTTTCATAATGGTACTTTAGAGATTAAATGAATAATGCAGCCCCCTACCAAATGTGTAAAAAGGCATACAAGAAACCTGATGCACAAATGAATTCCAGAAGCTGAATGGTGGTATTAACAAGATAGTTACTAATCATGACATTCCAGAAACTAAGATGGTCCTGCTCCAAACTGTTTTCCAAACAAATATAACTGAAGAGGCTGAAACACAATAGAGTCTTCCTCCCAGCATGTTAGAGATATTAGCAATAGCTCTGACACTGTACACTAACTTTAAAAAAGGCAGCAATATGTCAACTTACTTCAGCTATCCCATGTAGCAGAATGTTAATGGCTCTTGATAAAGAGCATTAATTTTAAGGAAAAAAAATCCAAGTTGTCAGAATGGATACAGATATATGGGATTTGGTGGCTTAAAAACAAGAAAGTATACTTAAATATAGATATATAATGATGTATTTTGATTTAAAATTTTATGGAAAGATATTTTTTGTTAGGCTTCAGTTGATAGGAAACAAGATTATCTTTTTCAAAAGGTAAAAATTGAATACGAGTCATTTGTGCTACTGCATTCATAAAAACTTGGGAACTATTTCCAAATAACATATCTTGCATATTATTTTAATGAAAATATCAGGTGCCAGGATGCAGATGGTAGAAATATTCCCCTTCTTCAGACTCCTATTTTGAAATGCTACCATTCAGGTGCGGAAGACATGAGTCAGCTTCTGCAAAATCTTTTATTGCATAGATAAATTGCAGACAGCTGTAATAAGTCTGACCTCTTTTATCCACAGCAAGCTCTTTCACATACAATATAATCTACTTGATCTGCATTGTTTGTTTTTGGTACCTGAGAACTAGATAGTTGCTTCTTTTGTTCCCAAGTTAAGCTGGGTTTCTTGTCATTTATGAAAATACCTACTGGAAATGAAATAAAATAAAATGTGTATACTTTAAAAATGTATACAGTTTTTGTTGACATATAGATAATCCTGAACAATGAAAATTGTTTGCAACAACTTCTTGCAAATTATGACAGTTTTCTCCTCATTAAATAAAATTCGAATAGGATTCATTTTCCCATTGTTATCTCTCTGTTGAATATTTTGGCAGTCATTCAACAGTGTACTTCTTCATTCATCCCACCTTTGCATTAATGAGGCAAGTAAACAATTTCATCCATTCAAAAGTTATTAGATACTTGTAATTAAATTCATTCCTAGGCCTCAATAAATGCACCATATGATAATCAGAAGCATACATTCTTTTGCTGGTAATCCTATCTCAGCCTTCCGCAATCTGATGCCCTCTAACTATGGCATCATGATAACATCCAACAGTGGGAAATCTAGTTAACGTTATCCTAACTCTTCTGGGAAGGCATCAAGTTCCATTCACTTCAAAACTTAACTTCTACAGGTGAAACAATGGCTGGATTCACTGTTCAGCCTAAAGTATAATATAATTTGTTTAGCTTTGGTTCACTATATTAGTAGAATCTAGCCAATTGTTCTTTAGTCAGGAAATATTGACTATGTAAACCAGAGCTTAATGAGATATTTGCATCCAGTCAATCAAAATTGCTTTGGATAGATCCCAGAACTGCACTGAACTGCACACAGTACATAACTGAACTTTGGAATCCTCTAACCTAAGATATAGTGATGGTCCCATCAACTTAAATGCCTTTTAAAAGAAAACAAGCCCAATTAATGAAGGCATTAATGATAACCAATAATGAAAGCTGTATCTACTCTCCAGAATAATAGGACCTATATCTTTAAGTACTAATGGCAAGGGACCATTATTGGAAAACTGTTATTACTTTTAAATCATGCTTGTGAGCTTCCTGCTGCTATTTCGTTCTAGAAATAGGTTTTAGACTAAATGGATTGTTCTTCTTTTATATGAAAATATCTCATGTGTGCAAATAATTTTCATCACTGCAAATTAATTCAGTGGAAGTGATATCAGGAATCCTGGAAAAAAATCTCACTGTCAAGTGTAGATTCTATAACTACCAAATATTTTCTACACCCTATAATTCTGAAATAAAAAATTGGGTTATGGAATTGAAAAGAGGAATGGAAGACTGAAGAATAGAATTTTGTGGGAATTGGCTTCTTTAGGTCCATGTTATTAAGTGCAGCATGGAGAAATTATTTAGCTTTTGTAATAGTAATCATGAAGAGTCTGCAATCTTAATCAGAGATTAAGAGATTCTTTAAAAGCTCAGCTTGCAAAGAATTATTATAATCATATGCCTCATGAAGAACACGACAATTGCAAAACTGAATTTTAGCAAGGAAAACAAAGTTGTTTGTATGGAATTCTGAGATTGGATAGACAGTTGATGAAATTATATTGCCTTTTACTCCACAAAATAAAATGAAGGATGCACCTACATCACCATTTTTTTGAGAGCTGAAAAAACAAAGGCCTTCAATCACAACCTTACTGAAGAAAGGGAATACTATAGAATACAACAAAAGAAAAAGACATGATACTATAATTTACTACTTATTCACTTGGTAAAGTAACATTTATAGAAAGAAAAATATATATGTAGCTGTAGCAGCATGACTAAGCCTGTGAGGTAAGAAACTGGAAGTCTCAAATTCCTCTTCTAGATGCCTTCAGTGTCTATTCATTTTAGTTTTAACCTCCTATCTTGGTGCAATGGCTTGAAAGTTCTTGCTGCTACTGCCTGTCTCCAGGGAATAATTTATATGGAATCTTACTAAAATATGAAAAACAGAAGGGGCTTTGCAACCTGTATCATTTATCTGGGAAATTCAAATGGAAAAAATAGAAAGAAATTAAATAAATTATACAGTTGGCCCCAAGGCACAGAGATGCATAGCTGGGGGAGGGGGAAATCATCCACAAAATCATCTAGCTCCAGGAGCTAGACCAAACTCATAAGAACTAAATAGAATCTATGTAGCAACAATAATATTGCAATTATCTCTTTTTAAAATAGCAACCGTACAGTAGAAAAATATTCCTGGCAGATGCAATGTCATTTGAAAAGCAAGAATATGTCACCACACCTGGGAGAAAAACATTGTCAAAACTCATTTTGATCAGTAAGAACTTGGCAGAGTTCCAGTAATTTTCCACAGAATTTTTAAATTCTATCACAATAAATGGCTGACTGTGTATTCCAAATTTTCTTAAATAATTATGCTGACTTCATAATCACCATCCTTCCAACTGGTCCCAGGCAGAATCAAGTCATCTATCTCCTGTTGCCTCTTACTAGGGCTTTTCCGAAGTCTACAGCCCTGATAAGAAGCTTGCTTATAACTGGATGGCCTGTTTCTCTACTCGAAAAAAGTAACATGCAACACTGAACACTTATTTTTCCATCTCTGAAAATGCTATAGATTATTCACTATTCCTAATGTTTCAGCAGAACTTTAAAGCCTAAAAGCTTTAAAGAAGAGGGACTCAATTCCACTCTGCAGATTCTTTACAATAACGCTTTTTGTAATGGGGGGAAAAAAATAGCTGGGATGTAGGTGAGAGTGGAATTGTTCACAGGATGCTGGAATACAAATAATATGTAGCTAAGTATAAGTGCCCAGGTTCAACCTCTATTGATGCCAAGGAAAAAGACATCAAGTAGACACTTCCATGTAAAAAGCTGTACTAATTCAAATGCCCATCCAGATCTCTATGACCGCATAATGTTGACTGGATTTGGCAATCAACAAATATTTCCAGCTGAGTTGCAGCATAAGTCAAATCCCTAAAAAAAATTTTTTTTCATTTTGCAACTGAGAAGCTTTATGAAGCTCTTGAATTCCATATTTGAAGTATTTTTTTTCTAGCATCAACCACCATGTTAAAGTGAATGCTGGCTTGATTTAACAGGGATGAGCCTGATGAGGGCTATACCAGTATCTCACTTTTCTTTGGCAGAGAAGGTGTAGGCACATTAAGCACCAGACTGCTTAGCTTTTGAATAGATTTTATTCCCTTTTCTGGGAAAGTATTTTGGTTATTCCAATAGAGTCCCAATGAGGATGTGAAATACCTTCACAATCACCAACCAGTCTTTTCAGCCTGTTTTTAAGTTTATAATTAATAACCTTTTTCCTCACTCAGTCACTGGTTAGACCCTAAAAAATACATGGTGGCAAAATTGGTCACAGACCTCCATAAATTTATAGTTGTGGAAAAGTGATTGTGGGAAACCAGGCAGATATCATCCTTTCAGAAACATTCTGATTTGTTTTTATAAAGGAAGTTTTCCCTGTTCTCTCATGTCAGACTCTAGGGGTCAGTGCTCTTCTCCATTTCTTAGCCAGCATTGTCCAAAGAAGCTTCCATGGTCATATGGCTGGCATACCTATACGCCAAGGTACATGGAGCACTGTGGTACATTTTTATCTACTTACATTTGCATGCTTTCAAACTGCTAGGTTGGCAGGAGCTGGGGTAAGAACGGGAGCTCACCCTGTTATGGGGTACTTGGGTCTCGAACTTTCTGGTCGATTTCTGGTCGACAGTCCAGCATTTTAACTGCAAGGCCACTGTGTTTCTTTTCTATTTTCGTAAATGGCCAGCACACAATGTGTACTAAAAATATGTATTGGTGGGGAGTTTTCTTTTGGGGTTGAGGGAAAGGGAGAGGGGTTTTTTGCTGCTTCAAGCCAGGTAGTGGCTTAAGTAGATTACCAATTGAATGTATTTTTCTCTAAATTCCTGATCTAGAAGGGTCAGCATAAATTAGCTCATTGTATTTTACTGTTCTGGAGTGAGCTGTCGGAGAAATTTAGGGATAGAAGCAATGCTGTGAGGAAATGCTATACAATGCTACATACTATACATACTATACTATACATACTATACAGTCAAGAGCAAGACAAATAAGAATGGGGCGGACATAATTACAAGCAGTTACACTAGGTGGAGCCAGAGCAATCTTCAAAGTTGAAAGCTGCACATCTCTACAGAAAATTTATCTCCAAAAGGATCCCATTTCACAGAAATGTGAATGAAGACTAAAAGGCAGATTGTACGTATATAAAGCAGAACATAGTGGATCTAATGTCCACACACACAACTTCAAAATATCTTCATTTGTGCTGCAATAAGAAGTATTTTATCAACTATAATTACATTCTACTCCCAGACTTTTCAAATATCTTTAAAATGCAGCAGTTTGGTATTCTAATAAAATAGCAAAATATGTGTTTTGATGGTTATGTTATTATAGGACCACCAGATATAAAATGGCATAGTATACTTATTTAGAATCTCCATACTTACACAATTACTGGGAATATAACATTTTTTGTAACCATCCACACTTTCTGCTTCCTCTCCCATTTACCACTTTTCCTTTTTTATTCTTAAAGTTACAATTCTAACATACAAATATAGAATAAAGTCCATTGAAATAGGCAGAATTACAGTACTGATAAATGAACCTGCATAAACTTTCTCTACACATCTTTCATGCCTCCCAAAAATATACATTCTGGCATACCACATTCTCTAACTCTAATCCAGTTACTCTTTCTACCTTCTCTTATAGCAATTGTGGATGAGGGAAGAAAACAAATAGAACTAAAAAGCATTAGAAAATACAAAGGAAATATAAAGCATGGGGGGAAAGAAAAGAAAATGATGGGAAAATAAAGGAAAAAGGCATAGTAAATGGAAGTAAAATTAAACTAATACCAATAGCTTTTCATTTATCTTCAAAACCAAAAGGCAGCAGAAAAGTTTAAAGTCACAAAATAACATACTGTCAATTCTCTCTAACTTGCCCTCAGATTATTATCTTCAGGCTTCCTCTCTTTTCCACAGATTTCACAGGTTCTCTGGTTTTCAAGGAAGAATTGAGCAAACAATGTGATTCACTAGGAACATCTTTAAAGAATATCCCAGAAAAATAATTATAGCTATATTCAATCAATTTAGGCAACCAATTACAGTACAACTAAAATAAAAAAGCAGAATGTCTTTTTAGTTGAGTAAGTTGACCTTACTTTACAATAGGTACAATAACTATTATTTGTACAAGGAGCCTTAGATTGTTTATATTCTTATGATAGACTTAAACCATGCCTGCTGATATTGATACTACAGGGTTGCTACGCACCTGGTAATTCATATTAGACAATTGGGAAACTCACACTTTCCTTTATCAACTACAAAACAACATCTAAATTTATGTCCTATTTTCTCTTCCATCTAATCACTCTTTGTTTCCAGGTTGGGGGGAAGAAATAAAAATGGTGACCCATTTAATGGGGTTAAAGCCATGGCAATACGGAGGGTATTAGCAGCTTTGCCTCCTTCTGCCTCCATTTTGTTACCTAGATGGATAAAAAGAAAAAAAAAGGAAAGGAATTGATGTTCTAGCTTCATGTCTCCATGTCAATAGCTGGAAAGGGAATTCATTTCATTTTAAACTCCATTCCAGGTTCATAAGATACAAGCTAGCTAAGTTGAAAGAAAACTTAACAATCCAAATATTTTGATTGTAATTGGGGACTCAATTCTGAATTGAGTCTTTTGGAAATTTGTACCTCAAAAGTGCGTGAGGTCTCTTTTTTCGTTGAATCTGAGTAAGCAACATGGTTAAGTGAAAGCATAAGCACATGAACAGGCCAACAGAATACTGCTTCAAACTGAGTTTGGTTGCATAAGTGAGTGAAGTATAGTATAAATGATTATTCATAGTGATGCAAGCCTCAAGGGAAAAAAAGATTTCAATATTTCACATAATCCCTTAAAACCTGGTTCAGAAAAACCTTGGTTATACTTGTGAGTCTTGCAAACGTAACCATTATCTAGCACTATTCAGAACAGTAATACAAGATGAATTTCTACTTTTTGACCTTAAGTGATAAATTCCAGAAAAGAAAATTCCCAGCCTGGCTCCAGAAAGAGAAAGGAAGCCAATATTATCCTGTTTGAGTTGGCCTTCATTGTATGTCAGTATATTTACCAGAACCTCATAGCTGACTAAACTCCCATCCAAATACAATTACAAATTTTATGATGGATCACTCACGATGGCTGAAGACAGTGCATATCATGACTTCCTTGTCCAATCACAATCATTATCTGAGACAAGTAACAAGAGAAGTAAGTTATTCATTTTAAAGTCTGACCTAGCAGAATCATGACAGAACTTAGTCCTACCATGTTTTACCTTTTTCCCTTGAATTAATTACATCTCTGATGAAATTGCATGTGCCCAACCCCACAAAAGAGCTAGTTGTACCAGACTGAGATTCAAAGAAATGAGAGATATCACTGCATCAGGGAAGAGCTGCATGGAAGTTGGGAATTCCTCCTGAGTAGTTAGTTCTAGATTCTATTTCAGGGCAATTAGCATCAGCTGGATGTAGGTGAATGATAAAAGACTTCCTGTATAAAAGTATCTATGGTAGCTATGATGAGTCAGGTTCTAGAATAGTATCAGCAATAAGCTTGTCTTATATATTCTTAGCAGTGGCTTGTGTAACTGATTTTTCTAGAAAACTGACCTTTACTGTTGCTTAGCTATGATGGATTGCTTATTACTTGGGTTTTGTGCATTATATTTCTGAAACATTCTTTGACCATGTCTTATCCTAATGATTTTTGCTATGAATGAGCTTGGATAATTTTATTGTTCACAAATGTATAAAAATAAGTATGTTAAATTATCTTACTGACCATCACTTGTAGTTCATTCTTGCTGTAAGGGATCTGCTTAATAATATTGCTGTTGAAGGACAGCATTTTAAAAATTGTCTCTCATAAGGTCAAAAGGATTGAAGTATATTTTAAAGCAGTTCTTAATTGTCCTTTAGATTTTGAGAGAAGTAGATTATTTCTCTTTATAAACTGTACAGTATAAGAAAGCAGTGGCAGGTACATAACATGTTTATATAAGTTTACTATTCAAAAATATGCTCAGAGAAAAACTACATCAAAATATCTGACAATCTGTATGCAAAAGGAAGAATAATGAATAAGCAGTCAATCAGAAATCAACTTGGCATTGACTGAATCCTGAATTGCTCAAGTCCAGTGTTACAATTTATAGAATAAAGTGGAAACCTACTGGCTGTCTTGTGACATGTGACAGACCTTAAGACAATAGTAGATTGCTGCATAAATGGAACCTAACACATAGTAGAAGGCTTATTGTGATATCTAAAAGGCATGTATTTTCTTTCAAAATCCTTATTTACACATTTGGAAGAGAAAATATCAATACAGATAGTCCTTGTTCAATGACTACTTGGGCTGGCGACTTGTTAAATCAAGGGGTTGCTAAATGAAACCATGACTGTGCTCATTTAGTAACTGCCTTGTTTAGCAAGTCTTGCAGTTACAATAGTGAAGAAAAAGTAACTTTGTGGCCAGTTCTTGTATTACCACCTTCACAGGTCTGTAAAGCAAAGGAAAGCTGAAGAAAGATAAGTGCAGATATGGTTTCACTTAGCACACTTCATTTAACCACCAGATTGCTGGTCCCAATTGTGGTCACTAAATGAGGACTACCTATAGTTTGTGTTACCTTGATGTCTTATGTTGAAAAGAAAATGTCCTTCTATAATAATTCCTATAATCTCCAATGAACATAACCGATAGCTATACCAACTGTAACGGGACATATAGTGTAATATACTAGATAACTTGCCCACCTTTTGGCTGGAAGGAGGGTGGGCAGTTTTAAGATTGAAATGGAAATATGAGGTTTTCTGAAGGCAAGCTACTGCCATTCCATTCTTTAAACCCATTCCAAAATCTATTAAACCATCCAGATAATACCACTGAAATGTGTCCATGCACAGCTGAATTTTGTCAGTGGGATCTAGAGTATGGCAACCTATAGATTGATTATGAACACACTTTCAGATGGTTTATTACTGTCCTAGTATATAACTCAATAGCAATAGCATTTACAGATTGCCCATGGAGAACTGTAAAACGCTTACAAATAGCGCTTTACAGCACACTCTGGGCAGTTTACAATGTTAGCCTATTGCATCCAACAATCTGGGTCCTCATTTTACTGACCTTGGAAGGATGGAAGACTGAGTCAATCTTAAGTGCTGTCAGGATTGAACTCCAGGCTATGGGCAGAGTTTGCCTACAATACTTCACTCTAACCATTGTGCCACCAGGACTCCCCAAGCCATACAATTATTTGTTCATTAAATTTCTGTGCCACACATCTTGTCTGGAGGTGACTTGGGTAACTTCCTTTATCTTCAGCTTCCTTTTACTTTAGCTTCTGTCATCCCTTCCAGTTTCCAAATGCAGAGATGAAAACTTATAATAGTTTCAGACTGAAACTGATCCAGCCAGTCTGCATAATATTGTTTTATTGCATTCTTTCTTTCTCCCCCACTATCAACCACAAGAATAAAGAAGATCAAAATACTGGCACACTTTTGTGATGTCTGCAATTCCAATTAGGCCAACATAAAGCAAGAAGCAAAGCCCTAGTTGAGGTTGACAGATACAGTACTGAAACCCATTGGTCCAGTCCTATATAAGTTATAGAATTTATTTATTTGTTATC
The DNA here is from genome assembly GCA_015471245.1 of Laticauda colubrina. Lineage (NCBI taxonomy): Eukaryota > Metazoa > Chordata > Lepidosauria > Squamata > Elapidae > Laticauda > Laticauda colubrina. Next base: position 10,762,597 of record BLBF01000062.1, read on the forward strand.
GTGAAATTTTCAAGAAGCAGTTCCACAAATTCACCTCTCATTTTAGGGCATCACAATGCTGCAAAGTTTGAGAATTCTGGCTAAAGGAGTTTTAAAAAGAAAAACACTTTTTCTTCTTTCCAGGGAAAATAGCATTCCATTTTTTGTCATAGTATCTATTTACATATTATATCTGCATGAAATTTATTCTATTTTCTTTTTAAACAACTAATATTTTATATACTGTGATTAACATAATATTTTCAGCATATCACAACTGAAATTCCCTTGCGTTTTTCTGAATGTTAACAATGCTACACTTGCAACTTTCCAAATCCTAGGAAATATAAACATGGCAGTGAAATTCACTAAATAGCATTCTATACAATTTTACACTATCTGATAATCTTATTTGTGGCCTTTGTTCCTTCTGATGCCTTTAATGCTGTCTGCTTTTTATTGGATTCTTTTAAATTTCTGTTACTCAGATGTCTTTTCTTGTCGTAAACCCCTGTGTAATCACAGGATGAAGAGCAGTATATAAATTTCAAAGTGTTAATGTTAAAATTATGCATATACTTGTTCTGGGAGTATAATGCTTTCTTAGATAAGACACTTTTTAAATCTCACCTATATTTAATCCTATCAGAAGAGATTAACACCTCTGGCTGATCTGCTCACCAATTGCTACATTTCAACAAGTTATATACTGGGTGCATTGTTCAAATGCATCCTTATAATAAAAAAAAAAATCCATATTTTTGTTGGCTGTAAATATAACTGTAAAAAGACTACAACTGTTCTGAAAAACATGATTAGAATTAACATTTTTTAAAAATATGATGGACATCAAAAACTTAGAAATGCTGAGCATGAGACACCACTGAAAAATATTTTTGTATGTTCTCATCAGTGGTGTTTTTATTAAAAAAAAAACCCATAACCTGGAATCATACAAACCCAACAGAAATGTTTAAAAAGATAAAGTTACAAGTATGTATTGGCGTAGGCCTAGAGATTTGTGATAATTTAATAGATAAATATTCTCATAGGGAGACCATTTAAATGGAAATGGGGATGAACAGATCTTAAATGGGAAGGGAGCTGAAGAATTATAGAATAGTGATGGAGAGGGTATATCTGCTGTTCTGTTCATCTTAGACAGTAGAAAAATATATAGTTTATACATTTTAACTTATTTTGTTCTATTTCTATCTCTAGTTTTCAACCAATAAAACCCAGAACAGCTGGAGAATAGGATTATTATAAAATCTGCAGAAATTTCATTAAGCTTTCGAGATGTAGTAAATAAGGTTCCACAGAGTCAACAAAAAAGGGGCAAATATAAACACCAAGTAAAATAATTAATGTATAGTTATGCCATTTTTACAAAAAGTATCTACAGTAATCACTGACCCATCTTAGCACTGTACCTCAAGGCTAACCCCATAACCTCAGTGCTGACATACCCAGGTACCCCATTTTGTATATGCCACGTCTTCATTAGTTTCTCTCTGTCTCATTTCTAGTAGTCTAATATTATGTTCAACTATTCAAGGTTTAAAACATGTTCTCCCTCTTTTCAACACAATTTTTGCTGGCAATATTTTTAACACACTTAATCAACCATTTGATTAATAATGTAACATGGGCTGGGGAACAGTTCAACTCCTATTGATCATTTTGCACTGCTAGAGGCATAGCTCCTACTCCTCTAGATGCTGAGCATTGCCCTTTGTGGACATTTTCAAGTGAGCTGAAGAAGATACCAGATTCCTCAGAGGGACCTTCCATGTAATGTCTGAGAGACATTTTCATCTGACCTTGTTATTGTGTCCAGAAGTGCTCTTTTGAAAAAGGAATTAGATCTGTGTCAACAGGATTAACAGAGTGTAATCCTATGTTTCACTAAGGGTCAATTTAAACTGTGAAAAAGAGGCAGATGCTGTCCATTGCATATTGCTGTCTTGTCCTTATTTCCTCTAAGGTAACAGTGGTGTTTTGACAATTCTACGGGTTATTTCTGCGTCCTGTCACCTTCCTTTATATCACTAGCAGAGAATGGAAGTTGCTTGTTTATCCATTGTTCCTTCTTGCTTCACCTGTGCCCATCTTATCCATGTTATCGATCACAAGCACCAGAAGGCCTGAGGTAAGGTGGAAGATAAGGAAAACCATGATATTCCTCAAAAGCTTTCTTCTATATCAGCAACCTGTCACTCAGGCAATTGGAAAGATGGCTAAACTTTTCATCCTAGGCATCTTCTACACTTGCCCAACCCTAATCTACCATAGATTAGGAAGAGTGATTAGCAATGATTCCCTACCTCATCTATGGAAATGATGCTCAGCGGAAGGGGAAAAGTAGTTAGGGGAATCCAGCAATCATTTTCCTTAACCCAGCCTGCAATAAAAATTTTAATGTTGGCACCACTAATTGCCTCTTTCCTGAGACAGGATAAGGTTCAGGGCAGCACAATTTATGCTAGCATAGTTTTCTGCTGATTCAGGAATAATATCATAATGCAGCCATCTGGTTGTGCCCCGAAACAGTCATTTATGGCTCATTAAAGTCTAAAAGAAAAGCAGCAGGAATGCTCTTCTAACTTATAAAAGGTTTTTTGCCTGGTTACTTGAAGGGGAATGTTATTGTTACAAGTAAGTCGACAAACTTGCAACAGGACTGGATATGTAACATAACTTTTATATTCAAACCAGTTTACTAAATAGGTTAACAAACAGTACTTAGTCTGGTTCTATTAAAAATAATTCACTGTTAATGATAAGGACCTGAGAAATTCTTTTGAGAACATCTTAACTCCAAAGTAATAAATAATCCATACAAATATCACTATCACACAATCAATAATGTAATTGTTAAGAGCAGCTATATCATATTGTATATTATGTGGGAATAAGATTATAGTTCATAATTTGAGTATATTTTGCAGTTGTACAGATAAATTATACCAAGTTCATTGAATCATACTCCACAATAAATAAAAATAATCATACCCACACTTGGTCACTTCTACTGACCCATTTATATTCATTATCCTATTATAACAATGTCTACTGTTAAGATCAACATCTTTTGATAGTCACAGATACCTAACAAACCGAGGATAGAATTGCATAATTTTGGCTAACAGCTGCCTAAATTTTCACTAAATTAGATGTTACTTTATTAAATTTTACATAGTAACTTGTGTTTACTCTCTGCACGCAGTAAATACCAAGCCAAGGAATTACTAGATGAAATTTAGAACTAGCAATACAACTCTGCAACAGTGTATGTTTAAATACAGGTCCCAATGGGCTCACTGGGGTTTTTTGGGGGGCATGGAACTGCAGCCTAAAGATATAATAGGTAAAAATGATGGTGTGAAATGTCAACTTAAAATGTCATTGAATATGATCAAATCAGATTCCCCAACCACTGCACCACTTTAGAATATATTTTATTTATATTATGTTGCAAAGGCGATGAACTGAAGGAAATCTATTATTTAACAATGAACATATATGATGACCACAAGAAAACTCAGCACTGGGAACTTGTCATGCAAGCTGGATAGTACAATGACTGCCTTGACTGGTGCACTTTTAAAATTCAGTATATGCAAATGTAGCACCTGTGACATTTTTGCACTTGTCAATAACTTATACACCACCCGGTTTGGGGGAGGGGGGAGGGGTTTCAGGCTCTAGTCCAGCCAAATACATTTTTTAAAAGCATTTGAAAAATACCTTTAAATCAGGAGGTTTGCTCCGGGTAACAGGATGGGGAGCTGGGTTTGGATTGGAGACACCCAAATCTGCCGGAGCAGCAGCTGAGTCCCCAAGCGTGGCATCCATGGTTGGCATAAGGAGAGCATCTTCTGTCCCAGCAGAGTCTCCGTCGTCGAACTGCTGCAGCTCATCTGACTTGCACCTCTTCATGCTGGGTGAGACGTCGGCCTCTGGTTCTTGCTTTTCCAAAGCATTGCAGATAACAAACGGGAGAGAAGGGGAAACGGGTGGGGACGGTGGTGGTGGTGGGGGGGGGGGGGGGGGAGCGAAGGACCAAGTCAGATCATGCCAGAAAGCTGAAGTTCGTTTTCACCTGCGATCCGGAGGGAGGTAAGCAAGGCTACAGGGAGCAGCTGTGAAGAAAAAACATGCCCGTCCAACTCAAGGCGCTGACTGGCAGGACGGGACCCGCTCCCACCACCCAACTTTGACTGCCTTGAGTTCAAAAACTGCCAGCTGGGAAAAGAGCTGGCCGGCTGGCTGGGGTTCGACCGGGAGGATGACGCGCGAGGAAGCAGGACGCATTTGCTGGCGCTCCCCCCACCCCCACCCCCACCCCCACCCCCACCCCTCCCTTCTTTGACAGGCGACTCACTGCTTAGGAAAAGGAAAGAGCGATCCTGATTTGAGCGGCAATTCCCGCATGGGCGGCAATCCTCTCCCGCCGAGGGCATCTCTTCCTCTTTCCTTTGGACGCGACGGCCGGTCGCCGCTTGCTTCCTTCCCCCACGCATGCAAAAAGAGAGAGAGAGAGAGAGAGAGAGAGAGAGAGAGAACCCCCCCCCCCCCCCCACTTTCCGCCGTTCCTGCTGAGGCTGAAGAGCAAACCCCCCTCAGCCGAACCCACCCCTTTAGCGAGCCGGCTGCTTCGCCTGATGGATAGCCAGGACGAGCCAATCCGAGTCGCCGCTCGATCTGGAGAGCGGGAGGCGGGGATAAGGCTCGAGCGTTTCCCCAGGTTTGGTTGGCCGGTTGGCTCTCGCCCTCCCCCGCCCGCCCCCCGCCCCTCCCTTCCCGCTATCAGGAGCTGTCAATAAGGGAAGGGTGCTGCGCCGGGCTGCGGCTTTGCGGGGCCGGCGTTCGCTTCGCAGCGTGGCGGGGAGCGGGAGGGAGGGGCATCGGCGTGGTCTCCTCGCGTGCCCCCCCCCCCCCTCCATGGGGTCCCGCGTCGCCTGTTTTGAGGGACGCGGCTGATGTCGGCCGTGCCAACTCTCTTCTATTGCCATGGGAACTCCTCCCACGAGCGAGCCCACTCGCCGAGGGCTGGTTCTGCTTTGAATTTATTCGCAGCTTCACCTGAGGGATATATTTCAGCCGCAGACGTTTGGTTGCGTTTCGGTTACAATCCTGGCTCGGGAGTGCGTGTCAGGGTCGACGGGACGCGCGGACTTCGTACTTCTCTTCACACGCTTCGTCACCAATTCCCTTGAACCGGAGGGGAGAGGGGTTTGATGACCCCGCATGTGCATGCAGCAAAACGAATCCACCCCAGGCGGCAAAAGCTCCTGCGCAAACTTATTTCAGGCGTGTTCTTCTGCCGTTTGTGCAATCGTATTTATTCATTAATCTATCTGCCAACATCTCACCACAGGGCATGAATGTAATTGAAGCCTGTCGTGTGTCACATACTGTTGTTTTCTTCCCCTTGTTGAAGACTTTATCTTGTAACTTTTAAAAAGCAAGGCAGCAATGTGCATCACGTGCTGACACATAAATCGCAACTCATGTCGCTGCGTGTTATATGAAATTGGAATTACCATGTGGCTTTTAAATGTTCCTTGACCTAGAAGATTTGTCTTCTGCTTTTCCCGTGTGCAGGTTAGCATCGTATTTATGGTGGAGATTTCCCATGGTACCCCAGACCCACACACCCCATTTCAATCTCGATCAGTCCCACAAGACTTATTGGCTTTATTTATGGTTGTTTTTAGAAGATCTTCCCAGCATAGGCTTACCAAATGGGTTGGTTTACAATTCATTCCTCGGCATCAGGGTACCATAAGTTGGCTGGACATCAATACCGAAGACCAAAATACTTCGAGGATGCCAGTGGTTCAAGAAGATTAGATCATTGAGTTCTCCCCTACCTTACCTCGGGTAGTTTTATCTTAAGAATCATGATAGTAAAAATGACCTACACTGTGCTAGATTCACTGAAACTTTATTAAGACTTTCAGGAAAGTCTTTTCAGGAGGGAGGTAAAGAGGAGGGAGAGAGAGGGAGTTTTCAGTCCAGTTATTAAATTGAAAGATTTTTTTTTTACCCACCCCAGGATCTTAACTGTTAAAGGATTTTTTTTTTTAAATTAAATTACTAATCCCTGATAATTCGGTGCATATGATTTTCTTTTGAAATTATCTATGATATGTAAAGGAGGCCAACAATAAAACAATAAAACTACTGTCAACTACTGAAGCTACATGATTTATGTCTGTAACAATCTATAATTAACTACTTTCAACTGCTATTAAAAGTTATTTGACTTATGTCCATAACCATCTCCTCAAATCATATTGCTCTGTTTGTCAGCTGTTTGTCAGCTCTTAGTCATCTGATTTACTGTAGTGTAGTAATGTTTTTGTGGGTGTGTATATATTTCCAACAGTATTGATACTGTATTTATATAATATATAGCCTGAATAGAGGCTTTTGCTACTTCAACAATAAAGTCTTTGAACATAAATTTTGTTCCAATTTCTAACTTCTACGGAAAAACGATGACCCACATTTTATAGATTGCTTTGAGTCTTGTTTAAAATGTTCATTTTGAGCTTTGTGGTCCAAGCAGAACTTGAACAACATATAACACACAGTAACTTCAAGACTAAATACTCAGTCATATGACGGGGGCCATAGAAGGAGCGTTCACGTCGCGGCCCCTGTCAGGTATCTGTTTACCTGCGAATCCTTCTACCACGCGACACCAACCTACACCAACAGTGTTCTACAGTGGCTGGGAAAAGTGTAGCGACACGAGAGAAGAAGTCATATGACTTCAATACATAAGAACAGTATTATATTTTTGCCCTGTCTTTTCCTCTGTCCTATCAAATGAGTCACTCTGACTACAGTTCCAAAATAAAATAATCCAGAAAACTAACAGGAGCCTTTTTTAGGTAGGTTTTACTCTTGGTGACGACCTCGATTAATCTACAGTAAGCTGTTTTCTTGGTCATATTTTCAACAATAGTTCTTCCTAGGCCTGAGAGGTAGTGGCTGGCACAAAGTCTGAACTACAACAATGCCTCTTTAAGCAGGGGGATGGGATTTTTATCAAGGGATAGTAACTCTTGCCCTGTTGAAATCTAGTAATCCATCTTGGTGTTTAACTGGCACAATGAACTATTCAAGTCATACATCTTCTGCGACAGTTCAAAATAGCTATTTTGACCAAATATAATATACTGTCATTTTAATCACAACAGAACTATCTATCTAACTAAGATTTGGCTTGGGAGGACCATTTATTATAAGATTCATTTGGCAGAAAAAAAAATAGCAGAATGAACTTCCCCACATGTACATTTCCTATGATTAATTGGGTTAATAGTCCCACAAGAGCTGCAAAACTAATTAACCTATGTATAACAATCCATGTAAAATAAAAAAATGAAAAGGTAAGATTGTCTGGTTTCATTGACACTATTTTCAAGTAATAGTCTCAGTCCTATGAAAATGTTCAGAATATAGTTCTGTGTGCACAAGATCAGTTTCAGTCCTTTCAAATAAGCTGATGATATCACAGAGATAATTGCTACAACAGACTATGGATGACTAGATTTTTTCCAAAGGAAAAAGTTAAATAGAAAATGAAATATGATGGATATGTACAATTCCTTTATCTTATTAAAATTTTGCCCATTTCTGATTTACCAAATTTTGTAGAGTTTGAATGGTTCCCCTATTTTTTAAGGCATGGCTCCAGTTCAGTTTTCAAATATATTCATTAGACAGCATGAGGGCCAAAATCAGAATGTGCCTGGTGCATAATTCACTAAGTCAGCAGGATGTGAATAAGCTTCACAAAGATAATTTCCTATGGAAGTCCTTACGGGGGGGGGGGATCCTTAGGGGGGGGTATTCATTACAAATGTCTCAGTTGGAGCCCTTTGGAATTAGTTTTGTGACATATGAAAATGATCCTGGTAGGTCCTCTCAGTGTATATTAAGATATATTGGGGATGCAAATTCTAAAATTTCCATTCTGTTAGACCAAACACACCAAGAATCAACAGTTGGATAAGGTATCTATAGACAACTTAATACCTGTTTAAGAACTGCCTAGAGGAATGGGGAAGCTGAGGAAATTGTACAAACAAAAGATTCCCACAAAGCAAGATACCAATTGAGTTGCCATGAAAACTAATAGACCCTGCTCTCACCATCCCCTACATCAGGCCTATTTTAGGTATTCTGTGTAGCTCTACCATTTCTCCTGGTTTTCCCCATACTTGTATTTGATTGGATACTTTCTATTACAACATGAGTAGCAGTAACATCAACAGGTTATCAATGGAATAATTTCCAGTATAATATGCCAAGTAACTTTAAATGTCATATTGAAACTATATGCAGAAGGAGCTTATGAATAATGCTATATGAATTGTCACATATTTCTGATTACTTTACAGGGGTCTGCTATCAAGCAGAAATGTAAAAAAAGAAATACTTTAAATAAATAACTAGTCTCACATATCATAACACTGATCAAGGGAAACTAAGGATTATGTTAAAATATTATAGTTAATTTAGAATACTAAAGTAAACAAGGTGAGCCTTCAAAATATTTTTAGTCTGAAGCTTACTGTACTGTTAAAAGAAAGAAACCATTATCTGCTTTGGAATATTTGTTACATAAAATTGGAGAGTTGCCATCAATTTGAAACATTACGTATGTTTTAAAAGCCTTTTGTCTTTGAAGATGTAGAGTATACCGGTCCAATTTTCTTCAGACTCATTATTAACTTGTTCAAATTTGTTTTGCAGGTTTTTGAAATATAAAAACCTACAAATCTTATTTCAGCAGAGCCAAAGTAGGATGGATACATGATTGAATAACATAAATCATGTTTTGAAACTGTCTCCAATTATTGACCTTGTCCTGCCTGTTTGATCAGTTATGTGGAAAGAATTGCATGAGTGTGAATGAAATAAAATGTTCCCCATGAACCATTAAAAGCCCTTTGTTTATGCACTTCTGTCCCCAGATACTTTAACTCTCAAATTTCTCGTTTCCTGCATTTCTCTTACTCCAAAGTATATTAGTGCTGCCCAAGCTAGGAAGGGGCAAGGGAGAAGAGGTTGCAGTGTGTGTAGCACAGAAAGGCTGGGAGAAAGAGGGTGTGGGCCAGAAAATGAGGGAAGAAGGGTGTGATGCTAGCAAGCAAAGAAAGACCAGGGATGGAATTTTCCTACCCTGCTGCTTCTAGGTAGTTGTGTGACTACCATATCTTGTGGGTATCAGACTACAGAAGGCTGGTGTAGAACTGTTTTGTTTATGTTGAGAAATCTTACAGGATTTCTGGTTGAGAGATAAGATGACTGATTAAGGTCTAGGCTCTGATGGAAAACTAGATTTACCAAAATACTAGATTTACCATTTCCCAGGACAAACAATTATCTTGGCATATCAAACACTGGCTTTTTAATGTTTTAGTTTTTAAAATCTTTATGCAGATAATTACTGTGTGTAAAAGTGAGTAAAAAGTGAGTAAAAGAAAACCCATGGATTCTAGCAAGGTCAGGGCTGTCTGTTTTATGATACCTCATCTATGATTAGGCAAACAACCTACCTCAGGAACAGTTTATCCCTGGGGAGTGCAGGGCAGTGGTCAATTCTACAGTCCATAAAGAAATACAAAGCCTAAAACAGCCCAGTGAATTCCATGAGGGTGTGGTCAGGAATTATTGTCTCTGAATGACAACCCTGAAATAATTCTGAGATAACCATTGAAACTTTGTAATGTAAACAAACCTTCAGAGATTAAGAAGAAGCCTGAATCCTGACTGCAAACTGAGTGTATTGCACCATGAGTTGTTATCATATAGTTTAAAAAGAATAAGATTCCATATGGCTCTAGCCTTCCTCAATGCAAAGGAAGACTAAAGCAAAAAAAAAGAAATGAGAAGAAGGACTTCACACCCACCACCTTTGCTTATACAGTGACATTTTGGAATGATCTAGTAAGCAAACACCAATGTAAGTTAAAGACTATCACCAGAGCATTAATATATAGAGAATTTATGCCTTGATTTAATGATAGTTGTTAGGTGACATATATTTGTATACAGTCCATTTTAATTCCATGTATATCTCTGCTGATTCCACAAAACATTTTAACCCATGATTTAGAACAGAAGCACACAAGCATTCAAAAATTCAATGTTATGGCCCAGCATGAGCCTTAGACATTTCTACCACTTCACAGTGCTTTACAGCCCTCTCAAAGCGGTTTACAGAGTCAGCATATTGTCCCCAACAATTTGGGCCCTCATTTTACCCACCTCAGAAAGATGAAAGGCTGAGTCAACCTTGAGCCTGGTGAGATTTGAATTATCAAAAGCAGGCAGCTGACAGTCAGCAGAAGTCGTCTGCAGTACTGTACTCTAATCCACTATGCCAATAATATTTATACTGATTTTAAGGAAATCTAATGTTGGTGATAATATAGCAGAATGGAACACATTGCTTATACAGTTAACAGAATTCTGTGGAATAACTTATACAAGACATTGTCTTATTATTTCAATTACTAGAATTTATTACATGACCACTAAGAAAATATACAATAAGAGAATAAGAAGTCAGTAACCTAATTTCTTCAGAATAAACACTTTTTATAACTTATTGATACATGCTTAAAACAATTTGTCTGGCAATTATGGATAAGAAACAATGGTGAGAATGAAAAAACACAATCCTGTGCACAGTCATTTAAAATTTATTAAGCACTGTGCTTAATTATGAGATTTGGCTCTGGTTTTGTGTGCGTTGATAGTAACATTCAAGCCAATCAGTTAAGCAGATATGACTATTTTAATATTTGGAGAAATTAAATGTTATATCCTTATCGTCTTATAGGTCTTTATCACAAGCAGCTGTGGGACACTGATCACTGCATGATTCACCTTGTACCTGCCTACAGACAAAGACTTAAAACCATGAAACCAACAATTAAATCAGTGAGGACTTAGTCTGATGAGGCAAAACTGAAGCTTCAGGCTTGCCTTGATTGCACTGATTGGAATGATTTTTGAAGATACCTCTGCAGACCTAGATGAACTCACAGATACTGTAACATCATTTGTCAGCTTCTGCAAAGACTCACATGTACCAGCCTGGAACCTGCAAATATATAGTAACAATAAACCTTGGTTCACAGCTAAACTTAAGCAGCTATGTCGTTCCAAAGAGGAAGCCTCCAGAAAAGGTGACAGAATGCTATACAATCAGGCCAGAAACATATTAATAAGAGAAATCAGAGCAGCAAAAAGAAGCTACTCTGAAAAGTTAAGGAATCAGTTCTCAACAAATGAACCAGCAAACATGTGGAAAACTCTTCAAAACATCACTGGCTACAGCAAACCTCCTTCGCAGGCAGAAGGAAATCAACAACTAGCAGATGACCGGAATGTGTTTTACTGCAGTTTTGAAAGGAAACTACAGCCATCTATCTTCACAACCCCCATCTCAAACACACCAACAGTAGCCAAGCAACTTGCCCCAATCCATTGAGTTCACAATCTCTGATTATCACAGAAAAAGAAGTGCAAGATCTATTTCACAGACAAAAGCCAGGAAAAGCACCAGGGCCAGAAAAGATAACTCCTTCTTGCTTAAAAGCCTGTGCTGACCAACTGGCCCCCATCTTCACCCGAATCTTCAATAAATCACTAGAGATGTGCTATGTTCCTTTTGGCTTCAAATGCTCTACTATCATCCCAGTGCCAAAGAAGCCCTCCATCAAGGAACTGAATGACTATGGACCAGTTGCTCTAATATATGTAGTTATGAAAATCTTTGAAAGGCTAGTGCTGTCCCACCTGAAAACCATCATGGATCCGCTGTTAGATCCCATACAGTTTGCATACCGAGCAAATAAATTGATAGATGATGCTGTTAATATGGCTCTGCATTTCATCCAACAACACCTTGAATCTCCAAATATCTATGCAAGGATCCTCTTCGTAGACTTTAGTTCAGAATTCAATACCAACATTCCAGACATTCTTCTAACTAAATTAAATTAGTTAGCGGTACCTGAACACACTTGTAAGTGGATCATGAGCTTCCTAACAGACAGGAACCAGCAGGTGAAGCTAGGTGGAATCACATCTGATACCTGTACAATTAGCATGGGGCCCCTCCAAGGCTGTGTGCTTTCTCCGCTTCTCTTCTCCCTATATACCAATGACTGCATCTCAAATGATCCATCTGTTAAAATGCTGAAGTTTGCAGATGACACAACAGTGATTGGTCTCATTCGAGACAACAACGCATCTGCATACAGACAGGAGGTTGTACAACTTGCCTCGTGGTGTAACCAGAACAATCTGAAACAACACACTCAAGACTGTAGAAATGGTGGTAGACTTTAGAAGAAACCTTCCCATACTACCACCTCTTACAATACTAGACAACATAGTATCAACAATAGAGACCTTCAAATTTCTAGGTTCCATTATATCACAGGACCTAAAATGGACACCTAATATCAAAAACATCATCAAAAAAGCACAACAAAGAATGTTCTTTCTGCACCTACACAGAAAGCTAAAACTGCCCAAGGAGCTGCTGATACAGTTCTACAGAGGAATTACTGAGTCTATCATCTGTACTTCTATGACTGTCTCGTTTGGTTCTGCAACCCAACAAGACAGACACAGACTTCAGAGGATAATTAGGACTGCAGAAAAAACAATTACTACCAACCTCCCTTCCATCGAGGACCTGTATACTGCTATAAGTCAAAAAGAGAGCTGTGAAAATATTTAGAGACCCCCTCATTCCCTGGACGTAAACTGTTTCAACTCCTACCCTCAAAATGATGCTATAGAGCATCACACATCAGAACAATTAGACACAAGGGCATTTTTCCCCAAACACCACCACTCTACTAAACAAATAATTCCTTCAACACTGTCCAACTATTTACAAAGTTTGCACTACTATTAATATTAACCTTCTCATCACTCCTTATCACTCATCTCCTCCCACTTGTGTCTGTATGACTGTAACTTTGTCGCTTGTATCCTTACAATCTATATTAACTGTTTCCTACTATGATTTGATTGCTAATTGTACCCTATGACTATTATTAAGTGTTGTACCTGATGATTTTTGACTCTTGATGAATGTATCTTTTCTTTTATGTATACTGAGAGCATTTGCACCAAGACAAAGTCCTTGTGTGTCCAATCACACTTGACAAATAAATAATTCTATTATATTCTAACAGCATTTTCTTTTGTAAAAAAATTACAAATTTTCTTTTGTAAAAAAGAAAACTGAATGATCCACAAAATGGAATATTATGGTACAACACTTTTTGCACAAATAATCCTTTCAGCTCAGCTGAGTTCATCATGGCCAAGGGGTACTGAAGGTCATTCAAAATGAAGTAGGAATAAAGGATTCCTTTTTTATTTTATTTTATGGGAATTATCCAGAGTTACATCTGCCAGCAGGAGGATGGGTATGCATTCAGGCAAATAACTTTGTTGTTATAATTAAGTTATTCTGTATGTATCTCCATGCAAATCAGAACTCAACCCTTTAGATCCTAAAAATATCATGTGATAACATTGCATTGGCAGCAATTATTCAAAATATTACTTGTATAACTGTTTAAAAGGATTACTGCTTTACGTGGTAATCTAGATCTAGACAGCTTTGAGGAGACAATGTAACCCAAATGAAAGAAACAGTAATATATCTCATTATTCTTTATTTTTTTAACTTGCCTTTATTATTGTTTACATCTTCATTATGCAACCACTATTCTGCTTCTTCTAATATTAATTTTCTATTACAAGGTAGTTTGAATGATCTGTTAATTTTCTTCAGTCACCAAATGAATGCAAAAAGAACATAATTTTTCTCTTAGACTGCCTCTCACCTGTTCCTATTCCTTTAGAGTCTTACTAAGTTTTAGATGGATGATCTTTCAAAATTTTATAGAAGGATATGCATTTGTTCAGTAAAACAGTGGGGCTTGCTCTGATTTATTTATTTCGGTATGATGATGTATGCACTGTTGAAAGGTGTCAAAATGTCTTTCTTTCGAGGATTCGATTTTCCTGCTGGGAGAGCTCTGGCGCAAGGATACGGACAACTGCTTGAAAGCTGGATCTTTTTATTTTTCAGAAAAGCGGGGAACAGCAAGAAGTCTGTGTTCCTGGGCTAGAAAGCTTCTTATGGTAAGTCCCTGGTTTTTTATACTCTTTTCTCCCTTTGTAAGTTGATTTTGTGTGTTTTATTTGTGCCTAATGTTTCAAATCCTGTTTAAGTTTGTCTTTATTCAGGCCAAAGGGCAAACTCCGCGGAGTGTGGAAGGCAAACTCCGCGGGGTGGTCAGATTGTATTGTTGGTTTTCTGTAATCTCTTTTAGCTTTAAGATAGTTTTTCATATTTGTTCTGTGGCAATCTCCTGTCTGTCTCTTTTGTAATTTATATTTTGTGTCTTTTGTCTGTTTGTTTTGGTTATTTGGTATGTCCTGTGTTTGTAAGGGTTTTCTAAATTATCTTTTGTTTCCTTTCCTTTGTTTTCCGTCCAGTTTTCTTAATTACTTAGTCTTTTGTCTATAGGGATTCTTTACTACTCTTTATTTGATTCCCTTTTCTATGTAAGGTTGTTTTCTGGCTGACCTGATGTTCTCCTTGGGCTTTTCCTGGTTTTTTTTTTTTGGTGACACTACTGTCTTTGTGAAGTTCCCTTTCCACAATCCTTCATTTTTTTTTTAATTTTTAATTTTTTCTTCTAGAGGGTGGTCTCTGATTGAATATCTGGGTGTACTTGGTATTCGTGATCAATCTGGATCATCATCATGGCCGCCTGTCTCCCCTTCAATTTTCTGTTCTGAGAGGGGATACAGGCCTTTAGGCAGCTAAGGCAGGGTGCTATGTATCGACAGAGGCAACACATGAGGGCTCCAAAGACACAAATAGCGACTATGGTTGTTATTAGGATTTTGAGCCAATGGAGATCTGGTATCCATGAGAAGAGCCACGAAAAGTCTAGGAATGATTGCTCATGACCAATATTTTGAGCTTTCAGGTGGTGGATGTCCCTCTCTATGAGTTCTGAGGTTTTGTCTAGATTGAAGCAACACATCCCGTGGAATGTTTCGCAGCCATAATTATGCTTCAAGAGGAGGAAGTCTATTGCTGCCCTATTCTCCAGGGTGGCTTCTCTGATCTCCCTCAGTTCTCTGTTAAGGGCGTCCAGGGCATGGGAGGTCGAATTCAAGCCTTTTGCTAGGGTACAGGCTAGGCTATTCAAATTTCTAGAATTTCGCACTGCCAATCCAGGTACCCCTACCAGGGATATTGCCAATGAGACATATTCTGCTTTGGTGAGAAGGGAGACTTTGAGTCACAGTCTGAGTCTAGGGTTTGGAAAGCTCTCCTGTACTGTCTCTGTAGGGACAGCATAAGCATGGTTAACCTTCCCAAGGTGCAAGGGCTGTTGGTGGCATTTGCAGGAAGGTATGAGTAGGCTTTTAAGCCACAAAGGAAAAACCACCCTGGTGGGAGCTTCAGGTAACTGTATGAGAATGATATGGTCTCTGTGTAATTGCATTTTAGTTCTGTGTTGCTAAGGCTGGTCCATTCTGCGACCCTTGGTGTGCTGCATCCAGTGACATTAAAGCATCTCTCAAAGCTGGTTACTGCAGCAATGTGTAGGGTGTACATGGTGTGGTCTTTGGTTTTGTAGAGTGGCCCCAGCTAAAAATGCATTCACAGGAGTCAGGAAGGTTTTTAAATGTGGTGTAGTTAATGATGTTATGTGGTCTAGTTGCCACTCCCATTAGGTACTTGGTTAAGATGTCCTTGATTGATTTCCCTCCTGCTAAAGACCCAGTCCCACTGGCCGACGGATGCAAAACATACGCATAAAGGATACAGCGGACAAGCAAAATTTCGGGGGTGGCTCCATCCATTGTCATCCGCTCTAAAAAGTGGTGAAAATTTACATAAACAGAATGGAAAAGAACAGAAAAGAACAGACATGGGTAGTATGTAGCGGGGATGTTAAATGGATGTTCATAGGAAGCCTAGCAGATGAAAGCAGATGGAAGTGGATGACACCTCCGAGGGGGTTCTGGGGGAGAATTTCGAAGCGGACGCATAGTGGAAGGGGCAGATGCATAGCGGATGAAACGGATGCATCACGGATGCCTATAGGAAACAAAGGGGATGCCGCACGTTTGTATATCGGATGCAAAGCGTTCGCTACGCATGCGGGGAGTATGAATTGCATCAGCTCTGCAGATATAAAAGGATGCAGCATGCATGCAGTCAGCATACAGGGGAAAGACGGGCTGCCACATACATCTTGTAGGAACACCATGGTTCGTCAGTCCGGCAAGAAGAGGAAGCCCATGCCTACTCGTTCAAGCCCTGGCAAGGTGAAGAAGGCCAGAACCAGCATCCCACCATCTGGCACTGACTCTGAAGCTGCTGCTGCTGCTGCTGCTGCTGCTGTGGTGGACCAGCCCCAAGGCCCTCAAAGCCCTGCTGCTGAAGGCCCTGCTGCTGAAGCCCCTGAAGGCCCTGCTGCTGAAGCCCCTGAAGGCCCTGCTGCTCAAGCCCCTGAAGGTCCTGCTGCTCAAGCCCCTGAAGGCCCTGCTGCTCAAGCCCCTGAAGGCCCTGCTGAAGCCCCTGCCAGATGGAGGAAGAGGCAAGGGAAGGAGAAGGGAAAGAGGAAACAGTACACTGTTTCTGAGGAGCATGAGGATGAGGTGCTGAAATGGCTGAGGGAGAATGAGTACCTTTGGAGAAAGGGCCACAGACTGTATCGGGACACCAAGAAGAAGCAGGCAGCTTGGAGAGACAAGGCAGAGACCCTGGGGTACACTGCAGAAGTACTCCTTGGATGGTGGAAGCACATGCACACATGGTATTGCAAGCTACACCTCAAGAAATCCGGGCAGGCCGCTGTCAAGCTCACTGACCGGGAGATGTATGTCATGGCCAAATGCAGTTTCCTGCCCTGACCAGGCAGGTATCTTCAGAGGGCCCCACAGCAGAGACCCCCCCAACAGCTGCACTCCCAATGCCGGCGGACTTGGAAGATCCCGTGGAGGATGACGCCCTGCTGTCACAAATGGAGAAAGAAGAAGCAGCCACCAGAGGCCAAACCACCCCCACCCCCATCCCCATCTCCAGAGGATGCAGGCAGAGAGGCAGACTGGAGGGCCAGGACCACAGTGTGCTGTTGGAGATCAGGGACACAATGAAGACCAGCACAGAACTTCTCTCTCAGCTGGTCCACTTGGACAGAGCATCCTCGGGCCGGAACACCTTCATCACCTACATGAGCCAGACCCTCATGGACCTGCCCGAGGCCCAGTACCAAGTGATGAAGAAGATCACAGCACTTCTGCACAACCCTCAAGGCTCAGCTGAAGCTGCTCCTACACAGTCCAGGTCTGCTCCTCCACCTCAGGCGATGTCACAGCCCTTCCACGGCTTTCAACAGCCCCTCACCTACCAAGGCTATGACTACCAGGACTACCCACAGCAGAAGCAGAACTTCCCAGTCCAGGCCCAGGTTCACTGGACACCACAGACGCTAGTCCTCACCCAGCTGCAGACCAGACAGCCCCAATACACTCCTCCTTCCTCCACCCCACAGCCAAGCCCATCAATGGACAATCTGTCATTAGTATTGGGCCTGACATCTCAAGTCCTTGATGAAGGGCCTCTCAACCTCACGGGACTGAGTCAGCTCTCGGATAGCTTCCTGAACATCCCACCACTTGTTGTACTCTTGGGGCCAAGCACCCTAATGGTGCCTCAGACCAGCACTCAAGCCACAGCCACCTCCACAGTCCCTGCCCGCTTAATGGCTGAGACCATGGACATGACTCAGAGTGACTGAGAATAGTGTCAGAGACTGAGTTGTTTACTTGTTAAGTTTATCTTTGCTTAAGACACTTTACTTGGTTCATTTTGCTTATTTAATACAGTCACAAAGTTTACCTAAGAAAGTTTATCTTTGCTTAAGACACTTAATACAGTTTACTTGGTTCATTTTGCTGATTTAATAAAGTCATAAAGTTTACCTAAGAAAGTTAATAAAGGTTATCTTTGCTTAAGACACTTAGTTTACTTGGTTCATTTTTTTTACTTCATAAAATGTTGGTGAAAACTTTGAAAAAATGGTTAAGCCTTTGCATGCTTGTGGGAGAGATAAGGGTAGTTGTGGGATAGATAAACCTCCAGTGCAACCATAGTGGGACTGTATGGTCCACCATCCCAGCGATCCAGATGATTTTTCTCCCCCTTTTTATAGAAAATATTGGTTGTCCGCTAGGTGTCCTTCTACATACTCTAGACATACTGCAGACACCCTAAATATATGAGATACATCCCAGATACAAACGTTTTGTCCATCTATTTCTGTGCTACTAATGCTGTGTTGACGTTCCATGTACCTTTTGTTTCCTCCCTCTTTCCGTTTTCAGCTGCAGCGGATGTGAGTTGAGGGGATGGCCAGAGGATGCAGAGAGGATACAGCGGATGTTTAACGGATGATAACGGACATAGAATGTTTGTTGCCCGTATATGTTGCGGATGTACATCGTACGCAGCGGAAAGTTCATCCGTTCACAAAATTTTGTGCAGCTCAAAATTTCTTGTGCGGATGAAATCGCAGTGGATGGATGCTCGACGGATAGAGCGTATGAAATACGTATGCAGTGAGTACACAACGGATGCATCAAGTTTTCCAATGGTTGGCAACCTTTTTTTAACATTTTACATCCTCTTTGCATCCGTAAGTGCAGTGGGACTGGGCCTCAGCAAAAGTTAGTGGTGTTGAGTATTTCCCTTGCTAAATATTCCCATATGTTTCCTTTCTCTGGGACAAGCTTTGGTTCCAGAAACGCAGTTTCTTGTATTACAAGTGTTACAATTGTTACAGATAACAATATATAGTATATATTGCATTTCATGTTTCCCATTGCTAGATTCCTTTTCTTCACTCCCTTTTTTTTTTGTACAATGTAAAAAAAAAGGTAACAATAAAATGTAAAAAAAAGTTATAGGTCAAGTCTCAAAAATTACTAAAAGGTATGGCTGAAGTCTCTTCCTTGTTAAAAAAAATACAAAGAAAAAAAGGGGGGGAAAAAAGAAAAAAATGTAGAAGGTGAGAGAAAAATTAAAAAAATAAAAATAGAGTTTTATAACTCAGCACTTGGGAGTCCAGTTTTGTGTAATTCAATGTTTGCACTTGGTTCCTCATAGTTGTGTGGTTCAATGGTGTTGAAGAATGCTGCAAGCGTCCATTGATCTGTGTCCAGATTTTTTAGAGTTTGATGGGTGGGATTGATTGTGGTGGAGTTTGGCTATGGTCTATGACTGCTGGCTTTGCATGTATCCAATGTATCCAAGGGTCTCCTTCTGCAACCTTTATGGCAGTGTGTGTCTATGTGAAATTCCCTTTCCACAGCACTTTAATGACTCATTTAATTAAATAACACATTCACAAGGTATACAATATATTCCTAGTTTTTGCAATTGGAGAAAAATTTAAATCATGTTGAAAACTGATCTGTAGAACATTTCATTTAGCTACATTAACATCTCTTCCAAGCTTGCTTTTTGTGACTATCTGAACACATACATGTTGCATTATTGGCAACAATACAGGTTAAGGCTAGGTCACATTGGCAGACAGATGCAAAACGTATGCAAAAAGGACACAGCGACGAGCAAAATTTCGGGGGTGGCTCCATCCATTGTTATCCGCTCTCAAAAGTGCCCCAAATTTGCATAACTAGAATGGAAAAGAACGGAAAGGAACGGACGTGGGGAGGATGTAGCGGGGATGTAAAGCAGATATTCGTAGGAAGTCTAGTGGATGACAGCGGATGGAAGCAGATGACACATCCATAGGGGTTCTGGGGGAGAATAGCAAAGCGGACGCGTAGCGGAAGGGTCAGATGCGTAGCAGATGACGCAGATGCATCACAGACACCTATAGGAAGCAAAGCAGATGCATAACGGATGAATAGTGGATGCAAAGCGTTCACTGCGCATGCGGGGAGGATGAATTCTGTCAGCTCCGTGGATATAAAAGGATGCAGCTCACAAGCAGTCAACATTCATAGGAAAGACCTGCTGCCAGAGACATCTTGAGAGAACACCATGGGGAAGAAGAGGAAGCCTGTGCCTACTCCTGTCAGCCTTGGCAAGAAGGACAGAACCACCATCCCACCACCTGACACTGACTCTGAAGCTGCTGGTGGTGCTGCTGCTGCTGCTAGTGCTTCTCCTGCTGCTGGTGCTGCTGGTGCTTCTCCTGCTGGTGCTTCTCTTGCTGGTGCTTCTGCTGGTGCTGCTGGTGCTGCTGATGCTGCTGGTGCTTCTCCTGCTGCTTCTCCTGCTGCTGCTTCTGCTGGTGCTGCTGGTGCTTTTCCTGCTGCTGCTGGTGCTTTTCCTGCTGCTGCTGGTGCTTCTCCTGCTGTTGTGGTGGACCAGCCCCAAGGCCCTCAAAGCCCTGCTGCTGAAGGCCCTGCCAGAGGGAGGAAGAGGCAAGGGAAGGAGAAGGGAGTGAGGAAACAGTACTCCATTTCCGAGGACCCTGAGGAGGAGGTGCTGGAATGGCTGAGGGAGAACGAGTACCTGTGGAGGAAGGGCCACAGGCTCTATTGCGACACCAAGAGAAAGCAGGAAGTTTGGAGAGAGAAGGCGGAGAGCCTGGGCTACACTGCTGATGTCCTCCTGGGGTGGTGGAAGCACATGAACATCTGGTATGGCAAGCTGCACCTGAAGAAATCCGGGCAGGCTGCTGTCAAGCTCACTGACCGGGAGACCTATGTCATGGCCAAGTGCAGCTTCCTGAAGGGTGAGGTCCGCCACCACGGAGCAGCCCCTCTGTCAGCCCTCTCCCTCAGACAGCCCACAGAGAGCCACTCCTCTTCCAGCCAGGAGACAGCTACCGTGTCCAGGCAGGTGTCTTTGGAGGGCCTCACAACAGAGACCCCCCCGACAGTTGCAATCCCCGTGCCGGAGGACGTGGAGGATCCCGTCTCAGATGGAGCAAGAAGAAGCAGCCACCAGAGACCAACCCACCCCCACCCCCAGCTCCACCTCCACAGAAAGCAGGCAGAGAGGCAGACCGGAGGGACAGAGCCACACTGTCCTCTTGGAGATCAGGGACACAATCAAAGCCAGCACAGATCTTCTCTCCCAGCTGGTCCACTTCGACATAGCATCCTCGAACCGCAAGCCCTTCATCACGTACGTGAGCCAGACCCTCATGGACATGCCCAAGGCCCAGTACCAGGCGATGAAGGAGAGGATCACAGCTCTTCTGCACCACCCTCCAGGCCCAGCTGAACCTGCTCCTACCCACTCCAGGTCTGCTCCTCCACCCCAGGCGATGTCACAGCCCTTCCACGGATTTCAACAGCCCCTCACCTACCAAGGCTACCACTACCAGGACTTCCCACAGCAGAGGCAGAACTTCCCAATCCAAGCCCATATTCCTCGGATGCCACAGATGCCACAGACGCCTCACCTCACCCAGCTGCAGACCAGACAGCCCCACTACACTCTCCTTCCTCCACCCCACAGCCAAGCCTGTTGTCAGAACATCTGTCATCAGTGTTGGGCCTCACATCTCAGGTACTTGATGAAGGGCCTCTCAACCTCACGGGACTGAGTCAGCTCTCTGAGAGCTTCCTGCACACACCACCTCCTGTTGTACTCTCGGAGCCAGGCACCCCAATGGCGCCTGAGACGTGCATTCCAGCCACAGCCACCTCCACAGTCTCTGGCCACTTTACATCTGAGACCATGGGCATGCCTCAGAGTGACTGAGAAGAGCGCCAGAGACTGAGTTGTTACCTGTTCACTTTATCTTTGCTTAAGACACTTTACTTGGTTCATTTTGCTTTTTAATAAAGTCATACAGTTTGTTATTAATAAAGGTTATCTTTGCTTAACACACTTGGTTCATTTTTTTTACTTCATAAAGTGTTGGTTAAAACTTTTAACAAATAGTTAAGCCTTTACATGCTTGTGGGATAGGTAAGGATAGTTGTGGGATAGATAAGGATAGTTGTGGGATAGATAAGGATAGTTGTGGGATAGATAAGGATAGTTGTGGGATAGATAAGGATAGTTGTGGGATAGATAAACCTCCAGTGCAAGCACAGTGGAACTGTGTGGTCCACCCTCCCAGCTGCCACACATATGGACCTTTTGTATCAATAACAATTTATTCATTGATCAACACATTTCAAAATAAACAAAGCTCTTTATTAATGCCCTATTCATTATAGGGCCACTCAACATACATGGCACAATCTCATCAGTCTTATGCAACAGTCTCAAGGAAGCATCCATCAACCATCTATCATCCTGTCTTGCAACTCCACTGCTCCAGCTGGGGAATTGCACCAGTGTCTCAAGAGGTTGCGCTGCTTCTTCCCTTCACATGAAGCTCTGTTGGGGCCTTGTACATCCACAGTGTCTATTAGGTTTTGTCCTTGCCTCCATTCACCAGGCTCCATGTCCCCATTCCCTTGTTGATGGTCCACAAGCCTGTTCTGCAACACTGGGTAGCGGGTGCACATGAGATTGTGCAGGATGCAGCAAGCTTCCACGATGCTCCTCACAGTCTGTGGGTGATGCTGCATGGTGGTGAGAAGTATCTGGAACCTGTTGGCCAGGATGCCAAAGGTGTTTTCTACCCGTCTTGCCCTGGACAGCCTGTAGTTGAAGATCCGCTCTTCACTGATGAGGTATCTGGAACATGTGGTAAGTTCTGAGGGAGAAGGCGTCATCCCCCACGATGAAGTAGGGCACATCTTGTGTTGGGTAGGAGGTCTGGATCTGGAAAACCCATGATGAGGTTGAGTTCCAGCCCATCCTTGAGGTCACTGGCGTTGTATATCTGGGCATCAGAAGCTGACCCGTTGCCTGAAGCATCGATGTACATGAACGTGTAGTCAGCATCAACCATGGCAAAGAGGATGATACTGAAGAAGCCCTTGTAGTTGAAATAAGTGGACCCCGACTTGGCTGGAGCTTTGCAGGCCACGTGCTTCCCATCTATGGCTCCAACGGTGTGGGGAAAGTTCCACCTCTGATATCACTGCTCTGCAACTTTCCTCCAGCCTTGTTCAGTGGTGGGACACTGGAGGAGCTCCTCCAGGTATTCTTCGATGATGGCCTGCACCATTTCTCTGACCACAATGCTGATGGTGTTGTGTAGCACCCTCCACACATACTGCATGTTTCTGTATGTGGTTCCAGAGGCCAGGTGGTGCAGAGTCAGTGCCACCTTCAGTCCAGGGTCCAGGTTGGTATGGAAGCTGGTGTTTGCCTTGGTCAACCTGGGTCTCAGATGCTCCACAACTTCGTCAAACATGGCTGGTGGCATCCTCATGAAGTGCTGGAATGCACGAGGGTCTTCGTTCCTCAGCTCCACCATCAGCTTGTCATACAGTCCAAACTCCACTCTTCTCCTGATCCATCGTCGGACCCATACAGTCCTTGGACATCTCCTTCTTCTCCTTGCGTAGAAAAGGTGAAACAGTCTGAACAGGGCTTGGTTCTGGTGTTGAATGATTGCGGCTACCATCAGGAGTGTGTGATGATCCATGGTGGAGATCAGTGGATGATGTGGAAGAGCAAGACCAAGGCTGCAGAGGTCTGCACACCACAGCTGCTGGACTGATACTGAGATCCAGGTCATTTCCTCCCCCTTTTGATAGGAAATATCGGTTTTCCGCTAGGTGTCCTTCTGCGTCCTCTAGACATCCTGCAGACATCCTAAATATCCAAGATACATCCCATATACAAACATTTTGTCCGTTTTAATGCTTTATATCCGAGCTGCATCCGCTTTCATCCTTTCTTTGTGCGTGGTACTAACGCTGTGTGGACGTTCCGCGTACCTTTCGCTTCGTCCCTCTTTCCGCTTTCCGCTGGAGCGGATGTGAGTTGCGCGGATGCCCAGAGGATGCCGAGAGGATACAGCAGACGTTTAATGGATGACAACGGATGTAGAACGTTTGTTGCCCGTATGTGTCGTGGATGTAGATCGTACGCGGCGGAAAGTTCATCCGCTCAAGAAGTTTTGTGCAGCTCAAAACCTTTTGAGCGGATGAAATAGCAGTAGATGGATGCTCGACGGATAGAGCGTATGAAAGTCGTATGCAGTGAATACACAACGGATGCATCATGTTTTACAACGGATGGCAAGCTTTTTTGTCCGTTTTACATCCTCTTTGCATCCGTTGGTGCAGTGTGGCATGGACCAGTGCTTCATTCTTAGTTTGATTCAGAGAATGAACCATTTTTTTTTGAATTTCCCAAGGAAATAACTTTGAAATGATATTCACGAAAGCGAGTCAGCTGCATAATCGTCCATTCACACTCTTACACTTGAAGGTTTTATATTCTTTCAAACTTCCCATTCACTCTTTTTCCATCCCCCCCCCCCCCATTTATACTTAGTCTAAAGCCTCTCGTAACCTGCTACCGAATTTCAGCAAGTTAGCCCTTTCAGAGAACGGAAAACATTTCAGTGTTCAATTTGAAAACTACAAAACCCAGGATACAGTTCGGGAAAAACGCCCGCTTTCAGAGGCACGCTCCTTTATAAAGAAATGAACTTCTATAATAGGGAAGTTTTCCCAAATACGACTACATCCCCCATAGTTCAAGGCGACCAAAAATATCCGTATGGGGTCCGCCCCTGGCCACCTCCCTCTCCCCGGCAGAGAGCCCGGATAAAGGTTCCGTTCCGTGCGCAGTGCGACTGGATGCGTCGCTGCTGACAGGGGAGCAGGAGGTTAAGCCTGGGGAAAAGGCGGCAGCGACAGCCTGGCATCGTCCGACTCCCCACCGTGGTGGGAAGAGGGCTCTGGAGTTGAAACCCCGGCGGAGGAAATGTCGGAGGGATGGGGAGGCCCCACCGTCCGCGGCTCCGGCGGAGGGGGAGGATTAAACCGCGAGCTGTGCCGCACGTTCGGCCACTACAACCGGCACCTCACGCGATTGCAGCACAACTTGCGCGAAACGAAGAAGTTCTTCCGCGACATCAAATACTCCCAAGGGCCCACTGTTTTCCTCGTTGCTAATGCTGGGCCTGTCGGGGAGGAGCCGCCTGAACAACACCCCGCCCCTTCGGCCGTTGATAGCGCCCCTGCTGGTGGGGGTGCCTCCCTGCTCACCGGTAAGTGTGAGGGGCGTAACCGAGCCCACGGCGTGGGAGAAAGGCCTTACATTCGGGCTCCTCTGGTGGTGGTGGTGGCGGCGGCGGGGAGTGCAGTTTCCGGCACCCCATCAGGCGGGGCCGTCTAGAAAAGAAACCCGGGCAACCGTGGCTCTTGCTGGCCGTCACTGAAGCGGGGGAAAGGGCCGCGCTTGACGGGACTCCTGTGTCTGAGGCAAAGGGATGCGTGGGCTGAACTGGGCGGCTTTGAGAAAAGCCGAGATTTGAGCAGCGGTTGAGAGAAAAGGCAGGTGGGAGACGTGAAGGCAACGGCGGAGTTGAGGGAAACTGACAAGGGTTTTCGGAGGTTCCCTGGAAAGCAGCAGGAAAGCACGTTGGACAACTCCGTGCTTCATGAAGCCTGTCCGGCCCCCCTCCCCTCTGAGCGGAGGGCCTGCTGTGGATACACAGACGACAGCTGTGTTAGGGCATCTGACCCCAGAGAAGAGCTTCTGGTGTTGGTCCGTGGGCTAATTTTTACTGTGGGCAGCGTGATTCTGAACAAAGTGTATCTTTTAAATTTTTGTTTTTTAGCTTGGAGATTTCACCTGGTTCCTGATTCTTCTTGTGAGTCCTTCCTTTATATCTTGGATTAATTAATAAAAGAGAATATTTGTAGCTCCAAGTGGAAATGAAGGGCAGTCAGTTTTCTTGCATTACCCAAACTAGGTAACTTCATTACATGCTGGATTGTAGATCTGTTTTCAATAATGTCTTTAGCCAAACTTTGTGTAAACTGTCTTTCTCTACTCCAGCAAAACGTCTGGAAACAAAACGTCTACTCCAGCAAAACGTCTAAAAGTCTGGGAACTTAAACTTGGATAATGTGCGGCAGTGGTCAAATTGATGACATTTATTCATTAACAGATGTTTGATCAAATTCAAGGAAAGAATGACTTCTATATTTAGCGTATATTATGCAGCAAAGCAAATTTTAAACATTCAAAGTATGGTTTATAAAGGAAAAAGAGTGACCAAATCAGAAATACATGAACATTTTAAACGTTTACAAAAAAAGATGAAAGATGCCACCATCCTTTTGAAGCAAATGCCCTAATGATCTATAGGCAGGAAACTTGAATGCTGTACTCCTCTCTTAAGTAGAGATTAGAAGATAACTATAAATATCACAATGGAATAGGGTGTATGGTGAACTACTTGTTTTTCACTTCCTTTTTTTTCCTTTGATCCCCCAAAATAGGTGAATCTGGCTTATTTTGGATGCCTTGGTAAACAGAGCATCCATTTGTTAATATTGGAAAGAGTAGAATTTCTTGAGCTATTAATGAAGTCATAAATATTTTTGAACAACTGTTTGAATAAGTGGATATATCTAAAGCCTAGGTGCACTATGTAGGACTTAATAGAATAATGTTTCTTTGCACAAAATGGAACAAGATTCTGAAGAAATGTATTCGTTGAATATATGACCTTTATCTTTGAAATATGTGATGAATTTATGCTTAGTAAGTAGTCAAAATATGTGTCTTCTGATAATAGAAAAAGCTTCATATAAGTCTTGGGCTGTTTGCCTATGTCTTGTAACTTACATTTCAAAGGTACATTAAGTATTGCATTATTTGTTGAGAGCCATTATATTGTCTTATTAGTATGAATGCTATAACAAGGCTAGAATATTGATCTGATAGTTATTTTAGGGTCAGTAGAATGTTTTCTCTGTCAAAGACAGAAATGTGATCTCGGAGGAAAGGTTCTTCTCTCATAACTTGTTTAATTAGGATACAGGTGTTAAACTCGCTGCATCAGGTTGCTGCCATGTGATGTACCACAATGTTTTTTTCCTTCATGGAGTTGTGTTGGGTGTGGCCTGAATGTAACACATTCAGCCCATGGGCCACCAGTTTGACATCCCTAATTAAGACACTTCTTTGGCTCATACTTCATGCCTCATACCAAAATATACTACGAAAATCTGTAATTGGAGAAATTATTGAAGCCAGTATAGTTTTTCCCTGGTGTGCAGACATCCATTATGGGAAAATAGACAGTTAATAATTTATTAACTGTTTAAAAATTAAATTAATAATTTAAACAGTTAATGTAGATGTTTCTCTCCTGCTTCCCTTGTCCCATGGGAAATAGTATTACTAGATGGAGTAAACAAAAATAGAAAAAGACTGTATACCCAGCATACTTTAAAGGCTAGGTCCCACTGGCCGACAGACATAAAATGTATGCATAAAGGACACAGCGGATAAGCAAAATTTTGGGGGTGGCTCCATCCATTGTCATCCGCTCCAAAAAGTGGCGAAAATTTGCATAAAAAGAACGGAAAAGAATGGACGTGGGTAGTATGTAGCGGGGATGTTAAACGGATGTTCATAGGAAGCCTAGCGGATGTATATCGGATGCAAACCATTCACTGCGCATCCTTTCTATTTCCGTGCTACTAACGCTGTGTAGACGTTCCGTGTACCTTTTGTTTCCTCCCTCTTTCCGTTTTCAGCTGCAACGGATGTGAGTTGCGAGGATGCCCAGAGGATGCAGAGAGGATACAGTGAACGTTTAACGGATGATAAACGGACATAGAATGTTTGTTGCTCGGATGTCACGGATTTACATCGTACACAGCGGAAAGTTCATCCGTTCACAAAGTTTTGTGCAGCTCAAAACTTCTTGCGCGGATGAAATCGCAGTGGACGGATGCTTGACTGATAGAGTGTATGAAACACGTATGCAATGAGTACACAATGGATGCATAGCATTTTCTAACGGATGGCAAGCTTTTTTTAATGTTTTACATCCTCTTTGCATCCGTTAGTGCAGTGGGACAGGGGCTTAATGGCCAAGTTATGTTTGGTAACTGATATAATACTCAAAGGGTAATGGAAGTAGAGGTGCTTTGGTACCATTTGTATCCAAACACTTGGGTAAGATTACACATGTAATACTGCTTCAAAGATGAGATGTTTCTTGTGCATTTGCAGCATTTGGATAAACTCTGGTTCATACTAAGACCATGCACAACTTGTGCCCTGTGATCACAGAAAAAGGTGCAGTTGGTGTAAAAGTGTTCCAAATCTACATTCTCTCCCCCCCCCCC
This sequence comes from Laticauda colubrina, assembly GCA_015471245.1. NCBI lineage: Eukaryota > Metazoa > Chordata > Lepidosauria > Squamata > Elapidae > Laticauda > Laticauda colubrina. Next base: position 10,790,890 of record BLBF01000062.1, read on the forward strand.
CAATTCTGAAACACCATTTTACCTTCATATCTGGAGTACGGAATGGCTTTAGTTCATACTCTACCTTTTTGTTATGATTGTGAGTGCATCAAGCAGAGAATAAGCAACCTGATATTACCATATGAAAAAAAGTTTATTTCAAAATATGTTACTCTGGAGATCAATGGAATATTTCTATAAAAGGTAATTTAAGTTAATTTCACTTTTTCCTGCAGAGTTCACCTTTAATGGTTCATATGTTGTTTTTTCAGTGAAATGAGGAAATAAATCACTAGTTAAATTTTATTCATTCATGTCTTTCTTTTGTACAATTAATAACTTTAGCTATTTTTTATTCAGGTTATATTGTATTTAAATTTAGTAGTATAAGGCATGTGGCTTAAGATTTCATGTTATGAATATCTCGGGAAAAATGTGGAAAAGTAGTCTTTAGTATATTTCTGAAAACAAATCTATTAAAAACAATGGTTTTTTTAAATTGGATGTTTCTTAACTTGAAAACATCCCAAAAGTTTTCTTTTCTCTCAAAACCTTATTAGACTAATATAGTCAATATGATAAAATAGTAACAAAACATTTTACAATATATACTTACTTGTTTGCAAGTTTGGTTCTGAGTGCCTTCAATTCAACTAATGAAAGAAACTACAATTTTTCACTACCTGATTTTTAGAATGATTTCTGTACAATATATTGTAATTTGGATGGAAAATATTGAAAAATACATTTCTGAAGTCCCACAGCTTTTTTTTTTTTGCATATTCAAAGTTATAGTAATTTTCTATGGTTTAGCTGAATTTTATATCCCAATCCTTTGTGTCCTTAATAAATATTGTAAAGAGTGACTTGATAGCTAGTCTAAATTGATCAACTAAATCGATAAACTTTCTTATTGGTGGGTGGGGATTGTCCTTTAGTAAGCAGCACAGATTTGATATTGACATGTGGTTGAATTTTTAGCTAGCTTGCTTCCTTCATTGCATGCTATGAAATCCTCAGTGGTTATGATAGATATATTGGCAAATTGGCTTGTCGCATGCAAAAGGAAGAAAATTGTGCAATACCCATGATTTGAGAGCTTTTTTCATGTAGTACAATCTTTGGCATGAATACAGAGTAAAAGATGTGCATGATATTTATAAATTGTCTACACATTTTGAAATTATGGTAAGAAACTCATAATTGCAGACAAAGGATTTAACCACAGATATATTTTATTAAGCATATTGCATTGTTTTTAATATAATTTTATATCAAAAGTTTTAAAAAGAAAGTAAAACCTAACAAAAATTAATAGAACTTAAAGAAATAAGGAAGAAAGAAGTCCCCCCCCAAAAAAACCCATAGAAAAAGAAAACAGAAATTTCCAATTTTATTTGCAGCAAATATAAGTATAATTACAAAGTTAACTCTTGCTCTCTTGCTCTAAAAAGCTCTCTTTTCTACTATCTAGTTTTTTGCCTAACATCAAACCACAAATCATAAGTTCATTTTTTCTTTTTTATGCAAAAAATCAATAATTTCCCCATATATTACCTTTTCTTTAATCAGGGAAGTCATTTCCATTTTTGAGTATATAATAATATTACAGTTATTATATATAAAAATAAAGTTCCATGACTTTTTCCCAGTTTTTTGTCATTAATTTCAATATATCTTTTGGTTATTAGATCTTCTCTTGATTTTGTTTTACATTCCCTTTGAAAAAAAACTAATATGATTAGTTTCATTTAGTTTCATAAATATAAATCATTTAAATTTTCATTCATAAATGATTCTTGTATTGAGAACCACAAAGGTGTTTTCGGGCACAACCTAAATTTGTATTTATTACATATTTTCAGAATGGCACAGTTGAGATAATTATTTTCAAAATCAATATAAGCCTTAGCTTTGTCGTGTCTATTTCACCCAAATCTCAGATTGTATCCTTCTAATTCCTATACAATAACTTGTTTCTTAGTGATACCCACTCTTTAATCCAGACTAAACAATGAGCTGCAAAGTATAATTTCAAATTTGATCGATCCAATTCTCTTCTTTTTTTTTGCATCTTTCAATACCTTATATTTAACTTGTGTTTTCCCCTTATCATACAGATTTAGCAATTGCTTATGTAGTGCATCAACAGTTAAAGCAGGTATTGTTTGAAACAAAAATAAAATTCTCCGCAAAGCATTCATCTTAATCACAGAATTTCTGCCCAACAATGAAGTTGTACTTTGTCCCATCTTAACATTTTTTGAACTACATTCCATGTCTTCATTTAATTATTTTGAAACAACGTACAAGTCATATTTGTCATAGTGATACCCAAATATTTAACCTTCTTTTTGACCTTGAAATCGATTTTATTCATCAATTCTTTTTGTTGCTGTATTTTCATATATATATGTGTGTATTAACTTTGTTTTCTGTTTATTAATTTTAAGATCTGCTAATTCATCCTTTCATATTTCAATTATCAATGCACTTTTATTGCTAAGAAGTTTCAAAGAGACTGGTGGAAAGAATAATTTGTTATTTCAGAATTGTTTGTATATCAACAAATAAGTAATGAAATTAAGGAGGTTTTTTTTTTTTTCATCATTCAGTTTTTCTTCAGAAGAACATAAATTTTCAGATCTTTACCTGGTAGTAGAACAAAATCTTGCTGAATTTAACATTGGCTTTGAATAGCTCAAAATATAAAAACTATTCCAGGAGCTTTACATTTATTTAATATTGATTTTGTTGATTTATTTATTAGTTTTAAGGGCACCTGATTGTGGAATGACTGTGGGACGATGTCATGTTATGTAGGAATGATCTTGGGAGATGGCAGGGAGAGATAGTGCCTAGGATAATGGTTGAATAAAAGGTAGAAAGAGAAAGAGGCTCAGAAGGGATCCCCCCTCCCAAGTTCTCAGGCTATGAAGAGATGGCAGGAGATTTGTATTTTCAAACTTGCAAAATTCTGTTAAGTAGCCTTACAGTAAAGTAGAATTAGTTCATCTGATTGTGTTTCCTGTGTGGTTCACCTCTGAAGGCTGACAGCAGTTTACATAAAGCCCATGTCACACTGCACCAACGGATGGAAAGAGGATGTAAAACGGAGAGAAAAACTTGCCATCCGTTGGTTAATGCGATTCATCCGTTCTGTACTCACTGCCTCCGTTTTTCATCCTCTCTATCCGTCCAGCATCCGTCGACTGAGGTTCCATCCGCTCAAAAAGTTTTGAGCTGCTCAAAACTTTTTGAGCGGAAAATGTATCCAATGCGTCCGTTCTGCATCCGCAACGCATATGGGGAATATCCGTTCTACATCCATCGTCATCCGTTACGCGTCCGCTATATCCGCTAGGCATCCGCTGCGAATCCGTGCAACTCAAATCCGCTCCAGCGGAAAACGGACACAGGGATGAAGCGAAACGGACTTGGAATGGACGCGCAGCGTTAGTAGCACGGACGGAGAAAGATGAAAGCAGATGCAGCTCGCAAAGCAAGCATTTAAAATGGAAAAAACGTTCGCAGAGGGGACCTATCTCGGATATTAAGGATGTCTAGAGGATGCCTAGAGGATGCAAAAGGAAACCTAGTGGAAAACCTATATTGCCTATAAAAAGGGGGAGAAACTCACCTGGATCTCACTTTCAGTCCAGCAGCCTTGCTGTGCAGACCTCTGCAGCCTTCATCTGGCTCTTGCTCTTCCACAGCATCCAGTCATCTCCACCATGGATCGTAACACACTCCTTTTGGTAGCCACCATTGTTCTGCAACAGTGCGAAGCCATCTACAGGCTCTTTCACCTGTTCTACGGGAAGACAAGGAGGCATCCAAGAAGTGTCTGGGACCGAAGATGGATTGGGAGAAGAGCAGAGTACGGACTGTACAACAAGCTGATGGTGGAGCTGAGGAACGAAGACCCCGTGCATTCCAGAACTTCATGGGGATGCCTCCAGCCATGTTTAACGAAGTTGTGGAGTGGCTGAGACCCAGGTTGACCAAGGCAAACACCAACCTCCGGCCCAGCCTGGACCCTGGGCTCAAGGTGGCACTGACTCCGCGCCACCTGGCCTCAGGGACCACCTACAGGAGCATGCAGTCCGGCTGGAGGGTGCCACACAACACCATCAGCATTGTGGTCAGAGAAGTGGTGCAGGCCATCATCGAAGAATACCTGGAGGAGCTCCTCCAGTGCCCCTCCACTGAAGAAGGCTGGAAGAAAGTTGCAGAGCAGTGGTATCAGAAGTGGAACTTCTCCCACACTGTTGGAGCCATAGATGGGAAGCACATGGCCTGCAAAGCTCCAGCCAAGTCGGGGTCCACTTATTTCAACTACAAGGGCTTCTTCAGCATCATCCTCTTCGCCATGGTTGATGCTGACTACAAGTTCATGTACATCGATGCTTCAGGCAACCGGTCAGCTTCAGATGCCCAGGTATACAACGCCAGTGACCTCAAGGATGGGCTGGAACGCAACCTCACATGGGCTTCCCAGATCCAGACCCCCTGCCCAACGACACGCAAGATGTGCCTTACTTCATCGTGGGGGATGACGCCTTCTCCCTCAGAACTTACTTCATGAAGCCCTACACTTCCAGACTCCTCACCCATGAAAAGAGGATCTTCAACTACAGGCTGTCCAGGGCAAGGCGGGTGGTGGAGAACGCCTTTGGCATTCTGTCCAACAGGTTCCAGGTACTTCTCACCACTATGCAGCATCGCCCAGAGACCATGAGGAGGATCGTGGAAGCTTGCTGCATCCTGCACAATCTCTTGCGCACCCGCTACCCAGTGTTGCAGAACAGGCTCGTGGACCTCCAACAAGGCAATGGGGACATGGAGCCTGGGGAATGGAGGCAAGGGCGATGATTAAAGGATGTTTCCTTCAGCCTGTCTCATCACACTGATGAGATTGGGCCATGTATGTTGGGTGAGCCTACAATGAACAGGGCATTTAATAAAGAGTTGTGTTTATGTTCAAATGTGTGGATCAATGCTTACATTGTTATTGATAATGAAGGGCCAAAGGTGTGGCACCTGGGAGGGTGGACCATACAGTCCCACTATGCTTGCACTGGAGGTTTATCTATCCCACAGCTATTACCCATCCCAAAGGTATCCCTGCCCATCCCACAGCTATTACCCATCCCACAGATATCCCTGCCCATCCCACTGCTATCCTTACCCATCCCACAAGCATGCAAAGGCTTAAACCATTTCTAAAAGTTTCCACCAAGACTTTATTGACAAAAATAAATGAAGCAAGTGTGTGAAGCAAAGATAATTTTTATTAATAACAAGCTGTAAAAGAAAAATGACCCCAGTCAAGTGTCCAAAGCAAAAATAAAGTCAACAGGTAGCCACCCAGTCTCTGGCACTCTTCTTGGTCACTCTGAGGTGTGCCCAGTCTCAGGGGTGAAGGGTCCAGGTGCTGTGGAGGTGGCTGCTGCTGGAGTGCTGCTCTGAGACGCCACTGGGGTGCCTGGCCCCAAGAGGACAACAGGGGACGGTGTGTGGAGGAAGCTCTCAGACAAATGGTTCAGCCCTGTGATGTTGAGAGCCCCTTCCTCCATAACATGGTGTGTCAGCCCCAATACCGATGATAGATGTACTGAGGCCTTGGCTGTGGGGTGGAGGAAGGAGCAGTGTAGTGGGGCTGTCTGGTCTGCAGCTGGGTGAGGACTGGCGTCGGTGGCATCAGTGGCGTGGGTGGCATTGGTAGCATCAGTGGCACTTGTGGCATCCGATGTACCTGTGCCTGGACTGGGAAGGGCTGCCTGTGCTGCTGGACCTCCTGGTAGCCATAGCCTTGGTAGGTGAGGGCCTGTGGAAAGCCTTGGAAGGGCACTGACATCACCTGGGGTGGAGGAGCAGGCCTGGACTGGGTGGGAGCAGGTTCATCTTGGTCTGGAGGGTTGTGAAGAAGATTGGTGATCCTGTCCTTCACCACTTGGTACTGGGGTTCCGACATGTTCATGAGGGTCTGGTTGACGTAGGTGAGGAAGGGCTTGCGGTTGGAGAATGGGGCGTCGGTGTGTACCAGCTGAGGGAGGAGATCTATGCTGCTCCTGATGGTGTCTCTTATCTCCAGCAGGACAGTGTGGCTCTGCCCCTCCAGTCTGCCTCTCTGCATGCTTTCTGTGGAGGTGGACCTGGGGGTGGATGCGGGTTGGGCTGTGGTGAAAATGCCGTCTCCTTTCTCTTATTGCGTCAGGGGGTCCTTCACGCGCTCTGCCAGGGGTAGTAGAGCTGTCGGGGGGATCTCCGTCGTGGCAAGCTCCACAGATACCTGCCTGGACATAGGAGCTGACTCTTGGCCAGAAGAGGACTGGCTCTCAGCAGGCTGCCTGAGAGAGAGGGTTGTGAGAGGGGCTGCTCCTCGGAGGCGGATCTCACCCTCCAAGAAGCTGCACTTGGCCATCACGTAGGTCTCCCGGTCCGTCAGCTTGACCGCGGCCTGGCCAGATTTCCTGGTGCAGCTTCCCGTACCAGGTGTGCATGTGCTTCCACCAGCCGAGGAGCACCTCCGAAGTGTAGCCCAGGCTCTCCGCCTTCTCTCTCCAAGCAGCCTGCTTCCTCTTGGTGTCTCGATAGAGCCTGTGTCCCTTCCGCCGAAGATATTCATTCTCCCTCAGCCACTACAGCACCTCCTCCTCATGTTCCTCTTCGATTGTGTATTGCCTCCTCTCCCGTTCACGCGTCTGCCTCTTCCTCCCTCTGGCAGGGCCATATGGGCCCTCATCAGAAGGGCTTCGAGGTTGTAGGGGCTGCTCCTCCACACCACCACCACCAGCAGCAGCAGCAGCAGCAACAACAGTAGCAGCAAAAGCAGGATCAGCAGGACCAGCAGCAGCAGCACCAGGAGCAGCAGCAGGACCAGGAGCACGAGCAGGACCAGGAGCACCACTAGGATCAGAAGCACCAGCAGGACCAGGAGCAGCGCCAGCAGAGTAAGCCCCAGCAGAAGCCCCAGCACCAGGAGCAGTGCCAGCAGAGTAAGCCCCAGCAGAATCCCCAGCACCAGGAGCAGTGCCAGCAGAGTAAGCACCGGCAGAAGCCCCAGACCAGGAGCAATGCCAGCAGAGTAAGCACCAGCAGAAGCACCAACACCAGGAGCAGTGCCAGCAGAGTAAACACCAGCAGAAGCACCACCACCAGAAGCAGCATCAGCAGAAGCACCACCTCCAGAAGCAGCATCAGCAGAAGCACCAGCACCAGAAGAGCGAGCCCGGGCAGCAGAAGCCCCAGCAGAAGCAGAGTCAGGGCCAGGGGGTGGGAGGGTGGCCCTGTCCCTCTTGCCAGGGCTGGCAGCAGATGGCAGAGGCTTCCGTTTCTTCCCCATGGTTGTTGGGTTGCTGGCTGGCTGGCTGGCTGGCTGGCAAGCTATGTCTGGAAGCAGGTCTTTCCTCTGAATGGTGACATGCTTGCGAGCTCCTTCCCTTTATATCCGCGGGGCTGACGCAATGTATCCTCCCCGCATGCGCAGTGAACGCTAGGCATCCGCTAGGTATCCGCTAGGCTTCCGCTCTGCATCCGCTTCATCCGCTCGGCATCTGCTCTGCATCCGTTCTTTCCGTTCCGTGTCCGCTTTGCTGTGCTCCCCCGGAAGCCTTGCGGATGTGCCATCTGCTCCCATCCGCTTCCATCCGCTAGGCTTCCGTGGAGCATCCGCTTTCCATCCGCCCTACGTCCTTCCCCCGTCCGTTCCTTTCCGTGTTGTCTGCTCTGGTTATACAAATTTGGGGCACTTTTGAGAGCGGATAACAATGGATGGAACATTTTGCTTGTTCGCTGTGTCCTTTTTACAAACGTTTTGCATCCGTTGGCCAGTGTGACAGGGCCTTAAGAAAATATGAAACACAATAATAACAATCCATGTGCAGACACAAATTCCAAGAACTGCAAAAATCATACTTCACAGAAACTCAATAGATATCCTATTCTAGAGCCTGGAAGGGCAAAATTTTAAAACATGGAGCCACACAAATTTCTGGAGTTGCTATTTTGAAGGATAGGCATGCAATGAAAATGCATCTTTCCTGGTTATCAATAGGTGGAGCTGTTTAATATATGAGTTCACCAATTTTGTTGAGCTGTAATCATGAATGACAGGTAGTCCTTCAAATAGTTAAGCCCTATGCCATGAAGTTCATAAACTGAAAATCAGTATGTTTAGAGTAGAATTTGATTATACATTGCATATCACCTATAATTGAAATTCAGTCTCCCATCCCATCAGTCTCTTCCATTAGTTGTTCTGACTAGGACAAATAGAAATTGGAGTTCAACAGTTTATTTTCCACATTTAATATAAGATATGCATTAAGTTATAGTTGGTGTCGTAGAGTCATTGGTGACTGCATGAAAGAAATCTATCAGTATTCAAATAATGCTATAGCGTGCATGTGAATATTGCTATGTATGCAGTATACTAATACTGTGATTTAAAGAAATCTAAAAAGGTATAAGTTCTCAGTGCATTAAAACTAACCTATATATTACTCAAAATAGTTTCTCCCACACTGGCTTTATTCATTTTATTTATAAAAGAGAGTCAGATCTTGTTCCAAAGCAAAATATTTCATAGCACAGTATCTGCTCTCTTCAAGATGATTTCTTGCAGTTGTTTTCTCAGTGTTTACAAGGACAGCATTCAACTTCTGATAGCAATTGCCTTATAAATCTTGTTAGTCTTCTGTATGATGGCTTGGTGACAGCATTTAATGATATATACAATTGGCAAAATTACATTTGATAACAAAATAAGTAATATTACATTGGGAATCTCAATTTGAAGTGGAAACTGATATAACTAAACAAAAACAAAGTTTTAACTAAACTTTACAAAATGCTTCTTTGGTGAAAATTATACTTGTGAACAGAGGGAGATTAGGACAATAGTTAATCTGTGAAAACCTATATAAGTGAAATGACTCAATTAAAAATAAAGTTAGTTTCTATGTTTTCTAAATTTCCTTACCTGGTTTTCCAGTTTTTATTCTGAATAATTTTATCCCCTTTCCACCTCCATTAAATTGACATTGCTTTGATTCATAGGTAAAGGTAAAGGTTCCCCTCGCACATATGTGCTAGTCGTTTCTGGCTCTAAGGGGCGATGCTCTTCTCCATTACAAAGCTGAAGAGCCAGCACTATCCAAAGACATCTCCATGGACATGTGGCCAACATGACTAAACGCTGAAGGCTGTTACCTTCCCACCAAAGTGGTCCCTATTTTTCTACTTGCATTTTTACATGCTTCTCAAACTGCTAGATTGGCAGAACCTGGGACAAGTAAAGGGAGCTCACTCTGTTACGTGGTGCTAGGGCTTTGAATCGCCGAACTGCTGACTCTTCTGATCAACAAGCTCAGCATCTTAAGAGCCTGTCACTTTGGCCGACGGATGCAAAACGTTTGTGAAAAGAAGACAGCAGATGAGAAAATGTTCCATCCGTTGTTATTCGCTCTCAAAAGTGCCCCGAATTTGCATAACCAGAGCGGACAACAACGGAAAGGAACGGACGAGGGGAGGATGTAGCCAGGATGGAAAGCGGATGCTCCACGGAAGCCTAGCGGATGGGAGCGGATGGCACATCCGCAGGGCTTCCGGGGGAGCACAGCGAAGCGGACCCGCAGCGGAAAGAGCGGATGCAGAACGGATGCCTAGCGGATGAAGTGGATGCAGAGCGGAAGCCGAGCGGAAGCCTAGTGGATGCACAGCATTCACTGCGCATGCGGGGAGGATGCATTGCTTTAGCCCCGCGGATATAAAGGGAAGCAGCTCGCAAGCAGGTCACCATTCAGAGGAAAGACCTGCTGCCAGACACAGCTCTCCAGCCAGCCAGCCAGCCGGCAAGCCAACAACCCAACAACCATGGGGAAGAAGAGAAAGCCTCAGCCATCTGCTGCCAGCCCTGGCAAGAGGGACAGGGCCACCATCCCACCCCCTGCCCCTGACTCTGCTTCTGCTGGGGCTTCTGATGCTTGGGCTCGCTCTTCTGGTGCTGGAGCTTCTGCTGGCGCTGCTTCTGGTGGTGGTGCTTCTGCTGATGCTGCTTCTGGTGGTGGTGCTTCTGCTGATGCTGCTTCTGGTGGTGGTGCTTCTGCTGATGCTGCTTCTGGTGGTGGTGCTTCTGCTGGTGGTGCTTCTGCTGGTGCTTACTCTGCTGGCACTGCTCCTGGTGCTGGTGCTTCTACTTCTGCTGGTGCTTACTCTGCTGGCGCTGCTCCTGGTGCTGGTGCTTCTGCTGGTGCTTACTCTGCTGGCACTGCTCCGGGTGCTGGTGCTTCTGCTGGTGCTTACTCTGCTGGCTCTGCTCCTGGTCCTGCTGGTGCTCCTGGTCCGGCTGGTGCTGCTGGTCCTGCTGGTGCTGCTGGTGCTTACTCTGCTGATGATGATCCTGGTCCTGCTGGTGCTTACTCTGCTGGTGCTGCTCCTAGTGCTGCTAGTGCTGGTGCTGCTGCTGCTGCTGCTGCTGTTGGTGGTCCTGCTGGTCCTTCTTTTGCTGCTACTGTTGTTGTTGCTGCTGGTGGTGGTGTTGTGGAGGAGCAGCCCCAACAACCTCGAAGCCCCTCTGATGAGGGCCCATATGGCCCTGCCAGAGAGAGGAAGAGGCAGACGCGTGAACGGGAGAGGAGGCAATACACAATCGAAGAGGAACATGAGGAGGAGGTGCTGTAGTGGCTGAGGGAGAATGAATATCTTCGGCGGAAGGGACACAGGCTCTATCGAGACACCAAGAGGAAGCAAGCTGCTTGGAGAGAGAAGGCGGAGAGCCTGGGCTACACTTCGGAGGTGCTCCTCGGCTGGTGGAAGCACATGCACACCTGGTACGGTAAGCTGCACCTCAGAAAATCTGGCCAGGCTGCGGTCAAGCTAACGGACCGGGAGACCTACGTGATGGCCAAGTGCAGCTTCTTGTAGGGTGAGATCCGCCACCGAGGAGCAGCCCCTCTCACAACCCTCTCTCTCAGGCAGCCTGCTGAGAGCCAGTCGTCTTCTGGCCAAGAGTCAGCTCCTGTGTCCAGGCAGGTATCTGTGGAGCTTGCCACGACGGACACCCCCCTGACAGCTCTACTACCCCTGGCGGAGCACGTGGAGGACCCCCTGACGCAGTGGGAGGGCCCTTCCACCAGCCCAACCCGCATCCACCCCCAGCTCCACCTCCACCGAAAGGCAGAGAGGCAGACCGGAGGGGCAGAGCCTGCTCCCACCCAGTCCAGGCCTGCTCCTCCACCTCAGGTGATGTCAGTGCCCTTCCAAGGCTTTCCACAGGCCCTCACCTACCAAGGCTACGGCTACCAGGAGGTCCAGCAGCACAGGCAGCCCTTCCCAGTCCAGGCACAGGTACATCGGACGCCACCGGTGCCACTGATGCCACCGATGTCACCCATGCCACCGATACCATCCACGCCACCAATGCCAGCAACGCCACAGATGCCACCGACGCCTCACCTCGCTCAGCTGCAGACCAGACATCCCCAGTACACTGCTCCTTCCTCCACCCCACAGCCAAGCCTGGCCTCAGAACATCTGTCATCGGTTTTGGGACTGACACCCCATGTCATGGAGGAAGGGGCTCTCAACCTCACGGGACTGAGCCAGCTGTCTGAGAGTTTCCTCCACACACCGTCCCCTGTTGTCCTCTTGGGGCCAGGCACCCCAATTGTGCCTCAGACCAGCACTCCAGCAGCAGCCACCCCCACAGCACCTGGAGCCTTCACCCCTGAGACTGGGCACGCCTCAGAGTGACCAAGAAGAGTGCCAGAGACTGGGTGGCTACCTGTTGACTTTATTTTTGCTTTGGACACTTGACTTGGGCCATTTTTCTTTTACAGCTTGTTATTAATAAAGATTATCTTTGCTTCACACACTTGCTTCATTTATTTTTGTCAATAAAGTCTTGGTGGAAACTTTTAGAAATGGTTTAAGCCTTTGCATGCATGTTGGATGGGTTAAGATAGCATTGCGGATGGGCAGGGATACCTTTGGGATGGGTTAAGATAGCTGTGGGATGGGAAGGGATACCTTTGGGATGGGTAATAGCTGTGGGATAGATAAACCTCCAGTGCAAGCATAGTAGGACTGTATGGTCCACCCTCCCAGGTGCCACACCTTTGGCCCTTCATTATCAATAACAATGTAAGCATTGATCCACACATTTGAACATAAACACAACTCTTTATTAAATGCCCTGTTCATTGTAGGCCCACCCAACATACATGGCCCAATCTCATCAGTGTGATGAGACAGGCTGAAGGAAGCATCCATTAATCATCTATCATCCTGTCTTGCCACTCCACTGCTCTAGCTGGGGAGTTGCACCAGTGTCCCAGGAGGTTGTGCTGCTTCTTCTCTTCACGTGAGGCTCTTTTGGGGCCTTGCACATCCAGAGTGTCTGTCAGGTTTCGCCCTTGCCTCCATTCACCAGGCTCCATGTCCCCATTGCCTTGTTGGAGGTCCACAAGCCTGTTCTGCAACACTGGGTAGCGGGTGCTCATGAGATTGTGCAGGATGCAGCAAGCTTCCACGATCCTCCTCACGGTTTCTGGGCGATGCTGCATGGTTGACCAGGATACCAAAGGCGTTCTCCACCACCCGCCTTGCCCTGGACAGCCTGTAGTTGAAGATCCTCTCTTCACGGGTGAGGCATCTGGAGGTGTAGGGCTTCATGAGGTAGGTTCTGAGGGAGAAGGCGTCATCCCCCACGATGAAGTAAGGCACATCTTGCGTGTCGTTGGGCAGGGGGTCTGGATCTGTGAATCCCATGATGAGGTTGCGTTCCAGCCCCTCCTTGAGGTGACTGGCATTGTATACCTGGGCATCTGAAGATGAGCCGTTGCCTGAAGCATCGATGTACATGAACTTGTAGTCAGCATCGACCATGGCAAAGAGGATGATGCTGAAGAAGCCCTTGTAGTTGAAATAAGTGGACCCCGACTTGGCTGGAGCTTTGCAGGCCATTTGCTCCCCATCTATGGCTCCATCGGTGTGGGAGAAGTTCCACTTCTGATACCACTGCTCTGCAACTTTCTTCCAGCTTTCTTCAGTGGAGGGGCACTGGAGGAGCTCCTCCAGGTATTCTTCGATGATGGCCTGCACCACTTCTCTGACCAGAATTCTGATGGTGTTGTGTGGCACCCTCCAGCCATACTGCATGGTCATGTACGTGGTCCCTGAGGCCAGGTGGCGCGGAGTCAGTGCCACCTTGAGCCCAGGGTCCAGGCTGGGCCGGAAGTTGGTGTTTGCCTTGGTCAACCTGGGTCTTAGCCGCTGCACAACTTCGTCAAACATGGCTGGTGGCATCCTCATGAAGTTCTGGAATGCATGAGTTTCTTCGTTCCTCAGCTCCACCATCAGCTTGTTGTACAGTCCGTACTCTGCTCTTCTCCCGATCCATTTTTGGACCCAGAAACCTCTTGGCCACCTCCTTTTCTTCGCGTAGAACAGGTGAAAGAGCCTGTAGATGGCTTCGCACTGTTGCAGAACGATGGTGGCTACCAAAAGGAGTGTGTTACGATCCATGGTGGAGATGACTGGATGCTGTGGAAGAGCAAGAGCCAGATGAAGGCTGTAGAGGGTCTGCACAGCAGGGCTGCTGGACTGAAAGTGAGATCCAGGTGTGTTCCTCTCCCTTTTTATAGGCAATATAGGTTTTCCACTAGATGTCCTTTTGCATCCTCTAGGCATCCTCTAGACATCCTTAATATCCGAGACAGGTCCCGTCTGCGAACGTTTTTTCCATTTTAAATGCTTGCTTTGCAAGCTGCATCCACTTTCATCCTTTCTCCGTCCGTGCTACTAACGCTGCGCGCCCGTTCTGCGTCCGTTTCGCTTCCTCCCTGTTTCCATTTTCCGCTGGAGCGGATTTGAGTTACGCGGATGCACAGCGGATGCCCAGAGGATATAGTGGACGCGTAACGGATGACGACGGTTGTAGAATGGATGTTCCCCGTATGCGTTGCGGATGCAGAACGGACGCGTTGGATACATTTTCCGCTCAAAATGTTTTGAGCAGCTCAAAACGTTTTGAGCGGATGGAACCTCAGTCGACGGATGCTGGACGGATAGAGAGGATGAAAAACGGAGGCAGTGAGTACAGAACGGAAGCATCGCGTTAACCAACGGATGGCAGGTGTTTCTCTCCGTTTTACATCCTCTTTCCATCCGTTGGTGCAGTGTGACATGGGCTTTAGCAACTGATCCACCGCGTCCTTGATTCATATACTTTCCTAAATGCTTTACATAAGAGAGAAGTACCAAAAATTGGAAAATTATTAATTGAGGATAGCTTGCCCTATACTTTTTTTTAACTTCATCATCATCATCAACAACAACATCAACATAATCATCATATCCCATCTTTCACTCAAGGTGCCATAATGATTTGGCTTCCTATTTTCCTCACAATAGAAACAAATAAAGTGAAGTGGATTGGGTTGAAATAGTAATTGGCTCAAAGTTACCAAGTTTCCTGGAAAATATACTGATGTAATTATAAATTGGGGATGGAGATGAAATTTGCAACTAAGAATGTTGAATTAAATCTTATATTACTGTTATCACAATTAATTTCAGAGGGCTGAACAGTTTATTTAACAATCAGAAATCTTGCATACTCCAGAGTTTCTTTAATAATAGTTTTCTTCAAGCAATATTTTCAAGCAATAAATAGATTATGTGTGTTTAATCATGTTGAGCTTTGCAAAGAAATATAGCTTAAATGTCTGCCTGTGTTCTTTATCCTTAAAGCAAGGATAGCCAGTCTGGAGTCCTCAAAATATTTTCTATAGCAGCATTCATACTTACTATTGGCTCAATTGGATAGGGTTTATTGGTATTGTAATTCAAAAAAATCTTGAAAACACCATGTCTGTCTATGAACTAGAGTATAACTGTATTTTAAATAAGGGGCCCATTTAAAGAATTATTAATATGTGTAATTATCAAAAATATTGATAAAATAGCATTTTAGGAATGCTTTATAAAAGCATTTATAAAAAGTGTAAGCTTGTTCTTAAGGAGAAACACAATTAGTAACTTTTCTAGATAGAAGTTCTGATAATATTTGGTATAAAATGAGTTCCCATTGAATTGGTTTAGTCTAATTATTACTCATTATTCCTGTTTTATACATCAGTGATTCTTTTCCTAGTTGCAGCTCTTCAATTCAGTTATTTTGTACCTCTAACCTGCTAGAATGTAAGTGAAAAAGAAAAGCAATTATATCTGCAAACATATTGATTGCACTGTAAAGTATTTTCTGCAAATAATAGCGTTAATAGCCTTCTTCATGAGGCAACGGATATGTGATAGGAAGTTAAAATATTCATGAAGGGTATTAATTAATTGCAATGAACCACCTGCCTAGAGACCTATTTAGAAACCTAAGGACAGTGCTCTCTCTCTCTCCCTTTATAAATCTATTCAAAGCAAAGATGGTTTCCCAGAACTATACAGGCAAATTTAATCACTGGATTGCTTCTTGCTGCTTTGCTGTCTCTACACACTCAGAATATTTCAACCAAAACCTGTGAACCCTTTGTCTCCTGAGTTATATGATACTGGCATAGCAAGTTGCTTCAACAGTAAGAATTGTGATTAGAATTGGGTAGTCAAATATTTATCCAGTATGCAGATAGTCCTTGCTTACTGACCAGTTGTTCAGTGATAATTTGAAGTTGCTGTGATGCTGAATAATATATATGCACTTACAGTGGCCCTGTAATATGTAATAATTTTTGTATGTATATACACACAAACTCCTAGCAGTACGAAAGCATGCAAATGTAAGTTGATAAATAGGTACCACTTTGGGTGGATGGTAACAACGTTCCATGTGCATCAGCATATAGCCATGCTTGCCATATGACCATGGAAATATCCTCAGACAATGCTGGCTCCTTATGCGAAAAAACAAAGATGAGCACCGTCTCCTAGAGTCTTAGTATGACTGGACAAGGGAAACTCATTATTATGTCTGTCTGTCTGTCTTGTCTGTCTGTCTGTCTAAGCTGTCTCTGGGGTCTTCAAACTTGACAGCTTTAAGACTTGTGGACTTCAACTCCCAGAATTCCTCCTCCAGTCATGTTAGTTCAGGAATTCTGGGTGTTGAAGTCCACAAGTCTTAAATTTGCCAAGTTTGAAGATGCTTTATCTATCTAACCTTTATTTTACAAATAACTCCAGGTGGTGAACATATCCAACACACCTTCCTCTTCCTATTTTCCCTACAACAGCAACCCTGTGAGATGAATTGGGCTGAGGGAAAGTGACAGGCCCAAGTCACCAAACTGGCTTTCATGGCTAAGACAGGACTTGAACTCATAGTCTCTAGCTTATTAGCCTGGTGCCTTAACCATAGACAAAGCTGGCTCCTATGGTACTTACAGCTGGTCCTCAATGTTTTAGCTGTCACAGAGCCTCTGCACTCACATGATCATGGTTAAGGTATTTGGCACTTATGGTTGTGGTGTCCTGTGGTTACATGACCACTATTTATGGTCTTCCCTGCTGGCTTCTCACAAGAAAAACCAATGGGGAAGCGAGCAGGGAAGGTTGCAAGTCTCTCTGAGAGGTCGGTCCCCCTCCCACATTCCTGAGCTCATGCCCCACTGGGTCATCCTGCCTACAGCCATCTTGTGCTCATATCCTATGGCACCATCCTTGTCTTGCTTTTCTTGCAGTCACCCACGGCCTTCACTAGGCTTCCTAAACTTTCCCTCAGCCTCCCTCAACCACATAGCCTATGCCAACCCACTCCCCCCAACTCTCCATGGTACACCCCCATGTTCTTTTCCTGAGACTCCCACCACTTCCTGCTTAAAGACTCACGTATCTTGGAGTTACAAGGGTACTTGGACTTCTGGGATTATCACTGAGCATCAACAATTGCTGTCATAACTGAAGGACAACCTGTATTTGTATTAGGAAAGGAATAGTCATGTTGATCTTAGAAATAATCTGCTTACAATGGATTTTAATAAAAAAAAGCAAATCATTGCATAGTTCTTTTTCAAAAACTTTTAGCATGATTTTTTAAAATGACACGTGACTTGTAAAACAAAAAAAAATATGTTTTTTTTTTAAAAGGAACCTACTAATTTGACCTTCACTGATTAATTCACTTCCAATTGTATAATCATGATTTCCAAATTTCTTCTGGGCCTAGGGACAATAATACTTGGTATCATGTCCCACAATAGTTAAAAATAAGAAAATCTTTCTGCGATTACATTTTTGGCTGCAGAAAATATTTGAAATGCTACTTTATTTCCAAAACAATAGAAGTTGGCAACGCCTGGTCATTTGGCTCACAATCTTAAATTGGTGAAAAAAAATTAAGTCAACAAAGTGGTTTTAGAGATGAGCTGCCTAGGGAAAAGAATACTCACAAACCTGTTCAGCATACAGTGGACTTAAAGTTACATTTCAACATACCTTCCATCTTCAATTTGAATGTTGATTTTCAGGTTTTGCAGACAAGAGCTTTCTCCTTTTAGTGTGGGTGTTATAGCAGTCCCATTTTAATTTCAGCAGAACACTTTATGATTTTATGTGCTTTCTACTGTATTAATCTGCGTACAAAATACTACTGCATTTTAGCATTTATATTTGATAAATAGAATATAGAAAGAGTTCTGTTGTCTATAAAACTACATTTTTACATAACCGAAAGTACTATGCTTCAATGACAAATGTGAACATTAATGTGCTTATTTTTCTCATTGTTAGTGGAACTAAGCATTGGTCTAGTGTATAAATAATAAATTACTACTACAACTTTTAATAATACTTTTTATTCATATGGCCTATAAGAGTTTAGAGCAGGGGTGTCAAACTCGATTTCTCTGAGGGCCGCATCAAGTTTGTGTTTGACCTTGTTGGGGGGGCAGGTGGTCGTGGCCAGGGTGGTCATAGTTAGCTCGATGTCACTCATGTCAGAGGCACCTGTGGTGGCCTGAACACTCTGCCAGTGAAAACCGAGCTCCATTTTTGCTGGCAATAGCACCATGGGCCAGTGCTTCGCATCCAGAGAGGGCCCACAGGCCAGATCTAAGCGCTTCACGGGCCAGATCTGGCCCCTGGGCCTTGAGTTTAACACCCCTGGTTTAGAGCAACATTAAGACTGCAACCATGTACTATACAGATACATTGACTCCTTTTGATTTATGTGCATCTTGCTTCAACCAAAGTTTCATACCAGTCCCACTACAATCAATGGGACAAATGTATAGCTTACATTTAACATATAGAATTGCACTTAATATTTCTGTGTTGAAGATATATGACAAACCTTTTAAGCTGAGTCTATTTTTGTCTAATGCTTTTAATGTTAAAGACTCTCTTTGTTTCAGTTTGCTCTTGTTAACTATAGGGAGCTGTAATTCTTTTGGCAGCCATAAAGACTAATTTCCAAGTCTAATCAGTAATCTTGGGATTTCCTAATTAATTCCTGTTCAACTGTTAAAAAGGTCTGCTGTTGCTTAGATTTGGGGGTTAAGGATAATTTTATTTGGGAAACTGGGAAATCTTATGAAGGAAGAAATAAGTTGCACAATTATGGTTTGAATATAGGAGTGTTCAAAGAGTGGGACCCCTCTTAAAAGCTGGCAACATGGTCAAGCAAAATAACTTTCGTTTTATCTTGTTTACATTTTATATCCTGTGTAAAATTATGTATCATGTACTTAGCATCTATATTTCTGAATTTATTAGTAGCCTATTTATTATGATAATGTGGTAGAACATAAACATTTTTGGGGAAAGAAATTATTCAATACATAACTCCTTTTCAGATTAACTGTCTTTAGATAGAATGGCTTGAAGGTTTATTGTTTTGCGAAGTCGTCTCAGGCTATAATTTAATAGGACATGGAGGCAGGCAGCCTGCGCACAGTGGAGTGGATGGACCAGCAGCCTTGGAAATAACAGCTTCTGGGAATAGAAGGGGAGTCGGGGGACAGTATCGTTATGGATGGAGCCTTGCTGCTGCTGCCTGTCATCAACTGAAAATGTTAAGATAAATTCAAGTTTTAGTATAGTATTAAAACTTGAAGGGGCCTGTGGACAAGTTGCTTATTCAATTAAAAGCACAAGATTCTGGATTGCTGCTTTTTATCCTCCTTCCTGTCTAAAATGTGCACTTGCTCGCATTGGGAAGGAAGAACAGACTGGATATGTGGGAGCTCCTAAGCCATATCCAGTCTTCTTAGGGCTATAATACATTTGACAAAGTGGACAGTGATCTATGAATGCTTAACACTATAATCAAGAAAAAACTTTGAAATGTCATAAGTATGTCTTATTCTTACTTTAGAATTGATGTGCCCAGGATAGTTATGTGTAACAATATGGGCATCGTCCACATGTATTGGGAATATAAGGTACAGGGACTGTGCTTGATGGATAATACTGGGATTTGCAGTCCAAACACATGTAGGAGGTGCTTGGATGGGAAGATTTATCTTGGAGAAATCTGTGCCAAGAACCTTGCAGGATAAAATTCCTAATAAAATGTATATGCTTTTTTTTTTAGGACAGCTAAGTTCAATTGCTTTTCCCCGACATGAGGAAGAATATCTCCAGCTGACAGTAAGCTGCCACCCATGCTTATTAATCTTTGGTCAAAACTGTAATGCCAAATGCCAATTACTCAACATGCTTTTGGGAAAGAGACTGCTACCTACCACAAAAATTAGCGAGGAGCATTGTAAGAGGCGTCGAATTCGTTTTACACATGGAAGACAGACACGGATCAGTTTAGCTCTACCAGGACAGTATGAATTGGTTCATAATTTGGCAGCTCATCAAAGTAGTTGGGAAACAATACCTGAGGAGGACTTAGAAATTCATGATGACGATGAGGATCTGGCACATCAGATTGCAGAGTTGGAGGTTACACTGAATCATTCCTTATTACAGGTACTAATGAAAACAAATATCTTTGTACACACCATTTCATGTTTAAACAGGTTTATATAGGAAAGTAGTTTTGTCATGAAGCTTTTAATTAATTTTACTTTTTATTTTGAACATGGTTAAGAAATTCTACAGATAGAACAAATAACAACTTTAAAAATATAAGAGTTTGATCTCTATTGACTTAGTTCACCCCTAAGTTTAATTTCAACACATGTCTCTGAATTGAATGCAAAGTATGAAGAATGCAGTTTGAAGTAAAGAATCTTTGATTGGAAAGGAAATGTTTACATTTTCCCCTGATTGGCATACTTAGTCTACCCTTGGCTTATCCCCAATTAAGATTATGAATTTACATTTATAAAATTTAAATGTTGTTTTCCATATCCTTTATTGTACTTAAATACCGTATCCCTTAATTGAATATTAGTACATTATAGATAATATTAAGTAAAGTTTCTTCTGATATGAGTGCCTATCTTTTTCATGAGAATCATGTTGGATTACTACTAGCTTTAGAAAGTTTGCCTGCAGGTTTATTTTTTTTAGAATATCTTCATATTGGAATGTTGATAATATGGAATGAATTGGAATGTGAGGGCAAAGAATCCTTGCTTTTAATGTAGTTCAATATGCCAGTCTAGTTTTATTTATGTAAGTTAATTTATGAAAGACAACTGTTCTGTAAACTTTTTGAATCAATGAAAAATGTACCTGAGTGAGATTCCGAGTGTATACTTAGGACAAATTCAGCATTTGTATCATTAGAAATAGTAAATTGAGAGGTTTTTTTTTTTTTTTATTCAACACCCTTCCCCCAAAGGATCATTGTTAGATTTCCCATTTATGGAATTTTAAATAAAAGAAATTAATTGAAATACCAATTAAAACAAGTAGGTAGAAATAGCTCTTGCCAAGTTTGTCATTTTTGTACAGAATGCTATCAGAAAAATGTCAAGCAACAGAAGATATAGTATTGTAAAATATAGAATTATTTCATCAGATTTTTAAATGTTTGGCTTGAATAAAATTGTTTCCAATTGCTAGATATATTGTTAATAGAATTCAAAGAGTTAAAGACAGTTCTTACTTACTATGTGGTTTTTATGCCCTATGTATTTCTAACTAAATCATTACTTTTCATTCAAACATTTTGAAAAATATGTTGCTAAGCTTTTCTTTTTTAAAAATAGATTCTTGTGATATTAGTTCTTTGTATGCAAATTGAGATTAGGTGCAAGAAAGTTCTGAATTAAAAATTGTGAAACTGTTCTTAACCTCTATTAAGAGTTGAACATTTATATAATCATATAGTGACATTTGACAGAGGTGGAGAAGTAGATTGGGACTGTTAAACTGAGTGATACAGTGTTCCAGACTTTTCTTCCATTAGACTTTAATTCTTACAAGCCTGTAAATTCTGGAAGTTGTAATTCACATTTTTAGGGCAAAATGCCCTTAAAGTAGAAAACAGCAGAAAAGATGTTTACTATGGTATAACTTGGGAAAAATGAGGTTGGAATTCAAATTGGATTTTATTTAATTAAATTCTTCATTAAATTTTGGTAAATTAAATACATAATACTACTTACATTATTCAACTTTTAAAAGATATTCTTCTATAATTAAGGAGCTTATCACAAAATTCATAATAAATTTCCAAGCAGTAATACTGAATATTTTAACTCATTTCATAGTGTCCCAAAATATAATTTGATCCTATATTACTTTCCAATAGTGTTCACATTTATTGCAAATTTGTTTTTCTTTATCTGTGCCAAACATTATTGTACATTATTTGTTACTGAAACTTTTCATTGTCTGTAGCCTGTGTTGCAATTTCTACTTTATTGCTACTTTTATTCAAACTATTACTTTTAGTAGTTTAGCAAATTAGTTTTGTTTGTTTTATATGGAAATCTTTCTCTGCAGCTAGGTGTGATATATTATTGTAGGTTTATAGGAAATACTATTTTGCAGTCCGGCTGTTTCTCTTTCTTCAAATTGTTTAATTAGCCAATGCTATAATATGTAGTTTTCTGATCTTCCTTCCTGATTGAAGATATACATTATGATTTTTGCAGCACGTTGACTAAAGTTCTGTCTACATTTTGGGGAGAGTATGTCCTGGTGCAACAGGAATCCATGCTTTGAAGCAGCTTTCTATTTATGTAACAGGCATTTTTTTACAGTTCTCAGTCCCAATAATAGCACCTGAACTTACAAACTCAGACATGTTTATCATACTCTTTCAATCAAACTTCAATTCCATGTTCACAAAAACATTCAATAATTCAAAACTATTCACCTTAACATACAGGTAGTCCTCGACTTACAGCCATTTGTTTAGCGACTAAATGATTTATGACTGGATTTTATACCTATGATTTTTGTTGCACCCTGATGATCACGTGATCAAAATTCAGACACTTGGCAACTGGCAATATATTTATGGCAGTTGCATTTTCCTTGGGTCATTTGATCACCTTTTGTAACCTTCCCAGCTGGCTTCCAACAAGCAAAGTCAATTGGGAAATCCAGATTTACTTAACAACTGCATGATTCACTTAACAACTGCAACAATTTGCTTGACAAGTGTGGCAAAAAGGTGTAAAATGGGGCAAAACTCACTCTGCCTTGCTTAACTGCATGATTCACTCTACAACTGCAACAATTTGCTTGACAAGTGTGGCAAAAAGGTGTAAAATGGGGCAAAACTCACTCTGCCTTGCTTAACAACAGAAATGTTGGGCTCAGTTATGGTTGTAGATAGAGGACTATCTATATACTTACTTTCTTTTTCTTATCCTATATTTCTTAGTGACATGCTCACTTCCAGCTTACCCATGCCTTGCCTGTCATAATGCTGTAATGTACTTCCCAGATTTTGTTTATTACAATCTTTTGTACTCTCTTTCTATAGCTACCTAACTATATTTATTCCTTTTAGAATAAATAATGACAAGGTTACTAACCATATGCAGCATTACGTACTTGTCAGTTCTGGCACATTTTAAAAGAAAGGTGCAGTTGGGAGAACACCACTGGGTTCTCTCAGGATGGAATGGATAAAATATAGGATATCTCTTCCTGTTAACTACAAATATTGCTGATTCTTATTTGTAGGTAATTGTATTCCAGTTGCTTTTTATCATATTATGGATATATTTTTTAAAAGACTGTATACCAAAAAGCCAAACTGGTTATTGGAAAAAGATGTGAGTAGGGTTTCAGCTCATGATTGAAATGTATTAATTGTGTTAACAATGTCCCTCTTGTAAAAGAAAACTACTATTTAAGGTGGTATTTGCTATTCAGTTCCTTTATTTATAGATCTGACATCTATTTCATTTAATTAGGACAATCCTTTTCCACTAAATTATTTTATTCAGCTGCAGCAATGAGTGGATCTCCTGAAGTTGTTAACACATCATTTACAAATGTTTTGCAAAGTTAATTTGGTTGAGAATGTTTTAAGCTCTATAAGTTTAATTTCCAGACATTAAATCTAACTGCAAAAATAAGTTCCACTGTGGAATATTAGCTTTATGTTTAGCAGTTCTGTTATCCTGTATGAGAAGAGGCAAATGCTAAAAGAACTTGCTAAGAGCTTGCAAGAATATTCACTTTAGCTTCTGTTCATCAAATAAGATTAGTTGTCATAATGAGATCTCTAATTCTTTACACTTCCTTGATTTTGTTTATTGTGATCAATGTGAGTCATCTCTATCGCAGTGTTGATTTGCACATGAATCTTTATCTTAACTTTCACTTTTGCCTAGCAACATCAGTTTTTTTATTCTATGCTCTGAAGTCCCATGACAGTCAGGCAAACGGCAATTAACAGTTTATTTTGAGGGTTGCAGGAAAAGAATTTTGGAAAACCTTAGTGATGTGAATATTTGTTGATGTTTGTTCAAAGACAAACATCTTTTTTAAATTTACTTTGATCTTTTTCATATTACCAGTTCTAATGTTTTAAGAGTAATATGAATTTGATTTAACGAATACTATTGATACTGTTGAGTCCTGAAATTCCCTTAAACCTGGCTCTTTACTTCATTTTTCATGACACATTTGCATTGGGGAAGGGTGGAATTACATTTAATGTAATATAATATTTGGCATGGTTCTGATTGCTGAAAATGTGATTAAAATGTATGATAAATTGTTTCTGTGAACAGCAAGCAAATTATATCAGTTCAGGGAGTGTTTGCCTGAATTATTACAATTCTGCTATTCATATTTGTAAACTTACAGTATATCAAAGGAACATCGAGCAATGAGCTGAATTAAGCACGCATATAAGAATAGATTTCAAAACATGCAGTAGCCATAAATATATAGAGATATAATGCTTCCGAAATTTTACATACTGTATAAATTTTTAAAAACAAAAGTTCTTCCAGCCAATACAATTTAACACACACGTATAAAGTTATTACAAGCCAACCTAAGTCAGTTCAGTAGCTGTAGTGCGATTACTGGGCATGTAGCAATTATAAGGCTTTATGAAGAGCATAGATAATCTGTCACAAAGACAAGGCAATTTTTCTCAAACACCTACAAAATAATTATAGCCTTAATTATTTCTGTTGTGAAAAACATCACAGTAATGTACCATCATGTTTTATAAAGTATACTCTATGTTTAAGCTAGCCACTTCACTGAAAGCTAAATAAATTTATCTGCTTTGCACTGAAGAGTTGCACTGGATTATCTATAATTTTTGGAAGCCATCTCTTCTGTCATACTGTTAG
The DNA here is from genome assembly GCA_015471245.1 of Laticauda colubrina. Lineage (NCBI taxonomy): Eukaryota > Metazoa > Chordata > Lepidosauria > Squamata > Elapidae > Laticauda > Laticauda colubrina. The sequence goes on from BLBF01000062.1 coordinate 10,815,555, forward strand.
AACATGTTCTATATCTAAATTAGGAATGATTAGTGTCATTAATATTAGTTTTTTTTAATACTCGGGAGAGTTAAAGGAAAAATTGAGTGACTGTCTTTACTTACACAAAATTAGGACTTCATTGCACTTAAAGATTGTTATTATGTTTAACTTTCTCAGATTCCCCTTGAAAGCAGGACAGATACATTTCTTGCTGTGGATATGGAAGGGAGGGAGTGCTGGATGCAAAGCTCAAATCAAACCTTAATGTTAAATTTTTAATGCTTTGCTATCTTCAGGAAATGGATATTGTGATAGCTCCATGTCGGGGATTCCAGTCAGCTGAAGACACTTTGGGAGAATACATCAACAGCGTTCTTCCAGTCATCACTTTTGCCATCAGTGAGGCTGAACTTTCAACCCTGGACATGAACGAGTTGCAAGAGATTAAAGAGAAGTTCGCTTTACCCATCTTCTTTTTCAAAGTATTAAATTTAGGATCTGAACTAATATCTCCTCAAAATGCGGAAACTGAAAAGTCATCCCTTTTTCGGCAACTGCTCGATTTAGATTATCTTAGTAGCAACCATTGCAGTTGTGGAGCTCCTAGCACTGATGCCAAAGCCCAAAGCATGCTGGTAGAACAGTCTGATAAGATTCGTCTGCTTAGCGCTTTCTCCAAACAAGTGCTACAACAGCGCTTGGTAGACGCTGCCACCATTTTGAACATTGTACACTACCGTTGCTTAGACATTTTCATCAACCAAGCCTTTGACATGCAACGAGACCTGCAAATCACTCCAAAGCGTTTAGAGTATACGCGGAAGAAAGAGAATGAGCTGTATGAATCTCTGATGAATATAGCCAACCGCAAACAAGAAGAAATGAAAGATATGATAATTGAAACTCTCAATAACATGAAAGAAGAGCTGCTGGAAGATGCTGCTAATATGGAATTCAAAGGTAAAGCAATTCATACCATGAGTATGATAATGACCTGCAAAGAAAATTCTATTTTGTATTTTATATTGCTTCTGAAAAGCCTCCTACTTACAGATTCCCATGTTGGTCCATGTAAAGATGTTCATATGTTTTGCTTTTAAATGCTTACAAGTCACGTGAATATGCCATCAGGATTGAAACACAATTGATGGAAATTTCATATACATTGGATCAGTATGAGTAATTTATTTAGTTTTCTGCAGCTGGCTACTCTCTAGGTAGCATAGATATTTCTGAGATCTGAAACCTACATGCCTGAAGTGTGCTCATATTGGGGAATGACTAGTGTGATGGCTGTCTGACTGAAAGAGATACAGCTTTCTAACTAAGTTTTCTGTAAAAGTATTTTAAGAAATTTTGTACATTTCTCTACTGAACGTTATCCAGACTTCATAAGGGTCCTTCTTTCATGTATGTGTGCGCGCGCAAGTAACTACCCTCCTAGAACAATGAATTAAATTAAAACATAATTAGGACCAGTCTTGACTTATATAAATCTCATAAATTTTGGCTCTCTCCAAGAAAGTAGAGGCAAGTTATACCCTTTTTGGAATATATTTCTTGAAACCATTATAAAAAAGGAATTGATGTGCCTCAACCAAGCAACTGATTTTGAAATTTTTCCAAAGCCTTGAGGCTTTCTACTGATCCATAATCAGAATAACAGTCATGAAATGGAAAAGATTTGTGGTAATATTGAACGGTTGTTCCAGTGAAATCATTTCAAGCCACAAGCCTCAAGGAATCTCAGAACAGCTTTCTGGGGATCTATAGGCTTTAGACATGGCAAAAAAATCATAATTCTATCATCAGAAAATATAGGGTAAAAGTTTGGATTCAGGGGAAAACAGCATAATAGTAGCCATTAAGAAGAACATCAATAGTTATCTCATGTTTGCCTAAAAGTATCTAGATGACATAGCAGACTCTTTTAGAGTGGGCAGCAGAAGGAATACCCTCAGGTTTTGATGACATGCCATCTTTGAATGAATTCTGCTTTGTTTCAGAATTAAACCAGAGAATATCAGGCCAGCTATCTGTCAGCTGAAGTTGTGAGTTATGTAACAAAACAGTAATAAACATACAAGCAGGTTTATGAGATGATGGATGAACAATAAATCTAGTTTTGATATGGCCAAGTCAAAGTTTAGTCTAAACCCCAAGGAAATGTTATGGTAGGACCTGAAATGATTAGTTTATTTAATATTTACTTTTCTGGTAAATTTATACAGCTGTTCATCTCACATAAAGTTAAAAATACAAAAATGATACTACAACAGAACCCAAACCATAACAAATGTAATCAAAAATCAGTAAAGACGATTAAAAACAGAATCTGCAAGAGAATCCACTTAATTTGCACTTTGTAGGTTCCATACCGACATTACAGGATGCCCAGGCCAGATGGCAAAGCTACGTTTTTAGGCCCTTCTGGAAGGCCAGAAAGGTCAGGACTAATCTGTTCTTGGGAAAATGGTCCAGAGACTCTCTTCTTTGGCCCGTTACATGAAATTCCTTTGCGGATGAGACCTGTAATATTCAGGGATGGGTTTCTACTGGTTCTGTCCACCTCTGTAGAACCGGTAGCTCTGAAGAGCAGCAGACATAGAACTGGTTCTATGTCTGCTGATGTTTTTGCCACCCACCTACCCGAGCTCTTACCTGACCTTTATTTCCTGCTTTTTCAACTTTAGCTGCCGTGCGAGGTACAGCTGCACTTTAAAAAGCTGGCAAAAAGTGCTTTTTCAAAGGCTGCTTCTCTGCTCGCAGCATGCTGATGACGATTTACAGGTGGGCATGCAGCATGCAGGGAAGCATATCATAAATTACCGGACCTCATAAATCACCGAACCGATAGTTAACCCTGTCAGATCCCACCCCTGGTAATATTTATTTCTGATGGGATGAGTGGATATGATTCAGGAGATATGATCCCTCAAATATCCCAACCCCATGATAAGTTTTTCTAGTTTATACTAGCAAAGACTCAATTGCTTACTAAGCTGAAGCAGTTTACAAAGGAAGAATGGGTCAATTCCTATACCCATTTATGAGAGATTGTTTTCACTTCTAGAAAACATTTAGTTGAAGTTATTGCAATAAAAGATCAATTTAACCAGGGGCATTATCTCAGGGCACAGCACATGTTTGACGATGTTATTAAATAATGACAATAATTCAGTGTGGTCAGACTCCTTTTCTATATTGGTAAGATCGATAGGAAGTTTTAATAACATTGAGTAGCAAAATACGCAAGAATTTAGAAGATCCAAAAGATGGTGGACAATTTTTCATCAGGAATTATATTCTGTTCATTTCTCAAACCTATTTGGGATAGGGGACGGATAACAATTACTTAAGAACCAGACATATGTTTATCTGTGCTTTTTAAATTCCATTACAAGGTTCTTTTAGATAAATATATTTTTAACTCTATGAAAATCACCATGCTATAGACAGAAGTTATATTTTCATGCAGTGATTGAAATAATCTATGCAGAATACAATTGCTTAGCAATAAAGCTGCAAATTAAATGTGGTCTGTCTTTAGTTTTGAAAAACTCAAAGATAAAGCTGTCTTTATTTTCAGGAGCCATGAGAATAGCAGTAAAAAATTACCTGACTTTTAAAAATAGAAAATGTATAAGTATAGCAATAACATGTTAACTTCTGCAAACTTAATTACAAAAGTTAACTTGTAAAAACAATTTGCAGAATGATTCTAATATTTAATGCTTAATTCAGAACAAAGCACTTTTTGATGGGACTGCAGTCTGAAGTGATTTATCACTTGAAGGGGCTCTGCAATGATTACATATTTTTTTATTTATTGAACAAGCAAATTTCACGGATACAAATGGAATCAATAATAGTTGATCTTAAAATTCATTAACTGCCATTTTCTTTTAACAACTATGAATATATAAATACATGCCACCAGCCAGCTTTATTCAAATATATTAGCAGCAAATATACTAAAATTTTAATTCATTAGCATATTGTAAAAAAAGTAAATATGTTTAGATGTGGTAAACCTCACTGAAGAATACATTAGTTTTGTAAGTAGCAAACAACTTTTAAAGCCTAATATTATGAACCATTTGAGGGAAGGGGGTGTTCATTTTTCCTGAATGTGTGTTAAATCATAAAGTATATCATTGCAGTGATATACTGTATAACATTATCATATAAATGATGAATACCACCACAAATAAGTGTGCACATGTATGTTTTAGATTTATCACATTAATTTTGAATATAATGAACATAGTTTTTGAGAAATATCTTGATGGAAATCTTGTTTCTTGTTTGTTGCATTCAAAGTTCATGAAGTCAGAGTTGCTAAATTGAAGTTTCACTATGTAGTATTGGAATAATCTAGTGAAACTATTCAATTAATCTGAACAGTTTAGCAGTGCATTTTTGGACGTAACTAATTTTTATATATTCACCATCAGTCACATTAAATGTGATGTAAATGTTGCATAACAGAAGAGTAGAGAACAATATCACATTATTTATTAGTTACACTTTTATATCTGTCTAAAATCTACCTCGTTAGGTGGATGTTAAGATATTTTAAAAACAGCTGTAGTTGAGGGAAATGTATAAATCTTATGATTAAATTCATAGGCATTATGAAATTATGTGTGGCTATAGAAACAAACAAAAATGACAAACAACTGAAAAAGGAGTTCGTGTTTTGTGCAGATTTGAAAATTTCTATTCCATAAGAAAGCTTAATAGTTTTTATTTTTAGGTTAGTTTGATTTTACAGTATATAAACTAGTCCTACCTTCATTAAGAGAGTTAAATAAATGCTTAACTCTCCTACTAACTTCAAGAGACAAAATGCTTAATTTGTGGGATTGTTGGGGGGGTTAGATAGAAGAATAGGTTACTAAAATCCAATTTACCTAGCATTTATACTTCATAGTACTAAAGCACAAAATGAAGGATGTGGTGGCTCAGTGGCTAAGATGCTGAGCTTGTCGGTCAGAAAGTTCCGCAGTTTGAATTCCCAGCGCTGAGTAACGAAGTGAGCTCCTGTTATTTGTCCCAGCTTCTGCCAACCTAGCAGTTTGAAAGCATGTAAAAATGCAAGTAGAAAAATAGGGACCAGTTTGGTGGGAAGGTAACAGCATTCCGTGCACCTTCGGTGTTTAGTCATGCTGGCCACATGATCTCGGAGACATCTTCGGACAGCGCTGGCTCTTCAGCTTTGTAACAAAGATGAGCACCATCCCCTAGAAACGACTAGCATATATGTGCGAGAGGAACCTTTACCTTTAAGCACAAAATGTAACTTTACATTTGTTTTGAGTAGTTGCTTATACTTCTTTTAATATTGATTTTTTTTCTCTATTTCTCTTCTAGATATAATTATTCCTGAGAATGGGGAGCCTATAAGTTCTAAAGACATTAAGTGCTGTATTAAGCAAATCCAGGAATTGATAATCTCAAGGTTAAACCAAGCAGTAGCTAATAAACTAATAAGTTCTGTGGACTATTTGCGAGAGAGCTTTGTAGGCACTCTGGAAAGATGTCTGAAGAGTCTGGAAAAATCTCAGCAGGATATTTCAGTACATATTACAAGCAATTATTTAAAACAGGTAATGTAATATAAAGTAATGAGATCATTTTACAGAACTGTTCTAGGATATTAGCTGATCGAGAGGCAGTGTAATGCAAAAACTATTTGATTCGGATAAGGGAAACTTGGGTTGAACCACAATCCTTTGGGTATGACTGTGGGTCAACCACTATCCCAATATTTGCCTCACAAGTTTGTTGAGAGAGTAAAATGTGTTGAAAAAAGAGTCCCTTTGATCACTTAGAGAAAAGAATGGAACATAAGTTTAGTAAACAAAGAAAGTGCACACACAAAGAAAATTAGAGTTTTTCTCATAATAACCACCTATTAATTGGGAGACGTCACCCTGTGTTTGCTGAGAAAATGCTATTAGAGCATTAAGCTGTTGAAAATGAGTAAATGGCAGAAGGATGATAAGGGGATGAGTTGTCCCTTCAAGGGAAAAAGAGGCTACATTGGAACTGTCTTGATTGCTTTTCATGTGTGGCACCTGTTTGCCATAGAAAGTCGCCTCTGTTTGTGAAACAATAAGGACTCTTGATAATAGGATCCTCACTTTGCAGATAACCTCCCTAGATAAGAGAGATTTCCAGTACAGATACTTGGCCTCAGCATCTGGAATGGAATGACAGCGATTGAGCAGGAATGAAGCCCTACATGTATTTACTTAGGAGTAGCAACCATTAAAATAAACAAAACTTAATATACATTAAATATGCACAGGTTTCCTTATGCTTGAAGTCCAGCGCAAATGCCTATATTGATTTATTATCTCTTAGTAAAAAAAGAAGGGGAGGGGACATCCATATTGAAAGTATTTTTCCTTAATTTTCACGCCATTTTATGTGAAATAAGCTGAGTGATACAAATCATTCTATCAGCATATCAACAGTCAGTGCATACTTACCTGGGGATATGAGCCACTAGACTTAATGGAATCTCACCCAGAGTACATATGTATAGATGATGCTTACCAAATCCACATTTCTTCACTTTCTCTGCATAAGCATTTGTGTATGAGAGAATTATGCATGTGTGTGTGGGTTATGACCAATTAATTTTACACACAGGATGTCATATTTTATGAGCAATTAGTTGATATTGATTAAAATCAATCTTACTGATTTTTCAAAGTGTGGCCTCTTGCCATTGTATTTGTATGCGTGCTGTGTTTGCAGCAGAATATGGTTGGGTGAACAGTTAATCTGCAGAATTGATTTCAATTGGTGTTAGCAATTCTAATTGATGTATTAAGGAAGTTGGGCAATGCACAAAATTATGTATGTATATTGTTTTGATCTGTATGTCCTCTGGGAAAAGGGGTTGCCTTAAATTCAGGCTCTTCTTCCTCCTGGGTAAATTGGGAATAGACTGAATTCATACACAAACCAAAGCAGTTTGTTTTTTGGCACAAAGAGTCCATTTATTGGAATTTATTTATGAAGCTCTTTCCAAGGTACTCAGTTCTTTAAATATAGTGGACAGTTATTTCAATTTGCAGGTATATAATCAAATCTATTTTCTGTTTGCAGATATTGAATGCAGCCTACCACGTAGAAGTTACTTTTCACTCTGGTTCAACAGTATCACGGATGCTGTGGGAACAGATCAAGCAGGTATTAAATATTTTAACAGCACTGATTCATTATAATGAAACTTATTGTAAGTACATTATTTTCTATTAATTCATATCACCATCTGCATAATGTACTTCTATTATGCTTTAAGATTCAGGGTTATCTTATGTTGGAATAAAAGACAACTGATTTTAAAAATGCAGAGATAAAATATGGCAAGTGTGTTGAATATAACAACATATAACAACAACAACAACATTTATTTTGTCTCATCCATTATCCTAATTTATTTGTGCTTGCCAGATCCAAAGTTAATGTTGGCTAAGATGAAAGCAGCACTTTAGTACTTGAGTTCCAACAATAAGATACATGTATTTTTTCTTCTTCAGATAATACAACGGATCTCTTGGGTGAGCCCACCTGCTATCACCAGGGAGTGGAAAAGAAAGATTGCCCAGGATGCCATTGAGAGTCTTAGCGCATCCAGACTGGCAAAGAGCATCTGCAGCCAGTTCCGAACAAGGCTAAATAGCTCTCATGAAGCTTTTGCTGCTTCTTTGCGACAGGTCAGATTGATGTAAAAGGAACTGCAAAGAGCATAAATTAGCAAATTTAATCTCAAATTTTCAAATAATAAGAAGGATATCTACTGCTCATCTCTCTATTCTTTGGCAACATAAAAAACATTTGGATACCGTTTTATCTCCTATGATCCTTTTAACAATTGGAGATAGCTGAAAAAACACAACTATGCTAATTCCGTTTAAATGTAGGACTGCATTGTTACACTGTTACAGCTATTCTAGTCATTAAAACAGGAGAAGTGGAAGTAATGATACCGTAGTGATCATTTGCCAACTCTTAAAAATTACTAGGGAATAAACATTTTGTTGCGTTTGATATTATGGATTGAGGGTCATCAGGATGGGTGTGATCAGCATGACATCACTTGTTTCAGGGGGTACCTGTAGTGACCTGAGTGCTCTGCGAGTAAAAACAGTCTCCCGAGTTCCATTTTCCATTGTGATGGCCTCCTGTAACCATCTGCCAGTGAAAATGGAGCTTGGGGACGCGCACGACCCTTGCAAGCTGTTTTTGGCTGGAATGGCCCCCTGCAATCCTCTGCCAGCAAAATGGAGCTCGGGAGGGCCATGCCTTGCGAGCTCCATTTTCACTGGCAGAGGAACCGCAGGTCAGTCCTTTGTTGTTTCCAGGGTGGCCTTGTGGGCCAGATCTAAGCAACTCGTGGGCTGGATCTGGCCCACTGGCCCCTGATCTAGAGTTACATTAAAGGAGTAGATGAACTAGCTACCACTATTAGTCATGGGCAGAATCTGGAAATCAAACTGAAAACAGCAGAAGATGCTCAAGGGACAATTAAAGATAGTCCCTGAGTTACAAACATTCTTTCAATGACTGAAGTTACAATGGCATTGAATGAAAGGATTAATGACTGATCCTATTTAATTTTTTTTGATATGGAAGGAAGTAGGATATTGTGTGAGTAATCTACCTAGATATTATCCAAAAAATGGCACAAATGTACTTATATTTGATTAACTTTGTATTAGCTAGAGGCTGGCCATTCAGGTAGGCTTGAAAAAACAGAAGATCTTTGGTTGAAGGTGCGGAAAGACCATGCCCCTCGCCTTGCCCGTCTGTCACTGGAAAGCAGGTCCTTGCAAGATGTTTTGTTATATGGTGAGCATTGCCACGTCTCTTTTCTTATTTATTAATGACTCGGCTTCATTTTTTTCTGCAATTTTCAATTTTACAAGTTGATGGCGCTTTATTTCTATTATGTACACATGGTGACTGGACTGATTGGAAAAGTTAGAGGTCATCATAATTTAGAAGGCTTATGTTTTAATTCTAACTCTAGACAATAACAGCAATAACATTTAGACTGATATACCTCTTTTCTAAGCAGTTTAGAGTCAGCATATTGCCCCCACCAATCTGGGTCCTCATTTTACCAATCTCAGAGGGATGGAAGGCTGAGTCAACTTTGTGCCAGTGAGAATTGAACTGCCGAACTGTTGGCAGCCAGCAGTTAGCAGAAGTAATCTTCATGAATGCTATTATGATGAGCCACGGTGGTGCAGTGCATTCTAACCACTGCACCACCACTGCTCATTATAATAACATTCATGCAATTAGTAATCATATATTTTAAATAAACCACATCCCAAATTGTGATCTGAGTTGAGCCTGTGGCTTGCATAGTTTCAAGAGTACTGGGAGAAATCAAGAATTCCCTCTTCTTTAGTAGGCTGCATTGTGAACCAAAATATCACTTTTGTTTGTAAAAGGATAACTTTAGACTTAATACTAATGCTTTACTGTCCCAAGACCTGAAAATAATAGTGAAAGCAAAGTAGAAAAAGAGCTGAAACATTGTACACATAGCTTGATATAGTTTTATTAAGTTTCAGAGCAGTGACTGAAAATGTAATAAATCTAAAAATACAGCTTTACTTGATAAAACATAAGATAACAGAATACATTTAAAATCCAAACCAAACCAAATAATAATGCAGCTGCCAGGAAGTAGATATCTTTACATATCAATATAATATTTGACTAAATCTTATTCAGTATAGTATTATAAATTGTATACATTATACAATGTTCATTGTATTATTGAACTTACACAGTTAATTAGTAGCATAGTCATAACATTAAAATTAATAGAGTTGATACATTTTGAAAAATACATCAGAAAGGACCATAGAAAATACTTTAGTTATTATTTGTTTCAGGTTGTTCAAGTTGTTATTTGTTTCAGGCAAACCAAAACTAGGCCGTGAATTGGGCCGAGGGCAATATGGAGTGGTGTACCTATGTAATGCCTGGGGGAGACACTTCCCATGTGCACTCAAATCTGTCGTTCCACCAGATGAGAAGCATTGGAATGATCTTGCACTAGAATTTCACTATATGAGGTGAGTACAATTACATTTTGTTGTTAATGAACAGGAAATAGCAAGAGAAGCCTGCCAAACTACAGGTAGTCCTCCAGATACAAAAGGTGACTTAATGGCTATTTGAAGTTATGACAGACCCCCTACATACAACCTAGTTTTGAAGTTATGGCCACTGCAGTGCCCTGGGCTAATTCGCCCTTACAGTTGATTGCAGGTATGCTGCAGTAACCCCCTTCCTCTCTCCTCCCCATCCCAACTGTACAGACTGCGTGCATTAAGGCAGCAAAACAGAGCAGTTTATCCATTGGCCACATAGCGTGATTCTTTTTTTTTATTATTTGATTTGTTAATTGCTTACAAACAATAGGTATAAGTATAAACATAGTTATGAATACATGGATACATATAAGAGAAATAAAAGAAACAACAGGACAGGGATGGAAGGCACATTGGTGCCCTAATGCATGCCCCCTACAGACCTCTGAGGAAAGGGGTGAGGTCAATAATGGACAGCCTAAGGTTAAAGTTTTTGGGGTTTGGGGAAGAAATCACAGAGTCAGGTAGAGTATTCCAGACATTGACCACTCTGTTGCTGAAGTCTTATTTCCTGAAATCAAGTTTGGTGCGGTAAACCATGAGTTTGTATCTATTGTGTGCTCTTGTATTGTAATGGTTGAAGCTGAAGTATTCATTGACAGGTAGGACATTGCAATATATGATTTTATATCTGACACTTAGATTGGACCGAAGGCAGCATAGTTCTACGTTTTCTAGGTCTATAATTTCACGTCTGATGGAATAAGGTATTCTACAATGAGTAGAGGAGTGGAGAACTCTTCTTGTGAAATATTTCTGGACTTTCTCAACTGTGTTAAAAGCAAATACGCAATGTGGGTTCCAGACTGATGAGCTGTATTCAAGCATTGGTCTAGCAAATTTTGTGTGCTCTAATTAGTACTGTGATATTATCAGAGAAAAAGCTACGTAGGATTAGGTTAACAATTTTTAAAGCCTTTTTGGCTATGTAGTTACAGTGGGCTCTAGCACTTGGATCATTTGTGATGAGTACTCCAAGGTCCTTGACAGAGTCTGGATCATCAACAAGGTCTTGACTCTTCAGCTTGTTTTTTATTTTCTGATATATTTTTTTGCCAATATGTAAGACAGAGCATTTATTTGTTGAGATTTGAAGTTGCGATTTGTTTGACCATTTTGATACATAGTTGAGGTCTTTTTGAAGGATAGCAGAATTATCTGTGGTGTTGAATAGTTTTACATCATCAGCGAAGAGAACATAGTTGCTCTTAATATGATCACAAAGGTCATTTATGTAGAGTACGGAGAGCTGGTCCTAGAACACTGCCTTGGAGGACACCACTGTTGACAGGTATAGAATTTGACAGGATGTTTCCAATTTTGACCATTTGTTGTCTGTTTGACAGGAATGCTTCTATCCAGTTATGCAAGTGTCCAGAGATACCGTAGGATTTTAGTTTTAATCATAGTTTGTTGTGTACCACTGAATCAAAGGCTTTACAGAAGTATATGTAGATTGCATCTATTGTTTTGCCCTGATTGAGTTGTGTAGTCCATATGTTTTTGCAGTGTAAGAGTTGCAGATTACAGGATATTTTTTTCTGAAACCAAATTGTTTATTCAAGAGTAGGTTGTTTGTCTCTAAGTGGAGGTTAATGGATTGGTTAATAATTGATTCCATGACTTTACAGGTGACGCGGCATAAGGAGATTGGTCTGTAATTTTCAAATAGGCTGGGGGGGTCTCTCTTTTTGAAAATACAGATGACCATGGCTTGTGACCATAGGTTTAGCAAGGAACTGGTCCTGAACGATTTTTCAAAGATTATGTTTAGAGGTTCAGCTCTGGCAGTGGATAGCTTTTTAAAGAAGAAGGCACATATTCTGTCCGGTCCAATAGATAGAGATGGTTTTAGATCGCGTAGTGCTTTTTCAACATTGTCTTCTGTAAAATCAATATTTATTGTAGTTGTCTGTGGTTCGACTAGGAAATACTGGGAATGATCCATTGCTGCTTACAAATACTGAACCAAAGAATGTGTTAAAGAGGTTGGCTTTAAATGGTGTCATTGTTGCAGTCTTTTCCATTTGGTCCTTTCAGGGATGGGATGGACCTTGAGTCTTTTAATTTGTTATTTACAAAATTGTAGAAAGCGCGGGTGGAATTGATGCATAGAAGGTTTTCCTCTTGTTTAATGTGATAATTGATGCAGTCAGGCTTTATCTGGTGGCATAAATTTTTGTATCGGCTTTTGAAGTTAGCAACATGACCAGATTTGTTTTTCCGCCAAAGTGATTTCTTTTTGGATTGAAGCTTCCTTATGTTATGGGTTATCTGTTTTTTCTGGTTTGGGGAGTGTTATTGGTACATTTATTTTGATGACTCTTTTGACTTCAAGTAAAAATACGTTGTAATGGTCTTCAACAGTATTGCATCCAGTGAATAGAAATTGCCAATTAAGGGATGGGAGATCGTTGTCTATAAGATTGTAGTTGCCTTTTTTGAAGTTATAATTGGGGATTAATTACGTTGTTGTGGTGATTTTCGTGTGGACGTATGCTGAGACAAAAGTCAATCATGTTTTGGTCACTGTTGGAAAAGGGTTCTATAATTTGTATTCTGTCAATTGAATTCAAACTTTTGCAGAAGATAAGATTTAGGCAGTTGTTAAGTCTACTATTGTTGGTTACTAGTTGTTCCAGTCCCAGATTTTGGAAGTGACAGTGATATCAGAATGCTCCGGAGGTTTCCAAAAGCAGAACACATTAGTGAAGGTCATTTTGTTCCTCCACTGCATGATTCAGGAGGTGGCCACCTTATTTCCAGTAGCCGAATTACATTTTGGTAGCTGTAGATATTGTCGCTTGCATAATAAGGAATCCATTCCAGTCTCTGAAAGACCTCAGTGATGAGGAGAGTGTTTATCCTTGAAGGGTAGGAATTAGACTTAAGGCCTGTGGAGTCCCAGGGGGAGTGAGAAAAGGCCTGTGGGGACACAATAGCTGGGAAGGGGAGTACAAGGTGTCTCAGGAGGATGGGGAAGACTTTGGGAGGCCTGGGATAGGTGGATTGGGGCCTGCAATAGGCCTACAAAAACCTCCCTAACCCACCCTATGCTCCATTTAATGACCCAGTTCATTTAATGGCAACATCAAGAAGAGCAGGGAGTGAGGGTCATTAACCAAGCTCATTTCATTTGACATCTGTTGTGACATGTGACTTTAATGGACAAGCCCCATTATGGTCTCATCTCGAGGATTATTTATATCAAATCAATAGAATTTAGCAAAAAGAGGCATCACATCTTTTAGCAGATTTGTTGTAGTTTGCATGTTTTCATAATTAGAATATTTATCATCTTAACACTAATTAAAAACAATATTTTAAACTAAGTGCATATTTCTGGAAGTATAGGTTAAAGAAAAATCTTGAAATGTTCTAGGTTAGAAAACTGCTTTGCTTCTTTTGATAGTAATTATCTTTTCCTAAGAAATCGAATAGGCAGAATGACACTTGGGTCTTTTGACACACCATCTAGGTCACTGCCAAAGCATGAGCGGTTGGTAGACCTTCATGGATCAGTGATAGATTACAGTTATGGAGGAGGTTCCAGCATTGCTGTTTTACTGATAATGGAACAGTTACACAGAGACCTCTATACTGGATTAAAGGTAAGGAGAAACTGTTTTAAAACAGGAAAATTGTTTTTAAGAAAATGACTACATTTTCTAAATGACTAGTCCCATATAATGGGACTAAAATGACTAGTCCCATATAATGCCTATATGACTAGTGGAGCTGTGTGGTAGCTCTTCATAACCCTTTCCACTTTCCACTCAAAAGTGTGAATTTGATGGTATGATTAGATTAGTATCTCCATGTTTCCTGCTTATGTTCCAGCCAAGAAGGAAATGGCCATTTAAGAAGGCTATTTCAGTCTCATGTGAGGAGTAAAAAGCAGCATTTTTATTTGCTAGTTCCTGTATTTTCCCACCCCGTTTTGCTAAATAAATAGATATTATTATTATATTGGGAAATAGTACAGAGAAAAAAAATGCCATTCTTTCTTATATCTGGAATCTTCTACTAAGTGCAATAATTTTTCCCACACTGTTGCTTCAGGGATTAAAAAAAAACCAAAAAACCAATTAACTAACTTATTCAGTTGCCACACTCAATATTCAGTTGCTTCAGATGGTGTTGAGAATGCTGAGTTCTCACTGGGCTGCCTTTGAAATCTTTTCCTTCCTCCTTTTATTGCAAATATAGACTTCCCTGTGTGTGTGTGTGTGTGTGTGTGTGTGTGTGTGTGTGTGTGTGTATTCCAGTTAGCATTCTCATATTCAGCCTAGCAGAATTAAATAGAATTGAACAAGCAGAACTATGCCATGACCTTTTCAAATAATCTTCTGAGAGGAACCATTTCTCCTAAGGTAACCTCTCAACATATACAAGAATCACTTCTTAATAGTTGGAACTACTAATCCCATTAAAAGATTGATAAAAGAGAGTTTTATTTTCATTTAGGCTGGTTTGACACTGGAGACAAGATTACAGATTGCACTGGATGTAGTTGAAGGGATTCGTTTTCTTCATAGCCAGGGGCTTGTTCATAGAGACATCAAACTTAAAAATGTACTGGTAAGGGATAATTTTGTGGCTGTAATTTTATATTCTTTGCTCAAGTGAAATTAAACATAAGAGTTTTATTTAATATTTAATAAAAAGGTGCCTCTGCTTTTACAAACACACAAATAGAAATGATTGTGACTGTAAAATGGAGGAAAGTCATCTTGTTCTGCTGAAGCAAAAAACATGTTTTCTATATATAGAAAATTAAACGAGATATAATTTCCTAACACTGTTGACCCACATACTAAACAGAAAACCTCTAGTTTTCAAGTGATTAAAACAATACAATATTTATTAATTGAATGTGATATGAAAATGATTAACAGTTAAACTCTGGTGGAAGAGATGAGCTTTTACAGATTTTATAAAAGCTGAGAGACTGAGAGCTAAATATAGTTTCTAAGGAAATGCATTCCATAACAGAAATGCCCTCTACTCTTTCCAAATAAGAGAACTTCATGAGAATGATGGTGGACTTTTCCTTCAGATCTTAATTCCTAGACAAGGTCATAACTGGAGATACAAGATTTTTAGATACATAGATGATAGACAGACAGACAGACAGACAGACAGACACTGTAGTTAGAGAGAGAGAGACCCTAAATTTTTTTAAAGATACATTTTGTTAAAGATACATTTAATACATTTTGTGACCAATAAGCAACTGGTAACTTTTTCAGATTTGTGATAATCTGTATGGCTAGCTGCAATTATAATTTGTAATATAATCATTAAGAGTAAGCTATGTACAGCATGTTGCAATAACCAATATGTAATATAATTAAGTAATGAATAAACTATCACTATATCCAGTTTCCTCAGGAAGAGTAACAGCCCATAATCCCTTTCATGCAAAATAAAAAATAATTATATCAAATTTACCTGCTGCTTTTATTTGTTACTTTGTTATTTATATTTTCCCTTTTCTCCCAGGGAAGATGTCCAGGGCTCCTTCCTTCATTTTTTCCCTCAACAGTAGCACTCTGGTAGATTGAGTATACAATGACTAGGCTAATGTCACTGAATAAATTTC
The DNA here is from genome assembly GCA_015471245.1 of Laticauda colubrina. Classification (NCBI taxonomy): domain Eukaryota; kingdom Metazoa; phylum Chordata; class Lepidosauria; order Squamata; family Elapidae; genus Laticauda; species Laticauda colubrina. The sequence goes on from BLBF01000062.1 coordinate 10,831,335, forward strand.
CACGGCTAAGTGTCGATTTAAATGGTATTCATGGATCTCTAATACCTAAAGCACTTTATCTTTTTGGTTGTACTAGTAGTAAAATTGAATGGATTTGAAATAATATTTGTTTTGTTTCATAAGAAAATTCTTTCTAGTCAGTGGTTAAGATTACAACTGTATTATCACCTTGTGTTGACATTTTTTTTGAAGAACTTAATGAAATATAAGAATCTATGCAATTAATAAAATAGAAGCTCCAGTATCCGATCTGATCTGATCTAGAGTTATAATAGGAACAACAATTACGGCTACTTTTTAAAAATATCCTAGCTAATTATTTCTAGGACCATGTATGTGATGCCACTGGACAAAGTATGAAACTTCATTAACTGTTCAGCAAAGACACTTTTGAAAACTTTTGATTGTTTGCAGAAGGTACTGCTTACTAAAGAGATTTGATAGCAGGATATTTTTGATAATCATTGAATTGTATGTTGTACAATCATTGTATATTACATTTTATATTCTTATAGCTTGATAAAAACAACAGAGCTAAAATCACTGACCTGGGATTTTGTAAACCTGAAGCAATGATGTCTGGAAGTATTGTTGGGACACCTATACATATGGCTCCTGAACTCTTCACAGGTGAACTTACCTTGAAAATCTTACTGATTGTTAGTGATGAAGAATTCTGAAGTAAAATCTCAGTAAAATAGTCTGTGTTCCAAGAAAACTGAAAGCGTACTGATTATTTTGGGAAAGTTCATGTGTCTATGATAAGGAGTTAGTAAAACATGTTGAACTCTGTGTTACATTGATCTCAGTCTTGCAAAATTTTTAAAAAGAAATTAATTTCAAGAAATTTTCATAATTTGGGGCCACTAGAGAGATTCTCCTTTGTTCTCTAAAACTACCGAGCAAATGAAATAATTGAAAGAACTTGGGGTAATCCTTGGTACAAATATGAAACAATTTAGTTTAATGTTAGCAGTGTATCAGAATATGAAAATATAATCCCTGAATAGTATTTTTGATCTAATTTTCATTATTATATTCTGAGTAGCTACTTGTAAATACTCTGGATGTAAGGAGATGGGGGGGGCACGGGGCTCTCGACCCAAATGCAGTTCTCCCAGGGAAAACACTCACTCAGTTAACCAGCGTCAAATTAGGCAACTATCTCATTATAAAAACACCTTCTTAGGAAAACTACACTGCTTCGTCAGACACCATTTAGAAGGCTAAGGAATACAGAATGCTAGGGAAGCAAAGTAACTTCTGAGAAATAAACTATGTTCACAAAATATGTCTCTCTGTTCTTTTAGGCTATTGCCGACCTCCATTTTTGTTGTCTTCTCCCATACCTCATAGTTACACCCTAATAGCTTTCCTGACTTTACTGAGCACATAATTGGTTATATTCAGTGAAATACCTGGTTGCCAAATCCAAACCCATATAAATTCTAATTTGAAAAAGTCTATAAATATGGTCTGTAGCTCCATATCTCTTTAGGCTTGACTTTGCTTCCAGCACTATAAATAAACCAATTTGCATTTCAGTGTAACATTTCCTGGTTTCTGGTTCAACTGAACATTTTTTGAGGGAAATGTTTCCTACTTTATAGCCAGAATATTATAAGCATTATATCTTTGAATATGGTATGTAGATTCTTGGTATACAAATCCATGAAATCACATGATCAGTGAAGTCAGTGCTGCTCTTGTCCTACTAGAATATCTAATGGAGGATGAATACATATAAGTAGATTTCAACCAATATTCCTTGTTCATATTTCACAGGGAAATACGATAACTCTGTGGATGTGTATGCATTTGGCATCCTATTCTGGTACATCTGTTCAGGGCATGTGAAATTACCAGAGGCTTTTGAGAGATGTGCAAGCAAGGATCATCTTTGGAACAATGTAAGAAGAGGTAGGCATAGCTGCAACACAAATAGATTGTATTAAATTGTGAAATGATGGTGAATACACAGAATTTCCTAAAGTAAAAGTCTGCTGGCTAGATTCTATCCTTTTAAATGTTTCAGAATGTGAATGAAGTACAAACCAGAAAATGATTAGTGGGTAAATATTTTATGTATTGCATCTCTTTTCCAACATGAACTTTTGCTGAAGTTATCTTAATGGAAGCTTATTTTAACAAACAAAGAATGGAATAGAAGGCTCCATTGCACTCATTTTTATATGGTGGCAACTTTCAAAATATCATATAATAGTGTATATGTCATTTAGCGTCTTGATGTGTTTACAATATATTTAACAACTTGTATTGCTGTGTTTTTGGCTAGTTGAAGCTTCCTAGAGGTCTTCAACGGCAAACCCATGTAGACCACATTGTCATAGGCCAGGTGAGAGGTAATTGAGACATTAGTGACTGAAAGTAAAGCCTCCCAATCTGGAAATCGACACAGTTGGTACATAAGATGAATTTGTGCAAAGGCCCTACTAACCATGGCTGCCACTTGCTCTCAGAGCAGGATTACAAGAGTAGGATTTTGACATTCTGGCATGAGTTGTCTGGGGAAGTGCAACCCAGTCCAGTCCAGGATTAATAGTGGAGGCTCTCATGAACACAGTAGCTCCCAAATCCACAATCACTCAGTTTTGTTAGCTTTGAACTTCAGTCTTTTATTCCCCATCCAGATTTCCACAGATCCTAAATATTGTGTTATCTCAAAGCCTTTTATTCGTTATAAAACTTTGGATGAAATTTATTTTCAGAAATAACAGAATAAAATGGCTGTAATTTTTTATTATTGTAATGAAACTTGATATAGATCAAAAGATTAACTTTGAACCTTCATTAAATTACCAGTTTCTTTATTTTCTTTTAGGTATTCGCCCTGAACGTCTTCCCATTTTTGATGAGGAATGTTGGCAGTTGATGGAAGCCTGTTGGGATGGAGACTCTTCTCAGCGCCCTCTCTTGGGCATAGTTCAACCTATGTTGCAGGGAATAATGGATAGACTTTGCAAACTGTACTCCGAGCAGTTAAACAAAGGACTTGATGATTCCACTTGAAGGCATTGTGAATTTGTTCAGTTATGTGAGAACCCGGGGTTCCCACTTTGCCATTGACAACTCAGTGGCTGTCTGGAACAAGCCAGCCAAAAATTGAGGGTTCAGGTGAGATGATTGAAATTCCACCTTTATATAATAGCCAGAGAGTTCTGTTTTCAATACACACTACTAATATAGCTTGACAGTGCTTCCTTCTTTCTTAAAAATAAATTAGTCGACTTAGACCCCAGTCTGCAAGGGGTTTTACCTATCCATTCATGTCAAGGCAGAAAGCACTGTTAAGTTTGGAACTCTGGCAGTCAACACAGCTGCATCTTAAGCTACAATTCCTGCATAACTAGATGCTTGTATATCAACCTTTCTGAATGTTACACATATGAATGTGGATGATTGAAAAAAATAAGATAGTGTCCCTTCCAAAGGGAGGGTAATCCTCTAATTTTTGCAGTGCAGAGAGCTGTGAACTAATTTGAACTTTTGATAATTTCTGATATTGTTTGCACAATGGGATCAAAGTTCATAATGGGAAAGTCTCACTGCAAGAATATCCCAAAGTATAAGCTCACTGTCATTTATGAACCAAATTGCTTTTGGGGAAATTGACAAATAGGTGACAATGGCCTTATTTTATTATCACCATTACTTTACAAACTTGAAGACAATACTTCACCCCAAAGTTGTTGATATATTGAAATAAAAAGACAAGTAACAATTATTGTCTGTACCCAATGGACAACCAAATGTTTTTAATCATGGCAGATTTTGCTTTTCTTTTTTCCCTTTGAATCTAAAGAAAGGCAATGACTGTTTTAAACTCTTAATGTCAACTGGCTATTTTAAAACATTTTGTCAGCTTTGTATTTTTAAGTCATTCCTTTGAAAACTATTTAAGAGAAACCTGTCACTTTTCTATGGATGTGTCTGACCATCATTTTCTTCTTTGGGTTTTATCAATTTATATTTCCCATGTAATTTACATACTCCAATACAAAGATTCCTTTTCATTTGTTTATACACAATTTAGTTTCATAGCACAATATTTTAACATGTAGGCTGAAATGCAGTGTAACTGGCACAGATGTAGAATGGGATCAACCAGCACTGTTACTTCAGCTGTTTGGAGAATGAGATATACCATTTTCCTTCATCTGTATACCAAGAGACATATGCTGGTCCCATTGATATAGGATAACCTGTATGCTGTGCAAATCTAATCACCATTTTTTCTGGGAGGCACCTTGTCTTGTACAAAGCAGAAATGGGGCCTCTTCCCTACATATGTAAATCACTAAAAACAAAAGGAGCCCCACAGTGTTTTCAGTAGCAAAATAAAGTTTGTGTGTGTGCAATAAAATCAGATATCATGCTTTTAAAATGACTGCTTACTTAATTGCATTTATTGTTCTGTTGCAGTCTAAAGTTGTTTTGGCACTTCTGTCTAAAAACTGTAGTATTTGGCAAATTTATCAAAATAGGCAGCCAAAGCTGTGAATTTTACACAAAAGCACCTTTTCTTGCATAAGAAGTTCTAATATTGCCACAGATGTATTTTTGGATGACCATTCCAGTCACTTGACAGTATTATTTCATATCTTTCGTTTGTGCTATAGTGGCTAGTGACCTTGTTTAGAATTAGGAGCATCTCGGTCAGTATTTTTGGAAATATAGAAATCGTTTATGTAATATAAAATGAAGCTGTTTTTGAACACATTGCGTATAGCTTTTACCAATCAGCTACTTTTTCACTGTTTATCTTGTGCCTTTAAAAAATAATAGTTGTTAAACCACGCTCTTTTGGGGCTGTCTTCCCCCATTGACATAAAATTGGCTGTATCACTTCTCGGTATAAAACATGCATGCACTTTTCTGCTGGGAATATATTTTTATTTGTACTGTTATCAGTCCTCACAAACAGATGCCATATCTGCAAAAAACAAACAAATGTTTTTGTTCCTAAAGATGCTACTAGTAAAATACATTAGGTTTGGAATTAAATGATACATTCCATTTCTTATTAGAAAGTTTGTGAGTTTTCCTGTGTTACTACTATTACTGTAGCATAAGAAATGCAGCATATATTGTAAACACTAAATCTTTTCAAAGGTGAAGGTATAGGGACAGAATGTGGTATTATTCATAATATTACAATGGATGGATGATACCAGCTGTCAAACCAAGAGTCAGATTTGACAAAAGTATACTATCAGATCTCTCTAAAATCTTCCAATTATGATTGCCTACAACTGCTCTCCCTGCTTCCATAAAACTTGGTTAATTTTATCCCAATTATTCCATACTCAGAATGAGGCTTTATTTATTGAACTGTACTACACAGGGTTTACATGTTACTAGCAACTGAATGGCTAAAGCAGGTGCTCCTGAAGATTAGGTTGCTATGTATGCAGATCAAATGAAATCCAACTAGTTTACAAAACACATATATCTGTAAAAATTACAGCTGGCAGGATCAAATTATTCACATTGGTGCTAGTAATTGATGTGTCATAGGTGGAACTATCTGAAGTTGTTTCATTGCTTCTTTGGGAACTGGTCATATAAGTTCTGGACAAACACTACATAGGAGTTACATGAGCTACATTTTAGTTTTATAAAGCAAGGCTTGAATTCATAGTAAGACTGCATTGTTGTAGTGCTGAAGATACCTAGCTTTAGCTTGCTGGTGCATTGCTCCTACCAGTCACATTACTGTTTAAATGGATTGTGGCAACTGACATTTTTTTATCACCCCAATCTTAAATTGCTTATGGCTTGATTGTACAATGCACATTGTTCTAGCTTTTCTAATAAAAAAAAAAACAAGCTCTATCATTTAACAGTTTTTATAAGCACTTCCTTTTTGTTAGTTATTTTTTGTTCCTTCCCCTCCTGTTGTCAGGATTTGGAAAGTCAGGAGAGATACTTGAATCATCATTTTCTTCTTTTTATTTCCAGAGTCATAGACTTAATGAGACGAACATCAGCACTGCTTCTTTATTTAATGTGTTTTTGTGCTAAGCTCCTTTCATTTTTAGAGATGTTTATAATGTTTTGTCTATATCCACTATCTCTTAGTCAGAAATTATCCTTTTAAAAATATCATTGGTTTATTTTTCTCCAGGGAGAGAGTAAGAGCATATTTGCATATGAAAGTCCCTCAGGGGTTTAAATAGCACTGCATTTCTTTAACATTTTCATTTGGGTATGTTAAATTGATGGTCAACTATTACGTTTGATCTGGAGCAGATGAAATATGACAGAGTTGTATAGTTTCACTGTAATACCCGCAGATTTTGTACTATTTTTGTTTTTTATTTTTAAAAACTGATGTATTATAGTATTAAAGGCAAGATAACAAATTACCAATTATATAGGAAAAGTGCAATATGGAAATTCAAAATTTAAGGACAAGTATTTTCCTTGTATTGTGTAATAATTACTTTTCCACTGCTGCCCCTCTTCATAACATGTATTTTAAAACAATGTGAGAATTGGTTAGGACTTCATTTAATGCCATAATGGAGCTGTGTTTTAATAGGTGATAGAATGCACTGAAGTGCTGTTACATAATAAAGATTTCATTAACATTTTATGTTACTGGTATGGTTTATTCTTTCAATAATTGTTATAGTTTTATCTGTGACATCAACTGTGGTGGTGAGAGAGACAAATTGCAGTAACACTGATGACTAATTTGACATTTTATTTGCTTAAGCTTTGTTGCTTCCATTAATAGCATTTTTCTATTTGACTGCTGGTATTGACATATCTTGTTTCTATGCCTGTAACTGTAACAAAGTAGCTACCCTAAATCAATCAATCAATCCTACTCTATATTCTTTCCACCTTTTTATTGTAAGCTTCTTTCCATGATGTCTTCCAGGAAGACAGAGTGAAGTCAACTTAGCAAAGATAAGAGCCTTCATTCGGACTTACCTTGTGGCAGAAGAGGGGTAAAGTGCACTTATTTCTCCATCCTTATTGCATCTGCAGATAGGAGACCAAGATCCCTCCTGAGATACTTACAGGAAGCTGTGACGAATATTTTCAGCATCTACTAGACAAAGTAGCTCAACTTTTCTCAGAGTTGGATTCCAGCTGGGCAAATTCTTTGGAAATGACTGAGATATATTTAAGTCCTGTTATCTGTGAGGACTTTGAATTAGCTGGTTGCATGGAAGTGGACATGATCGTTGTGGCTGTAGTTTGGCCAACTGTTTTCTGGACCCCCACTTAAGAATTGAGACTTCCTGGGAGGGGGTTTGGATGGGTCTAAGAAGTGGTTACTACCTATTTGCAGGAGGAAATGATTCCACCCACTCTGAAGGATGAGGTGATGTGATCCCTTCTTAAGATGCCATTGGGTGAACTGTTTCAGACAATTTTCATCCTGTCTTCATCCTTCCTTTTTTGGTAAAGTGGAGATGACATTGGTGCTCAGCTGCAGAGAGTTCTGAATGAAGCAGATTATCTGGATCCTTTTCAGTCTGATTCAAGCCAAATCCAGTACTGAGATGACATTGGCTCTGCTTGCCACTGACTTCTGGAAGGCTTGGGGTGGAGATGGTACAACCATCTTACCTATCCCCCTGGATCTCTCAGAGGTTTTCAATACCATTGACTTGGTATCCTTCTGATCAGGCTTTAAGGGGCTAGGCTTGGGAGGCACTATCTGAATGGAATTCAAGGTGCTACCAAAACTGTTATGTCTGTTTGATACTTTGTAACCTTCAAATGGGTGAAATGGTGCATCATAGAGGAATAATTTTTGCATCAACATACCCCATAATTTACAGAATGTATCCAAAACCTGTCCATCCTCATTTCTGCTTCCTTCTGTCAGTTCCCTGTGCACAGTTGAATGGCAGCAAGGCCCAACAGATGAGTGGCCATTAATTGCTTTGCAACCAAGATGCAAAATTGAAATTTCTTAACAGCAATGGCAGTTAAGTGAGATAAGAATGACTAAATGACTTGGATGCCTGCTGGCAAAGTAGAGATAACTGGGACAGGTGGGAGAGTGGAGGATGACAGGTGAGCCCTCTTCTTTGTGGACACATTGGAATGGGAAGTGGGTGTGCAGCTTTCCCTCCATTTGTTCTCCCCCCCTCCCCCCCCCAGTAAAGTGGCATGCAGTCCCTGGAACAGAAGAGGATGAGGTGGCTTCACTGATGCTGCTCTGGAGAATTATGAGAGGATGGGAAAGAGTACAAGCCTATATATGGAATGAGGAATATATGGAATCATATGGAATGAAGAAAGACAAAGGAGCGACTTGGATGGCTGACCAGAGGGTGGCAATAACACATGAGCTCTCTTCCTCCCTGGAGGCAGGGGCCCTTGGGGACATACTGTAATGGGAAATGGGTATGCAGTGGTGTATTTTTTGTCATCATCGTCCCCCCCTCTCCCCCAGGCAAGGTGGCAAGAAGTACTATAGGTTAGAGGAAGAGGAGGAGGCTTCACTATATCTCACTATCCAAAGAGATTCTGGGCAGCTTACAAAGGCATAAAAACAAATATAAAAGCATTAAAATGAATGACAAAGGTTAAACATCAAGAACATAGTGGAGGAAATATGGGGGGATGAACTTTTGTTAATACATTGGATAACCATTTGACTAGGATGGTATAATATCTCCTTCCTTAAGCAGGGGGTTTGACTTGAAGACCTCTCAGGTCTCTTCCAGCCTTGGGATTCTATGTTCCAGGACTCTCCTGAGGAATTGAGGGAAAATGGCACAAGCCTAAAGTCCCATGAAACACTTCCCTTAGACTATCTTAAGCATATAATCCAATTTTTGGAAAGAATAACTTTTTTGAGAGCCAGATTAAGCATATTAAACCGAAGAGCTAACTGAACTACTTCCAAAGAAGTGTAACATGGAATTTGAGCTGGGAGCATTTGCTTACAATATACATATTTTCATACAAAAGTTACCAGTCCTGATTCTTAAACTACACAGAACTGGAAAAGATACCTATTTTTAACACTGAGGAGATCAGTGTAAATCTAAAAAAAAAGGAATTACACAACTTTATAAGAGGGAGTATTGTATGTTTTTATTTATTTCTGTCATCAAATTGTTTTTGATTCCTAGTGACCTTACAGATTTTTTCTATCTCCATCTCTAATCTGTTGAAGTCTCCCAATGGACTAAGCAACATGAGTTTGTTTGTTTTTAAATGGCATCCCCTCACCCCAATATCATTCTCCTGCTTCCAGTACATCTAGTTGACCCTAAAAATTACAGCATCTGAGGAATATTATTGGGAAAAAAGTTAATTAATTCTGTATAAAAGATCTCATTATAAATACTTGAATTGTTACCCATGAAAGCTTAAGCAATAACAAATATCTTTCCCACTAAATTTAGCACAATATTTGATTTTGTTCCTCTAGACATCAAGGAGGCTAACAACTCATATCTTATTTAGAGGTCAGCTTAGCAATATCTTATCCATTGCTTACCCAATGGTCTGCCATGGATACAACTAATACAGTGGTTCAGGATCTTGCTGTCTCTATATCTGTGACTTGCTGACAATTGCTTCTATTCCTGCCTGCCTCAAAATCCTCATCAAAACAGTCATTTGTTCAGAAAGTCTTCGAACAAAACAAAATAGGTTGGTACATTTTCAATGAGTTTTCAGCAGTACTGATTTGAGATCCTTATAGCACAAATAGTCAGTTTAGATTTTTGAACTGCAAGTTTAACCTCACTGTACCATGCTTCTGCCATACTCATACAGGTAGTCCTTATTTAGCAACTGTCTCATGTTCATAGTTACGATGATGAAGTATTTCATGTTTTCAGAATTCAAAGATCTGTAATGCAAAGGAAAGCTGAAGTATGATCATAAGCAAAATCATGTTTTTGCTTGGTAACCACTTCACTTAACTAAGTTGCTGGTATCATGGTTACTAAATGAGGACTATCTGTACTCATCTGAGGATTCTCTGTAAAGTGAGATTGTTGAGTTTTCCTAGGGTTTGGAAGCAGTGAGCGTATCATAAAAAGAGAATAGACTTAAATCCTAAAAGAAGTTGTTCTGTTTGCCTTGTTGGCTCCAGAGGTGACTAATCCTGACAGAACAGATGTACAATTTGTGGGACTGTTATTTGGAATTTCAAGCTTCATTACTAGCTTTTTAATAAAGATATATTTAACATGGCACCCATGCCTCCTTTTGAAGTTCAGAAAACTATGTTTTCTTTTTAGCCAAAGTAATTTTTAAATGCAAAAATTAGCCTATAAACTAAACAACAGTGAGCATATTATGGAAGTTCTTGAATACATTTGCAAGTATTAAGAAAAATACAAACTTGGCTGGGAAGAAGGGTAATATATACGGTAACCCATAAAGTTTCCACTTGTGGAATAATTTCTAAGATCAATGGTTTCTACTGTCTAACTCATATTTAATGTCTATTTGATTTGTTGCTTTCTGCCACATCACATATACCAAATACACATATTATATTATGGTTATTCCAAAATGTGAAATATAAATAAAGATTCTGTATAAATGCTTTTTTCTTTGACTGAATTATTTGTGATTTGTGCTGTTGATAAGGACAGAAAAACCATTTTACAAGATGAATTTCTCAGATTTAGGGATTAGGTTTTATCAGTTCTACACCAAACACAATTGCCTGAGTTTCTAGGCAGCAAGTCCTCTTGGGCGTAGTTCCTGTTTGGTCTTGGGGGAAATCATAAAGAAAAGGGCCTTTGACCAGCTTTGGCTAGCACACAACAGAGGTGATATTCAGCAGGTTCTGACCAGTTCTGGAGAACCAGTAGCGGAAATTTTGAGTAGTTCAGAGAACCGGCAAATACCTCCTCTGACTGGGCCCGGCCCCATCTATTCTCTGCCTCCCAAGTCCCAACTGATCGGTTGGGTCTTTTTTTGTGGCCCAGCACAGGAGGGAGCTGGAAAGCAGGTGAGTGGGGTGGGGAAGGAATGGGGTTTTGCAGTCACCTTCCCCCAGGAGTGGGGAGGGAATGGAGATTTTACTTTATCCTTGCCCTGCCACACCCATTAAGCCATGCCCACCAAGCCACGGCCACAGAATCGGTAGCAAAAAAAATGTGAATCCCACCACTGATTCACAATAATGGCATTACCTAGATCTAGCTAAGAGGACATGGCTACAATGACTCCTATCTTGTCCCAACTCAGACTACTGCATTTATATTCCCCACACATTCATTCTTGAGCCATATCACCTTGGTCTACCACACAACTTATATATTGCATTCACACCAAATTCGGCTTACTTTTACAACAGCATAATACACAATTATCAGCAATCATAAGCTTCCATAACAACACCTATTCAGTGTTGTCCTCTCACAATTATTTGTGTTTATCAAATGTATACACTGCTCCATCTTACAGAATTAAAACCTACATCTTCTTTCCCTGCATATATTTAACTTCATTCTACAAAATCGGGCAACTGTCATTTAGATTTGTTGTACTCCTTCCCGTTTTGTAAGTTTTAGGTACCTATGGTAGGTCGTCGCTATGATTTAATTTATTATCCATGTGTTACTTATGCTTCTAATATTTTAAGAAAAGTAGGTCCATAAATACTGGCTGCCACTGCTCATTAAGACCTTGTTCAGTGAAGCTTCCTTATAGCTCTTTTCATTAATTAAAATATTAAAGAATTAAATTCTTTAATATCTGAAGAATTAAATAGGTTTTCAGCAATGTCTGTAGCAGTTCACCTGTAGCATTCCCTGCTAAGTCTACATTTTTGGCCCGTTTGGCTAGTAAACCACAAAAGTGGCACAATCCCACGTTTAACCAAAGCATACTCAACACTGTTCTGCACAAACTAAGATTTCTAATAGTGTACAGAGATTTACTTGCAAACTGACATTCCCTCCTCCTCCTCCTCCTGCGAATCCGTATAATCGGAACTCCTCTCTCCTCACTTTGTTTCAGCCCGGTTTATATTTATCGGATTTTGTGGACGCCGGTCTGTCTACAGCCCTGCCTGTTTTCTGCGTACATCCCAAATGGTTTCTCGCCACGTTGCTCTCCGTTTTTAGGAAATTTTGGATATGGAAACGGCGACCGATTCTTTTGTGTGACGCAGCGAGGGATCGAAGCTGCCAGGAAATAGAAAACGTTTCCATCAGGCAGAGTTACGGCGGCCACCCCTTCGGGTGGGGGCCTTTGGGTCTTTGCGTCCGAAGCGGGATCGGACGGAAGAAGAGCGTGAGCAAGATGAACCTGGAGCTGCTCGGTGCGTGGGGGGGGGGGGGGGGGGGGGAGAGGAGGCGCTTCGACCGTTGCTCTTTACTTGGTGCTGGGGGTGCGCGGACGGGGCAGGCGGGGGGGCGATGGGTGGACGGGTCCGTGGGATGAACCCGGGAAGGCGCGTTTGTGGGCGATCAAGCAAGGCGGTGTTGGAAGTGGCTCGCGGGAGGAAGGGCCGCTGGGTTGCTGCTTGGATTGGAACGCGGGAAGCTTCGGGGTTTGGGGGGCGGGCATTTTCTCTCGTCCCGTTTGCAAAAGGGGGCACAGCTGTCCAGCGACGCGAAAATGGCGGAAGGCTGCCTCCCTGTCGCATAAAAACAACCACAGCAACCACCCAAACCATTAGTTTTGACGGAAATGCAAAAGAGTCCAGGCAGATGTGTGCCGTGGGCGCCTCCATCGGACCCCGACGGACCCGATTTTCATTGGTTGTGAATTTTGGGGATTGTGGTGGATGAAAGCCGGGCGCTTTCATCTTTTCTCTTTGGCTGGTCCCACCCGCACACCCACCCACCCACCCACCCATGATGGGTAGGGAAGGACACCCCACCCTTCATGTAATGTTGAGGTCAGATGATTTCGTAACTGTGTTTTAACTTTCCAAGCGTTGCGTACGTGAGTTAGGAATGATTTGAATAGTATAAATTTTGATCGCCACGATGTCAAAAAAAAAAAAAAAAAAGATGTTGAGGCTAGAAAAAGTGTGCAGAGAAGAGCAACAAAGATGATTCGGACGCTAGAACAAATAAAGATCGGCTGCTGGGATTGAGTACGACCAGGGGGGTGACATGACAGCAGTGTTCCAATATCTCAGGGGTTGCCACCAAGAAGAGGGAGCCAAAGTATTCTCCAAAGCACCTCTGAAGGCTGGAGAAGAAGCAATGGGTGGAAACTAATCAAGGAGAAGCAACTTAGAACTAAGGAGAAATTTCCTGACAGTTAAAACAATTAATCAGTGGAACAACTTGCCTGCCAGAAGTTGTGAATGCTCCAACACTGGAAATTTTTAAGAACACATTGGACAGCTATTTGTCTGAAATGATATAGGATTTCCTGCCTAAGCGAGGGGTTGGACTTGAAGATCCCCAAGGTCCTTCCAACTCTATAATTCTATTCTATACCATACCATATCCGCACCTATCCCGTTCATATGATAAAGGAATATCTGGTAAAAGCCTCAGCTTCCTAACATTTTGAAACAGGCAGTACATCTTTTTCTAGACTTGTTAAGGCAGTCTTACTGAACATGCCTATTTCACTTGAGATGAAATTATAGTTCAAGGATTTGGAGGACACATGAGAATTAATGAACTTCACCCGATAATTATTTCCGAAATGGCCTGTCAAAAAGAAAACATGTTTCTAGAATTTTTATTTTTTTTATTTTATATTATTGCTTCCCCTAAAGGCATAGCAACATCTCATTTTTGAAGATTTCTAACTTTAAGAAGTACTTTAACTTTGATGATTATATGGTTGTTGGAATCCAAAGAGTAATTTTGAATACAGTTTTGAAATTCCTGCAGCAAGGAATTTATATTTTGCTCTTCCAAAAAGAATAAATATTGTTTAAGTTTACTAATATTTTCAATTAGAAATATATTAAGTTGCTTGAACCTCATTGCTAAAACTTTGTTCCATTTCTGGATAGCAGATATAATATTGTAAGGTGTGCTACTCATTTATAAGTCAGATTTATTGTTTCAGTATATGCCCCTATTGTTAGATCTTCAGTAATGCAGCATGGAACAAAAAGAATTGAGGCATTTTTGAATTTCCTTCATTTTTTCTTTTTCAGAATCCTTTGGGCAGAACTATCCAGAGGTATATATGTATATATATATTTGTTTTCTTAGGTTTTCGCGGGTACTTACATGTGTGCTGTTTAGCTTCCTTCGGGTATTATCCCACGTCATTGGAGTTCTGTTAAAGTTGTAGCAACTTTAAATAAATAAATATTTATTTATTTACCCTTGTATAAATATTTTGTTCTATTGTTTGTTTGTGACTTATTTTACTGCGCTAGAAGGGAGAATTTTTGGTATATGTTCATACACATGAAATCGACTGTGTGTCTTAAATCTTCAACATAATATAAACTTGTGACAAGTTATTTATTTGCATGAGACATTTCATGGAGTGAAATAACATGGTTACGTAACCGACACATGAAACCTCTCCATTTTTTTTATCCCTTTTTTGTTTTCAGGAAGCTGATGGCACATTGGACTGTATTAGTATGGCTCTTACATGTACTTTTAACAGATGGGGCACTCTTCTAGCAGTGGGTTGTAATGATGGCCGAATTGTCATTTGGGATTTCTTGACAAGGGGCATTGCAAAAATAATAAGTGCCCATATTCACCCAGTTTGTTCATTATGGTAAGGAATTATCCTAATACAAATTTAATTTGCTTTGTGGATGATATGCCTGCAGTTGAGCTCAGAAGAAAGAATTCAGCATGCATTTATTGTACAATGTTCTTGCATTTAAACTTTGAACATTTTATTGGAATATGTTGACTAGTTTTTATTACTGGAATCTACCATTCAGGGATATGCATAGTTGACAGCTGGCAACTCAAAACTTTGTGTGAAGCTTAAACCAGCTGTACCAGAAAAATGAATCGGAATGAAGTGTCCAATATTTTGAAAGTTGTAATGAAAGTTGTTCCAATAAAAATTTCAGTGATAACTTCAGGTGCAATTTGATTCTGAAACACATATGCAGTCAGTTTGTTCTGATACCAACTAATAGGTGATACATAAAGATGTGTTAAGGCTGTAGTGTGTGATTTTTCCATTGAACTTACAAGGCATTTAGTTTTTTAAATGTTTTTTGGAAATCAAATTTAAGGTTGCAGTGCTGCAGACAGCTTTTCAACATGATATTTGATGGGGACAGTGAGGGTTGTACTGAGAGGCTATTTAGATCTTTCTCTTTCAGTTGGAGTCGAGATGGTCACAAATTAGTGAGCGCATCAACTGATAATATGGTGTCTCAATGGGATGTTTTGACTGGTGATTGCGATCAGAGGTTTCGTTTTCCTTCTCCTATTCTGAAAGTCCAGTATCATCCCCGTGATCAGTAAGTAATATTAACACCTTTTTTTAAATATTAGTAATCTAGGTAATTTCTTTGAAGTATATGCAAATTATAATACTTTTCATGGGTTGGTATAGTCTGGTTTTGTTTTTTTTTACTATGAGGCTTAGCTGGACAAAAACAAAAATTGGCTAGATTGGGCATACAGTGTTATCACTACTGTAGAGGTATTGGCTCCAGAAATAAGAAAGTTTATCTGAAATACTATGGATCAGTGCATCAGCAGATTGATAGAATTGAGATCTAAGGTTCTTAGAATTCAGTATTGTTTTCAAGCACATGTAGAATACATGACAGAGAAAGATCTTGCTTTTCATTCCCGCTATCAATATCTATGTTTCTCTTTGTCATGAGTCTAGATATTGTTCTAAACTTTGTGCGGAATTTTCCTAGGAATTTTTCTTCCATATGCATTTTCCTAAATACATATGGAAAGACAAATATACAAAATATGCAGTCTCTGAATCTGGCAGTTTGAGGAGATATGAGATTCTCTGCAAGGTTCATGTAGCCCCCATTTTGCTGTTGTTTAGAATAGCTATGAAAGCCTGGGTCTTCATCTAGGGTTTAGGCCGTTTATGAGAGAAAATGAGACCCACTGTTTCATTCCAGTTGGTCTGTTTGTTTGTCATCTTTTATTTCTATAACTCATTAAATGTTTTGTAATTTCTTTGATTGTAGTGAGCCATCTAGACCTGAGACTCAGGCAGCATACACTTAAAAATTATTAAATATAGTAAATATCTGTCCACCTGTTTATTATATTCAATACAAAAATATTAATTATAATAATTATTTCCAGTGCTGGCATGCTAAGCTGTCAGGAGGCAAATTAGCAGGCATAGAATCTGCCTTAGGCCTGAGATAAATAGGCTCAGACTCTATAACAGCAAACTCGTAACAATACAGGATTTTTGAAAAAAATCCTTTTGCAGCATCTTTGAGGTCAGACTCATGATCAAACAGGAAAGCAGAGTTTGAAACTGGTAGGCAGTAAATCCACAGAAGATGCAAAAAACAAGATTAGAGAAATCCAAGATGCAGCAATGCTGGATATTCATAATAGAGATTGATAAATTGTTCTTAACATTGATCAAAGGGAGTGAGCATATTAAATAAACTTTGCTGAATATTCAGTAAACAGTGGAGACTCATTAAAGAGTCGCTGCAGAGTTTGTTCTCCATTTTGGCACTTAAATGTCTTTTGACTAGTCTCACATCTGTGAAGCTCAATCCCTAGTCCTGGATTTTCATTAAGCATCTGTTCCTACGATTAAATGGCTAACTCTCTGATTTTGAGTTATTGTGAACAGATACAGGAAGGGATTCTGTGAATTTACTGGTTTTCTCTAAGAACAGGATCACTAGTTCCAATATTGTTAGAATCATGAGTGACAGGAATACTGCCACTTAATTGTTTCTTGCTCCATTTCTCCTCATTCTTCTCATCCCCTAGCCAGATCATATCAAATACCTTTACTGCATCCCATCACTGTTACATTTCATGGGGATCTGACCTAAAAGATTATTCAGAAACTTTCCTCATTAGAGAATGTAATCTTTGTCTTTTTGTTTTATTAGTTTCTTGGAGGACAGATGAAATAAAAGTGAAATGAATGAATAACTATATGGGGAAGCGAAAACTTATTTACCAATTATAAGAATTGTATCAGCTGTTTAGCATATGAATGATACTGAATCAATGTATTAATCCTGCTTACACTTGTTTATGAGTACAAAATACAATTCACTTTTTTTCAAGGGAAAAAACATACTTCCTTGTTGTGTTTTTCATGTTTTTGATATGCATTGCTTGGTGTTTGAGAATGTAGTTGTTTCTTGTTTTTCTATTTCTTTAGAAACAAGGTGTTAGTATGTCCAATGAAATCTGCCCCAGTAATGCTAACATTGTCTGATTCGAAGCATGTTGTCCTACCAGTAGATGATGATTCTGATCTCAATGTGGTAGCTTCTTTTGATCGACGAGGGGAATATATCTACACAGGAAATGCCAAAGGAAAGGTGAGAAATAATTATATTGTATTGTTTGTTCTGTAACCCAAACCTGTCTCAAAAGTAAACCCCATGTAAGGAAATGAGATTTTTATCTGATAAGTAAAAAACAGTTCTGCATCAGGGATGTAGTCCTTGCTCACTTATCTCGTATTAAATCCCATTGAATTCAGTGGAGCTTTTCAATAATCACAGAGGATTCTGCTTCAATGGTGAGGCTCAATTATCATTCTTTGGACACATTATGCAATCCTCTGGAGAAGTCTATAATGCTGGGAAAGATGGAAGGAGAGAGAAGAAAGGGATGACCAGCAATAAGGTGGTTGGACTTTTATAGCAGTGAGTAAACCATTGGAAAAGTTGGGGACAGATCTATCTGTCAGTAAAAGGCAGCATTGAGTTGATGACCCATAATCATTCCATGTCTTTAGTCACACTGTTCACTAGTTTGTTTGAAGATTTGTTGCATTTGCATTATGTCCACGAGATGTCACGCAATGAATATTCCATTGTTCAAAGATATATCACACATTCATGAACAATAGACCACATGCAGAAAATATATGCTACCATACTACGTTGATCAAGGATTCTGCATGACTACTGTCTCAAATGTTTAGGTTGGGCTATGTCTTGTTCCAGAGAATTCACAAAACAGTTAATCAGTCTGTTTACTTGAGGCCTCTATAGTAGAATTATTAGATGAAGGTACAATCACAATCTGGTCCGTAACAGATATGTATATCAGCAATTGACAAGATTAATGGGTAGTGAGTATGGTGACGTAGGATAACAGTCAAGCTTTGCAGAAAGTCAGGGATGGCTTAGTCAGAACACAGAAGATACGAGGGCAGACTATTAATTGAAGTATTTTTTAGCACTTTACATGGAGACTACTATACTTAAAGTTGATAGTGGGAACTATTTTAATCAGGCACAATAGCCTAATCCCAAAATTGATCATTACACCCAATTTGCTTTTTGATATTGAGAAAAGATACAGTGTCACATTCTGATCAAGTAGAAGTATCAGTTCCAAGCAAGATTCATCTTCACTTGATAATATATTAGATCAAGATATCTTGCACTTTTGAACTAGATACTGACCAGAATTCTTGAACTAATTTGAGGATCAAATATATGTGAAATATTACTCCAGTTGAAAGTTGTTGCCAAACTAGCAAATGGTGTTATTTACTGGCTTTGACACAAAATACTGATTATCTAATGATGGGGTTCCTCCCACCTATTATCATTTTCCCTTATCAGAAGAACAGGAAATATTAAACTGGTATAAAATAAGCAGATTTGAAAGTAAGATTTCATAATCTATTCATATTTAGCTTTTTCAGGTGTGCTATTAATATTGTATAACATCCTGTGGGTGATAAAAGAGTATATAGAAATACATATGTGTGTAAAAATAGTGTCTCATAAAATGTTTTATTGTTATTTTGATATCACCCCACCTCCTATAGATTTAAGACGTATTAAATTCCATGCTTCTAAGCAACATTTATTTCAGTCTGCTGATGCTTAAAGCTTTTAACAATTGAATTTTATTATATAAAATATAATATATAATGCAGAAAAAATATAGCTTATTCAGAAGTGAGGATGCTTGTTGACATGTGACTGGTAAAGATAACTGACATTGGACAACACAAAGGTCATTTTATCATTTCTCAATATCAAAGCCAGAAAGTTTTGGGTTCAAATACATACAATGATACAAAGAATGTTAAGATCAATATTCAATTGAAATTTCATATAGTAGTTGTAAAATGTTTCTGAATGAGGCTGTTCTCATTTGGAAAGATATTAATATACAAAATGAAACCTATACTGTTGGCAGCATACGTTGGGTTTTAATATCTACTGTAAGATTGCAATGTTAAATGTAAAGCTTTGTCTCATTTTTAGATGATAACATACATGTTATAAGACCCTTGCTTACAGTTTCATATATTATGGAATAAAATACAATTGAGTGAACTGTATACCCTTAGAATTCATTGGATATTTCTTACAAGTTTTAGGTAGAAAGATCGTACCCAGAAAGACATATCTTCTTACTATTTTAGATCTTGGTGTTAAAGACAGACACTCAGGATCTTGTAGCTTCCTTCAGAGTGACAACAGGAACCAGCAACACTACTGCTATTAAATCTATAGAATTTGCTCGAAAAGGAAGGTGAGTTGAAATCAGTGAGAGCTTCAGAATTTATTCACTGAAAGCATAGTGGTGAAAAGGTTTTTTCTCCCAAGTACTATTTATGTAGACAATTTTAAATTCTTCCCACTTGTGATTTGAAGTGGAGTTACTGAATATAATCCTGTTCCTCTCAACAAACATTCTGTGAGTGTTAAACGATGACAGTTATTCATTTCAAAATGGGGGTAAATGATGAATGTATCTGGATTTATCAGACAAGCATAGGAAATTTCCCGACATGCCAGATCTCATTTTTCTAGGCTAGTTTTGTTCGTTCTGGTCAAACTCATGCAGTAGTCTTTCTTATCACTTAGTTATCCTTTTACAAGGACTTGACTTTTGAAGGTTTCTTTACACAAAACATGTATTGTACAACAGAGCTATGCTTCTTCACAAATTAATGACATTAGTTCCCAGATGTCCTGATTTGTACCACATGCAGCTAAAGGGCACTATTTAAATTCATTAGAGTTGCCAAATGCCCATTTTTAATCAATGGGTTAATACTAGGGCTTATTTTCAGAATGACTTTCTTTTACCTTTGGAAATGTTTTGAAATGTGCTTTTAGATAAGGGCAATTTTGGAATTTTTGAGTTCGCATTAGATAGTATGATCTTCAGCCAAATTTGTAATTTGTTTTTGAAACTGAAGAAGTTTTGAAAAAGCAGGTTACGCTCTGACATAAAAAGCAGCCTTCAAAAACAAAATATATTCTGCTGTACTTGAATCTTTAGGTGCATCTAAAAGAAATCTTTCTGACTTTCATATTATGGCTTAATTGCAGGTAATTGGGATCTGCAATTCTGTTCTAAATGGCACAGACATAAAGCAGAAAATCACATAAGTCAATTTACAACATTAGTCGCTTTTAGTAAATTTATATACCACCCCTCACTATTTGCCATCATTAAACAAACTGCACATGGTCATTAAGTGTGATGCAATTGCAGCTTCCTGCTGGCTTCTCATTCACTTTGCTTGTGGGAAGCCAGCATTGGAGATTGAAAATAATTGTGATCATATGACCACAAGATTCTGGGACCATTATACCGGTAGTTGTTTGCTGGTCCACAAGCACTTGAATTGTGATCATATGGCTCTTGATATTTTGCAAATGGCCAGAACTTCATGTTTTGCAAATTGGCCAGTTTTAAGTCTTATTCATTCAGTGCTGTCATAATTCTGAATGGTCACTGTTTTGTAAAAGGGTGGTTCAGCAATGCATTTCAGAAAGCTAGTATCATTGTAGCATGTTAATATATTTCCATCTTCCAGTTGCTTTCTTATAAATACTGCTGATCGCATAATCAGAGTTTATGATGGCCGGGAAATCTTAACCTGCGGTCGAGATGGGGAACCAGAACCTATGCAAAAACTACAGGATTTGGTGAACAGGTAAATATGTAAAGTAATTAAGTATTGTAAGGCATCAGAATATGTTTTCTTTGTAATATTCAATAGTTAATCAAATAGTCTTATATGACAGAATTCCCTGATTATTGATCCCTCACCACAGATCCCCCACTTACCAAAAGAAGACCTCTATCTACATGGCTAAGCTTGTATAATTATCTGGTAGTAACACTCTTTTAAAAATTGAAATTTAGTTTTGAGTAATCTTCATAGGTTCAAGTTGTAAATGTACAAATGTAAGTTCCCTTTAAGTCAGGCTCAGTCCGAGTAATTGAATGGATGTATCCATGTTGTTTTCTTAACAATAAATTGAAATGGTTTTGTCTTTTTTTCAACTTCCTGGTTTGGTTTATAGTCCTAGAATTTGCTGCTGGTCTCCCATCCTAGTCCTAACTATGTGAATTTGAAACATTTATATAGTGCCCATCTTGCAACAAACTCTGGGCAGCTCTCAATCAAAAAAAGCTCTTGGATAATTTTGTACAGTATATTCCCTAATATAGTATCCTGTCATTTAAAGTGAATTTGAAAAGTACTGCTATTACACTGGCCAGATTATGTATTTGTTTGTGGTCTCTCTCTATATATATATATCTATTACCTTCCTATCAGAGTCTTTAAAGTAGGATCATAAATTGATATAAAAACTGAAGAGTACAATAAATGGAAAATGATATACCAGTCACCTATACAAGACCATTCTATAAGGAACAAAGCTAGGGGACAGATGGTCCCATCTTGGTTGAGGAGAGAGTTTTCTAGCTGCACCTGTCTATTTAATGTAGATAAATTATTGATGCAGACAATATGGGATAAGATGAGCCAACAAATTATTTTAGCCAGATTTGCAGAGTTGTTCGCTTTCCTGTCCATTTTCATTCATATATTTTTAAAGACATCTTTCTGTAGAAACAGAATCTTCCTTCTGTTATGCTTGTGTGAGCCAAGATCCAAGAATTTTACGAATCTGGAAAAGGAGAGTTGAAAGACTAGTGTTGCGCTGCACTTTATGTTTTCTGTTTTCTAATTACATTTTACATTTTGCAATAACTATTCTAAGTAATCACGCAAGGATCGATAGTCCAGTTAACCAATTTGGGAGATATAGTTTGATCTGAATACTTACATTTATATAACAGAATTTGCAATTTGCGTTTTTGGAATAATATGTCATTCTCTACAGATAAAATATTTTTAAGAGTTTGGTGTTTTTTTAAAAAAATCTTTTTTATTTTTCCTGCCCTTGAAAAAACCGCTTAACTTTTTCTGCTAATACCTTTCTTATAGGACACCTTGGAAGAAATGCTGTTTCTCTGGTGACGGGGAGTATATTGTTGCAGGGTCAGCCCGTCAGCATGCTCTGTATATATGGGAGAAAAGTATTGGCAACCTTGTGAAAATCCTCCATGGCACTAGGGGAGAACTATTGCTGGATGTGGCAGTAAGTGCTGCATCTTTCTCTCCATTCTATTTTGTCAAAACAATGGGCCTGATTTATTTTAATATACCTGCTACTTTTCTCCCTCTTCCTGCTGCAATTCTAGTGGCATCCTGTCCGACCAATCATTGCTTCTATTTCCAGTGGAGTGGTATCTATATGGGCACAGAATCAAGTGGTAGGTAGAATTCTGCTGCATTTTATTAGCCTTCTACATTTTGATTTTAAGTGGAGGCTCTGTTTTCATCTATTTTGAATATTTTAAGTATTTGCATAAACTTCACTGGGGTTGTATTCTAAGGAAATGCAGAATATAGAATAATATAGAAAACAATGCAAAACCATCAAAGTAAAACCCTAATAGGGGAAGCAATGTGACAGTAGAACCAATTACACTCAGAGGTGGTGGATTCCCCTTCACTGGATGTGCTTAGGTGAAAGCTTGTGAGCTGTTTGTCTTTTAAAGCTTTTGCTTTAATTTTGATTTTTGCCCTGAAGGGGAACTTGACCACGATAACTTAGATGACCCCTCCTTTTCTAGATCATTCAGAGAAGTTGAGGTTCCAGACTTTCCTTTTTTATTTATGCAAAAACAAACATTCAACTTGTAGGGTTTTTGTGCAAGCATACACAAGTTTAATCAAACAAGTTCAAATTACAAGAGTCCAAAGCAACAGGTGAAGACATTATTACCATGTTTTCACTCCATAAGACACACCCCCCCCCCCCCCCCCCGCAAAAGTGGTTGGAAATGCCTGTGTCTTATGGAGTGAATATTACATTACAGACTGTGAGGTGCATTACCTCGGGTCCCCAAAGGTGGACCATTGTCCGTCCTTTGGTGAATAGCAGCCAGGCCATGGCAGCAGGATCCTTTTACAGTGCTGAACCACAGCTCTTCTGTTTTTGTCATTGCCCACTTCTTCTGTCTCTTTTCCACAGTGCAGGAATCAATAGGCAGAGCTAGCACATGAGAGGTCACCTATCTGTGGTCTTTTCAGGCTCCACCTCCTGCCCTCACTACATTGCTGCTCCATATTCGTTGCTCCATATTTTTGTTGTTGTTGTTTCCTCCTCTAAACCTAGATGCATCTTATGGTCAGGTGCTTGTTATAGTGCAAAAAATATGGTAGGTTACGGGAGAATAACAGTTTTAGGAAGCAGGAGGATCCAGGCTTTTGATGCAAAGACCAGGATAGAAGGGTTGTCCCCAAACTGGATTTTAAGTCGAACCCCTTTATGAGGTAGGTCGCAATCAACACAAGAAACACCCTTATTGGGCAGGGAGAGCCATAGAGTGAATTTGCTGCTCAATATACAGCATAATGTCATTAAAAAGCTATGGTCATTGCTTACATGGTGCTTATGTGCTACATGGCATCACAAGTTTGAAATGTTTTTGGGTGGGGGGGATTTATGGTTTAGGAAAACTGGAGTGCCTTTGCACCTGATTTTAAAGAGCTGGATGAAAATGTAGAATATGAAGAACGGGAGTCTGAATTTGACATAGAAGATGAAGATAAAAGTGAGCCAGAACAGACAGGTAATGAATGTATTTTAAATTTATTTTAAAAACAAGAACAACCCTGCTGGAGATGTCAATGCCCATTTGAATCCAGCATATCTTTTTTTCTTATCATGGCAAATTGGATACCTTTGTGGCAGGAGATGAAAATATACTGTTTTCTTTGAATCGTCCAACCAACAGATGATGGTTGTCTTCACCTGCTGACAGCCAGTTGCCAGCAGTATGACTGGAGGCCAGCTACCATAAGAAAGCCATGTGAAGCTTCAGAACTGGGGTCCATGCTAAGTAAATGTATGTGACCTAACCTTAATATTTAAAATAGTAAAGTTAGTGTAAAATTAAAGAGATCCTTTTGAAGCTCTGCACTGCTGTGCTTTAAGAAAATGTGAGGTATGAATCATCTCACATTTATAAGTAGTGCAGTTTAATGTCTTTTTGTTAATATGTTACAATTGTCAGAATTTATATTTTATAAAATGCTTTATAGGAATTTATGCTTTATAAAGTAAAACATATCTTTGCCTATACATGATATAGCAAATACCAATTATATATTATAATTATATCATAGTTATATCATAATTATATTAATTATACTTACATACACACACACACAATTTAATTGGGAAAGTTACACAAATATAGCATTTTTATGAGCTTGCATTGATGATTTTTTTTAAATCCCTCTATAAAGCATGGCATCTATATGTCTGCATTGTTTCTTGTTTTCTTTCCTTATATGTTTACTAATATAGATCTAACACCAGACTAAAAATTTTAATTGGCTAATGCATTTAATATTTTTTTCTGACTATTTATGTCCCTCATTCAAATCAGAAATATAGAGTACAGCCTTGTTACTCGGCTGATTACAATATGTATAATCATGCTTCTGTAATTACTGATAATTATCTTAGTATTAATTGTTGTAATCCCTGCAGAATAAATTGTTCTTGGGTATATTTGAACACACATTTAAATACCATCCTATAAACTGTATATTAGAATAGTTTATCCGTAACAATCCTTTCTGTTGAACAGAAACATCGATAGGATTTATTTCTGATAATACTCATGACTTCATCCTAACTGAAATATATATATACCTTATGCCAGGGCTTTCTTTTTCTTTCTTTGTTTTTCCTTTATTGTTCATAATTTCTGAGCCTACAGTCTACAGGACTGTTTTAAATGAAACAATTATGAGTCTACTTTACTTTGGAATAATGGATGTTACAACTTTTGTTAAGATTGTTTTATTGCATTGTTTCATTTCATTTTATTTAAAAAATATTCTAGAAATGTTTAATGTTTAAAAGTTTATTATTTTATTGGACACATAAAAAGAACAATGCATTTACAAATACAGAAAACAGAATTATTCTGTTAATGATATTACCAAGCCACATTACATGAAACTTCTATTAAAAGTACCATAAAGTTGAATATGTTACTTAAAAATATAGCTGTTGTTCAAATTGTCTAATAAATCTCTCAAGAAGATTGCTAGAGGATAGCAAACATTGCCAGTGCCTATTTTTATTATAAGTTTTTTTAAATGCTTTTGCACCCAAAAGAGCCCAAAGCAGTATGTGGGGAAAATAATAAAGAATTGATTTTAAAAAATCCAGTAACAAATTTCCATAAACAAAAGAGTAAAACATTTTGAATGCTCTAATTTAAAAGAGTTCAATTAAATAACATTTAATTCTGGACTCCTCGTTACCTTCCAGATGTTTACGTGAATGTCAGTGTTAATGATATTTGAAACAGAATCGCATCTGAATTAATGGTGCATCCCTTAGGAAGGCATACTATTAACTGAAAGTAAGAATAGTATGTACTTAATATTATGGTTTACTATCCTTTTATCTCCATTAATTTGCTAGTTCAGAACAGCACTTACCAAGCAAATGCTAATGGTCTTCTAATTTTTTATTTTGACTTTTGTTATTTGACAGGTGCTGATGCTGCAGAAGATGAGGAAGTGGATGTAACCAGTGTAGACCCTATTGCAGCTTTTTGTAGCAGGTAATTGGCAATGGCCCAGCTATTATAAGGCTTAAATAATTTTTAGTTGATTAAAATTATGAGCATGAATTATTTGTGTGTGCATATTTCAGAATCAAGTCCTGCCCATTCCGTAATGTTTACTGTTTGTTAAATCAGATTAACCTTGAAGCTTTAAATATCTGCGATATGAGTAGGATGCTAGTTCTGATCAAAAATACCCTGGTGCAAGAGTCTATTATAAATAGCATCTAATTTAAACTCAGAAATTTAAATGTCCCTCTTCCAAATATTTGAAGAATGTTTTTCTCGTATAACTGTTGTGTGGTTAATGTAATTTGTGGTGAAACTTATTAGGAAACCAGGACTGTTGTTAAGAAATGTATTTTTTTTCCCATATGTGAGATGCCTTCACAGTATGCACTTGAATGGTTAATGTAGGGGTAAATGATAATACAAAATCAAATGAAGGAACATTCCTTCCTTCCCACATGAGTTGTGTGTTGCTAATGAAAAAAATAAATGATTTCTCTGACAGTGATGAAGAACTGGAAGACTCTAAAGCTTTACTCTACTTGCCTATTGCTCCTGAGGTGGAAGACCCAGAGGAAAATCCATATGGGCCTCCACCAGATGCAGTTCAGACTGCTTTACCGGATGATGGAATAGGCTCTGAGAAGAAGCGGCCATCTTTGTCCGATGGACCTCAGCCTCCAAAGAAGAAACCTAAAACCACCAACATAGAACTGCAGGGAGTACCTAATGATGGTGGGTAGGGATTCCTTTTCATTCCTGTACAGTTAGGTAGACTTCCTAAAGAATCATGATCGGTCCTTTAATTCATACTGCCAATATGATTAATTTTTAGTAGTCTTCAGAATAAATGGGGATGTACAGCTATGCTCTCATTTTTTTCTGAACTACTTGACACTGTGATTCATTTAAGAAATCAAGTGGAAATCAAATGTCAGAATTCTGACATTTGTTATATGGTAATTCTACTTATTTTCTGTGAGACCAGCTCATCATCTGGAAAAGAATGCTTTTGAATTGAACATCTTCCCCACCCTTTACATCATTACATAAATTTCATATGTTACTTCTCTTTACTCTGTTTTATACAGCCTTTGGCAAGCGTTGTGGGAGCACTCTGTTTGCCTTCTCCAAATGGTTCACCAAAAGCTTTTGGAAAGGACTCATCTCCCTAAATATTATAGGCATACAGTGCCTCCTCTGGATTGCCAAAAGGTTGCATTAGTACTTCAGAGGATGCAAATGGCTCATCCTCCACAGCACTCCCTACATCTGTGAGAAATTTTCACCACATGGTGCAAGACCATGCATTGCAAGAATATCGTGCTTTGGAGGGTATGCCATTTAATTCATCTGGATTATTTGCCAAAACCTTGGGGAGTGAATAATGCCTGTAGCATGATTTGTCAAAGATATGCTGTAGGCCTTGCCAGAAAATAATCATATTCAGAATTCCCTTGCTAAATTCCAAAGAAATGGCTGAAGTGACTGTAGGGGATGGACAAAGCTTTTTTTTTTTTTGAAGCAAATTGCATTGTTTCTCCACTTCAGTGAAGAGAATCAGGTCATCTCATCTTAAGGTGGTGATGAAGTTGCTGAAATGCACAATTTCTTTTCAGGGATAGATGAGGTATAGGTGAAAGAATGGCTTCAAATAAAATCATATCCTGAAAGCTTAATATCGCACAATCGGGTAAAAAATTGAAGCTGTAAAGAGGTGGCTGTTTCAGCAAGACAGTTACCTCAAATCAAATGTAGTTCCAATTCACCTGACAAGTACTTACGGGAAAGAAATTTAAAGGCTTTGGAGTGGTCTTCAGAGCCCCCAGACTGAATATTGTTGCAGATCTATGAGGAGAATTTAAATATGCAGTACATACAAGGAGACTTGTGAATGTTCCTGCAAGGATAATTTACAGGAAAAAAAATGAAAAGAAAGAAAGAAAAAGTTCTTAACTGATTATAAAAAACATTTGGAGGCTATCAATTCAGCCAGTGAAAGTGTTACAGATGCTATCCAGAGTTTTGTCACTGGCATGTTCACTGTTTACTTACTTTTAATCTATAAAGAACCATACATAAATTACATGTATTTGCAGAAACATATGCTTGACTTTGTACCATGGTGTCAGGTTTTGTTCCTTTAGTCCAATTCATTGAAATTTAACCAGAAAAGCCTAAACTTTTACATACAACTGTGTGCCTTGATTTGCACAGATTTGGAAAATAAACAACAGAGTCAATATATTGGTTTCCTTTTTAAAAAAATGAAAATATACACTTTCTGTTCTAAACTTTTACAGAAGTCCATCCACTGCTGGGTGTAAAAGGAGATGGTAAATCCAAGAAGAAGCAAGCAGGGAGACCTAAAGGATCAAAAGGTAAAGAGAAAGATTCTCCATTTAAACCGAAACTCTACAAAGGGGACAGAGGTTCTTTACCTCTGGAAGGAGCAGCGAAGGGTAAAGTGCAGGCGGAGCTGGGACAGCCTTTACCAGGTAAGGACCCACCATAAGCATCTGCTTGCTTGGTGACCTGCTTTGTACAGAAATGGCCTAATCTGAGCATTTGAACTACCTGCTTGCTGAATGTTTAGCTGCTGCGCTCTCAAGGATAGACAGAATTGTACTTTTTGAATCGTAACATTTATTCTTCATCACAAATATTGGTAAGTTCTGTAACATGCATTCTTCAAGAATGTAAACCCTAAAAGAAGAATGTAATTTTATGACATGGAGAAGCAAGCTGTTGATCTTGATGCTCTTAACTTCATACCATTATAATTTCACAATTGCGGTTAAAGAAAATCCCAGAATCTGAAAATAAAGGGATAGAAATAATAAAAAACTAAAATTCTTTTCAGGATGCAACTGCTATCATTTTTTAAAATGTCATACTCTTTGCAGATGCTAGAAATTGAGAGTATTTAAAAGGTTGAGAGGCTAATATACCTTTCTTTATGTGACTACTTTGCTTATAGTTGAGGAATGCATTCTGTTTGCTCCTCCCTTTGCACCACTAGGCATGATTTACTAATCCCCATTTTCAGCAGGTTGCTAAGAATTTTGTTGAGAACTTGTCTTTCTTCTAAGCTGTGGAATTTACAGGCAGCTCAACATTATTTATTAGCTACTTTGAAGCATCTTTCTAACATTTTTGGCTCTCAGCTTCCAACTGTGAGCTCCAGCAATGGAAGTAGAGGTTTGATTATAAACTGCATGCCATTAAATACTGCTATTCTATGGGCCAAAACATGTGCAGGATCCCCATTTAATCTTAACAAGGATGTTTTAGCAGTTCAAACCAGAAAAAAATGGTTGCATAAGCAAGTATAATGCAGATACACTTTTCTTCTATCTGTCCTTTCTCACTGTTGAACTGTTGTTGCTCTGGCATTGCTAGAAGCAGCAAACCGTCATTGCTATTAGCGGCACCAGGGTGAGGTATTATTTATTATTATTCTCTTATATATTGTTTTTATGTCCTTGTAAGCTGCCTTAAGTCACCATGTGCAAGTAGGTGGCAATATAAATTTTCTAAATAAAATAAAGTAAAATGAAATAAACACCTAAGTCATTTTTGTGACAAATGTAGCCAATTTGCTTCCCCCTCCCCCCCATGACTCCCTATATACAGTATAAAGTTACTGCATGGGCATTTATTATTATAATTTCCTTTGTTAAGGGAATTCCTGAAGTTCTTACAGCATCCTCTTAGCAATTATTTTTTTATATCCCAGTTTTCAAGATTCTCTTCTCCAGTGCTGAAAATTGGAGCGTTGGAATTGCCATGAAAGATTTTCTTTTTCATGGCTAGAGGGCAGTCATCCTTCCCTGATGAGATATTGGCTCTGTAGTGGACTTTTAATTTTTTCTGATCTTTTTTCCTAGAATTGTTTTGGCAGTCCTGTTGTTTTTCAGTATTAATTCAGAGGGTGGAAATGCCGTGGATTATTCAAAATATTCCTAGAAATATTGCAGCAAGTACGAGGAGCAGCCAACTATGTGGAAAACCTTGATTTCCCACTCTAAACTCTTGAGGAAATCATATTAGGGCTACTGTGCTATTAGCAGAGAATCTCAGGGCTAAGATGTTTGCTTTGATCAAGTTCTGTGATATTAATTGACAAGGGGCAAGGTTGCAACTTGATTCCACTACACTGAATTTTTAAGAATTCTCTACAGGGAGTCCTTGATCCACAACCAAAATTGAGCTCAAAATTTCTATTGCTAGGTGAAACATTTGTTGCCCCATTTTACAACCTTTCTTGCCACCCTGAATCACTGCAGTTGTTCACTTAGAAACATGGTTGTTAAGTGAATCTGGCTTCCCCATTGACTTTGCTTGTCAGAAGGTTACATGACCTCCCAGGACACTACAGCCATCATAAATATGAGACAGTTGCCAAAGCATCTGAATTTTGATCCCATGAGCATGAAGATGCTACAATGTTGGAAGTGTAAAAAATGGTCACAAGGCACTTTTTTTCCCAGTATCATTGTAACTTTGAATAGTCACTAAATGAACTGCTGTAAGTCAAGGATTACCTGTACTCACTGGCTTGGCCATTCAGACTGAGTAAAACCCTTTTCATCTTTCCCATCTGTATACAGATGACAAGACTATTTTCTGCTCAATTGCTTGATGAGGCTCAATGATAAAAAAAAATGGGTCTAGGTAAAACATTGAGTGTTTTTTTACATGTTTTGTAACAGCTATTAAGTAAATATTCAAAGGTAACTCAACCTAAAATATTTTGTATGTCCTTGAAGCTCAGTAGCTACTGCTATGAATCTTATAATTTCCAGAACCCTTATTTTCCTCATTGCTGACCCACTGTTACTCAGCTTGTTCATTGTCCTTCCTGCTCTGCTCCTGTTTTGTTGCTTTTATGATGATGTTATCCCCTGAATCCCCTTACAAATGAGAATTAGGAAGCTTGGCAGCCTTCCAAGTCATAAACCTGTTTCCATATCTTTTCCCCTGAGAGCTAATTTTATTTTTTAACTGTTCAGAATTTCTTTTGCAATAATCAGAAGCTTTTTATGTGTGCATGTGTGTATATATTATTTATTTATTTTTGTCAATTGCTTACAAGATAATAGGTATAAGTAAAAACATAGTTATGAATACATGGACACATATAAGAAAAATAAAAAAAATAAAAGAAACAATAGAACAGGGACAGTAGGCACGTTGGTGCACTTATGCACGCTCCCTACAGACCTCTTAGGAAAGGGGTGAGGTCAATAGTAGACAGTCTAAGGTTAAAGTTTTTGTGGTTTGGGGAAGAAACCACAGGTAGAGTATTCCAGACATTGACCACTCTATTTCTGAAGTCGTATTTCCTGCAATCAAGTTTGGTGCAGTTAACCTTGAGTTTGTATCTATTGTGTGCTCTTGTTTTGTTATGGTTGAAGCTGAAGTATTCATTGACAGGTAGGATATTGCAATGTATGATTTTATATACTAAGATCAGACCGAAGGTGGCGTAGTTCTAGGTTTTCTAGGTGTAGAAATTCAAGTCTGGTGGCATAAGGTATTCTGCACCGAGTAGAGGAGTGGAGAACTTTTCTTGTGAAATATTTCTGGACTTTGTCAACTGTGTTAATATCAGATACGTAATGTGGGTTCCAGACTGATGAGCTGTATTCGAGTATTGGTCTAGCAAATGTTTTTTATGCTCTATTTATTAGTGTAATATTACCAGAGAAAAAGTTATATAAGATTAGGTTAACAACTCTTAACATCTTTTTGGCTATGTAGTTACAGTGGGCTCTAGCACTTAGGTCATTAGAGATGAGTACTCCAAGATCCTTGACAGAGTTTGGATCATCATCAAGGTAGTTTGGGTATAAAATCTATTCCTAGGTAGAAATAAAACTGCAATTAAATGACATTAAACTTTCTGATGGTGTCTATGGGATTATTAATCCCAGAGTTTCATTGAAATAAATCCAGAGATCAGCTTTAGAAGGTTGGAGAAGGATCCTGCGGGGTGCCAGGGTAGTCAATAAATCTGCAGGATCCTCACCTCATGTAGGTACGCTTAGCCCAGTGTCTTCAGGGTACATTTCTTGGTTTCAGGTAAAGTATTTCTTATTATCAAAGTCATCTTGTTTCCCAGTTTGAGGATATTTAAGCAGCTGATAAGTGGCCGGGCAGATCTCCAAAAAGGACTACAATGTTGCCCTTGCTCAGCCATCTCTTAGTAATATGCCAGTTCCTCCAGGTTCCATATAGGATTCATGCTTCAGTGTCTAGGACATCCAGCCTTCTTGAACTTGGTACTTTCCACTATTTCTATCAGCTTGGCCAAAATTGGCTGCGGGTTATGGGACATCCCCTATTTTATAACACCAGATTGGGGAGGCTTAACTAATTTCAGGTTTAGGAGGCTAAATTATTGCCTGGCTTCTTGATATTCTAGCTGTAGTTCATTCCAACCTCTGAACTTGATTTTCAGAAAATATGGTAGAAATGGGTTGGCTCCCTGTATGCTAGATCCATATAAAAGGTAGAGGAAAAAGAGCCACATTCATTAGAACATGAAATCATTGCAAAGGAATATCTTCTGTACTTTTCAACTGTTTAGTGGTTGGCAAAGTGGCAGCAGCAACAGAGCTGGCAGTGGTACCTAGTGGTTGGTAAATTAACGTTAAATACCAGTGGTCCACACAGACTTTGTGTTGGGCCACATGTGGCCTGCGTGCCATATATTATAAAAGCCTGCTCTGTACTATTATAAATCAGTTTATGAGGCCGTAATTGTCTGAACTATTTTTGAAATTGTGAAAACATCCTGGCAAATTGAATCTCATGGGAAAGAATACTGCTTCTTTGTCGAACAAACAAGAACTGCCTGCCCTTGTAGAGTTTAATTAACAAGCTGATCTTGAGATAAGGTCGCCATATAGCTCCTGGCTTAGTTTCTTGAGGTTCTGCTCCTCAATTTCCTTACTACAGAGAGCACTCTTGACATTGTAGTAGTGAGAGGAAGTCCTGAGTTTTTCTGAAATATATTTTCTTTTGCAACAGTTTGAAAAAAAAAAAAAAGCTAGAAACAGTAAGCGTATATTATTAAATGTTGAGGAAGTACCTCCCTTTACTTCTACACCAGGTGTGGATGATTTTTGTAGTGTTTATATTTTCTGCAAACTATCTGAATTCTATTGGGAATATCAGTAATACTTGACTTTTCTTTTCTTTTGGTTTTGATTTTTAGCAGGTGGTGGAATCTCGGAGTTGTTATGAAAGCTTCCCTCCTCATTCCGTCTTTTTTCTTACTTTGATGTCATTACATAAAATACGGACAAATGTTAAATCAGATAATAGACTGCCTTCATGTGGGAAAAAAAAAATCTGACTGAACTGCCTGCATCTCCAGGGAACAATTTATGCAAATTATGGAAGAGGA
Organism: Laticauda colubrina; assembly: GCA_015471245.1. NCBI lineage: Eukaryota > Metazoa > Chordata > Lepidosauria > Squamata > Elapidae > Laticauda > Laticauda colubrina. The sequence continues at coordinate 10,864,812 of BLBF01000062.1, forward strand.
ACATTTTTGTCCCCAGATATTTCTTTTTACTAATAGAAAACGGACAAGGAAAGATTTGTATAAAATCTGATGGGAAAGAGCTGGTTTTTGCCCATAATCTTCTTGGAGTTCCCTAGAGTGCAAAGTATGGAACAAGATAAGAAGTATGGTCATTGAGTCCTGGGTTACTTTTTGTTACATGTCTTAATTCTTGAGAAAGAGAAATGCTGGAATCTTATTGAATTCCTTCAACAGGCTATTATTGCCTTATGACCGGCTAAATCAAATTACTCTGAGCTTTGTTGTTTATTTCTCAATCGCATTGATTTATAAATGCAGTTAGTCCTTAGCTTACTATCCTACAGCTATGATATATTGTAAATTGATCTAGTTTTCAAATGGGCTGTTGAAATCCAGATGTCTCTAATGTATAAGAACAAGAACTTCCAAGGGAGAAAAGGAGCATATAATAAAGTAAGTAGATTGAGCAAAAAGTCTCTTGTTTCTTCTCACCATGTTTTAACCACATCCAGAAATGCTTGTTTCCAAACCCTTCAGGGTTCGAGGGAGAATAAACTTTCCCTAGACTCCATAGAGGAAGTGTATAAAAATGGAAAACACGGACTTATATTAAATGAATTCATTTTGTTCATGTGCTCTGAAAACAATTTGAGGATATGAATGTTGATCCTGGGTCTATTTTACAAAACAGGCCTTTCATTCAGGAGATATTTAAATGATGACAGTGATGTCTTCAAAGTACAGCTAAAGGATATACAGGTGGCTTACATACTTACATCTATCTATAGAATGAATGAAAGTGTTTTAAATATGCCTTTTAGTTTGTTTTGTTTTCTGCATAATGTCCTGTGGTATGTTTCTTCTAAATATATCCTGAGTTGAAATCTCATATTTTGCATATTATTATTTATGACATCCTCATTTCTAGAATTTTATGCAATATTCCCTTATATTATCTGGTTACCTGTAGAGCTTTCCAAGTGCATAGGAAGAATAATAGAAAAGCTGTTGGATAATGACTGTTGTATCGTTTATGTGGTATTGTGAATTCAAATCAGATCTGTTTTCTACAGTTTAATGTGCGTTATTTCTCAGTTTTATATTATTATTTTTTGTTACTATTGTAGTTTGTACATAACCTGAAAAATAATTGCTTTTTAGCTACTGTAAAGTATTGTTGTGATGTTAGCGTCTCTAATTGTAAATAAAGAGGTACATTTTATTTCTTAAATGTAATCTGCTTTTTTTGTACTAGCTTTGTTGAAACAAGTTGTAGAATATTTTCTTCAATCTAGCTTTTAATTGATAAATTGATCGATTATGTGCCATCAAGTCACGTTCAGCTCCTAACAAGCACATTCTATTATGGTAATTGGTGATGTACTCTGGTCATTTTAATTTAAGTGCAAACATTATTCTGAAGAAAACAATGGATTGTAACTGTCCTCTTCAGAACTGAGAAAATGAAAAAATATTGCAAGCTAAACAGTAGGAATTATCATAAGAAGCTTATCATGTAAGGCTATTGAATGTAATGTAAAATTCTAATAGGAACAGAGAAGGGTAATGAAGGACAGCTTCCATGATACATGTACTTTTATAACTTTTAATTTGAGCAAGATGTTTGTCATGCATGTGATGCCACTTCACACCACATCAGAATCATGCAGTGATTAGTAAAACAGTATTTTAACATCCAGGGATGATAAAAGAATGACTTCCCAACCCACAATTACTGTAGCAACCTTCCATCATGAATTTCATTCTGAGACCATTCACACAAAGCATCAATTACTGTGGAGCAGTAATATAATCTAAAGCAGGGGTATCAAACTCGGGGCAGATGCGTGATGTGCTGGCCCCGCCTCCGCCTCCACCCAGTTTAGCGAAGGGGAAAATCGTCCCGATACATCATGTGATAACACGAGTTGACCCTGACCTAAAGTCTGACAGTGTTCACAAGCAGTGTTCCCTTTTCCCCAACACTATAAAAGATCAGTCAGCAAAGCCAATCCTGTTTTTTGTTATTTTTTTCTAGTATTGATGCCATAGTTCAGTAACTCCAAAAGCGATATGAGGAATTTAAGTGAATAATCTCTACTTCAGGAACTTGGGTTCGTTCACAATATTGCTCTCTACATTGCCAGTATTTTCAGTATAACATGTAAGTCTTGTTTTAATGAGTTCATCTTATTACCACCACTTCCATTCATCTTACTGCTTTTGTACTGTCATTCTTTTTTGAATTTTAAGTATGCACATGTAGTGCATAGTACCACACAATTGCCATTGCAGTCCAGATGTACTTAGTGTGCGACTAATTCCTAACTAGGTATGTTGAATTACAGTTAAAGCATTTCTACTTCTCCCACCCCCATCTCTTGTTTAGGTCCAGCCCACTACAGTCATGCTGCTGAAATTCAGAAGAAAATACAGTACTGCAATCAGCAGCAGGGTTGTTGGTCTTTAACAATTTTATAAAAGCTCCATGTACTCAAGAAAAAATAGGTTAAAATGATTTCCCTGTACCATAACATTATTGCTTCACTGCCATAGTATTTGCAGCTACTGAACGACAAAACTTGTTGAAATTGCCATTCCTGAGTGAGAGCACTGCTGTGATTGGGAAAACGTGGAAACTCAAAAATGCTCTGATATTTTGGAGAATCAAGATGGGAAAGGAAACAGTAAGAAAAGATCCTAGAAAGGTCAATTCTGGGTTTAAACCAATTCTAGGCATTCAATTCCTTGGACATCATGCTCCAAACCACCTTGGAGAAACGAATATTTGGTTTCTGCCTTGATAATTATGTACTCTTGTGATTCTTTTAATATATATTTTAGGTACACAACAGATAAGTTTTGATTACTCATAATCAAAACTGGAAGCACTATTCAAACAATGACATGAGTACAATGCTTTGGCTTTTCAGTTGTATACAGTTTATTATAGAATGGTTCTTTGTGACATCACAATTTTAAAACTGATTACATTCTGCAATGGCATAAGTTTTTGAATGAGCCATGAAGAAAAGAGCCAGACAAATTTCTTTTTTAATAATGTATGCTTTCCACAGAGAATAATAACAGCGCAATTTACCACCTTCTAATACCCTTAATATAGGGTATATGTCTTTTTCATCACAAACATTTACAAAGTTTTATGATTCCAAATATTTGGAATTGGTTTAAATTTGAATATATAATGTGGATGTCAGCTTTAGGTAAGTATTGCTTCCGCTCTCCCCCTTGTCTGCATCTAATATTTTCTACATTCACAGTTTTGGAATAAAAAAAATTTTATGGGAAGGGAATTATGAAATAATTGGGGTAAATGCCTGTCAGTTACCCAACCCCATCATTCTCTTAATGCCTTAAATTAGTAGTAGATTTTTTTCCTTTTTCTCATGGATGAGATCTCCTATACTTGTGAAACTAAGCACTGCAGGTAGAGAATGTTCATTGCCTACCAAGTTTCCTACTTTCAATCCCTCAGACAGTATTTTTTAAAATGCTTGAAATTGAAACTTTTATATAAATATTTCAATAAAATTATTCCCTTAGTAAAATATAAGAGGAATGTAATAAAGCTTCAACATAAATATTGGTATTTTTCAAAAAGATTTGGCAAGCCATTGGAATGGTCTGTCTCAATTTAAGGCAACCTCATTTGTTCACCAAATTGAGAAAACACATAATTATAGAATAAATTGGCATCAGTTGCTATATTTCTAGGCCAAACCAAATTTTGAAGAAACAAAGGATTATGGCTGCCTGTTGTTGGAGTTTGCTAGTTCATAGGGTACTGATGCTAAGACCAGTATTAGTACTGGTGTTAAAGCTGAGATATTGATACAGAGCAGTGCTTTCATGGCATATCTTGTTTATCATGATATTAAAACATTAAAATATGTTATTAGTCCATTTAAAATCTAAGACAGAAAAGATGCACTTGCTGATAAAGATGGTTGTCACTGGTTTTCCTTATGTGGCTGCTTCAGGTATTACATGATCAATTAAAATATATTTGAAAATATGAAAAAAAAAACAATATTTATGTGGAAGCTTATTACATTCCTCTTATATTTTACTAAGGGAATAATTTTATTTAAATATAAAACTTTCAAGTTCAAGCAGTTTAAAAATGTTCATAATAAATTGATTTTTAATGTACAATAGTAGTCATACTTATTACCTGCAGACTGATGTTTATAAAAACACCTTTTACCATGTTAATAAGCTTAATTTTTTTGGCAGTATGTCAAAGAGCAGCCTTTGTGGATTTCTCATGTCCAGGGACTTCATTGATATTTTAAATGAATGACATTTAGGTCATTTGATCAGACAATGGAATGGATCCTAAAAGTACTCTTCAAGAATGATGATGGCAGAAGCCTATTTTCTTGTTAAATTGCTAGAATTTGCTTTCTGACTACCTGTTTCCATGGCTTCTATTGGAACAATTACCATTCCTGTCAAAATGAGAACTGCTACTGCCAGAATTTCAATCAGTTCCACCAGCTGCAGCGTGACCTGTGGCATGGGTTACAAGGTTGAAGAAACATGTCAGATTGGGCCTAACGGTGAAAGGAGGTACTGTGATATTCGGAAAGTGGAGTGCTTGACCAACTGGCTTTGTGGGATGCTCCATTTCACTATTCTTGTAGGTAAGCCTTTTGAATTCCAGTGCTTATCTCCTACAGAAATTGGGCCAGAAATCAAGAGCTTCAGTTATTCATGGAGGATAGCTAGAGGTATTATTACCACTGATGATGTTCTCTTTAAACCATTCAAGACTACTGGCTTTGTCATTAAGCTTTCCCCAGCCAAGGAATACGATGCAGGGACATACAGGTGTGATGTGCAGTTCATGAGATCCTATAAGATTGTCAAAAGAATCTACTTTGGAATTCGTGTGATCCCTGGTCACTTGGTGGATCTGAAATTTGACAAATCCTTGACTCTGGAACAGCACTTGGAAAGTGAGAAGGAAAAAAACCAGCAGAATGCCACCAATATTCCTGTCCAGAAGCAGCAGCACTTTTGGCGTCAAAGAACTCTGTTTGTATTTTTAATAGGCATTGGAAGTGGTATGGTAGGAGGAATTGTGTTGCACAATATTTTCTACTATTTAGTGAAAGTTCCCAATAATGGATATGCGGAAGAATAAAAACATAAAAACATATGCTGATTGCTGTATTTAATCATTTTGCAGTATTGTTTATAGCTATTAAGATTTGGTTGTGAAATCACATGGCTTCAGTTTATTTAGAAAGCAATAACATATGTTATTGCTTTCTAAATAATTAAATGAAGCTTTATAACACTTCATAAAACTTTAAAGATAGTACAAAACTTGTAAATCAGTACATCTTTGGAGGTGAGGTTCAGTATATGCTTTCCATATAGAAAATCCCAAATTCAGTTTTCAGGTCTGGAAAGAATCCCAACAACACTGGAATATCTACCAAGTCAACGTAGATCAGGTTTTGTTTTTAAATAAACTGATACTCTCCCAATATCTTGAGACCACAAATCTCAGAATTCCAGCAGGTTAGCCAACAACAACTACACTCAGTAAGAATGGTAATCTCACTCAGTTTGGGAAGAACAGTGTGAGCTAGGACGAGCATTGAAGATGAGATTCAAACAACCCACTTTACATTCTAATGTAGCATTTCTCAGATTTGGCAACTGAAGACATGTGGACTTCAATTCCCAGAATTCTCCAGCAGATAAAGGGGGGGAACAGGCAAGATTATGTTACTGTAACCGCATAATAAACATAGCATTCATAACTTTGGTTTCTGAATCTGATTTTCCTCAAAGGTCTGGCATAAGTCTTACGAGTCCCTCCATTTATTTTCTAGGGAGTGAAGAAGAGTCAAATCCAAGATCCTTTCTCTACTTACATTTCTGTCTTGAACTCCAATTTCTTTAAATGGACTATTGTCTTGGTTGTCTTGACTCTTGTTGATGCTTGCGACACAACATTATTATTATTAAACATTATTATTAAACACTTCCTACTGTTCCTCGCTGTTGCTTTCATTATTAGTTACTGAATCTGTGTTTAATGATGTTATGTCCCAGGTGTCAACAAGAGTCCAATTAACCTTAAACATGTACATATATTTATGTATACGCACATACACATGTACATACATACACATGTATTATGCATATATGTATACACATTTATTGAAAGTTTTAACTACAATAAGTCGAACAAACTGTCAGAACAAAAAAGAGAAAACAGTGCAAAAAGAAGAAAAATAGAAGTAGAGAAAGAAATGAGATGCAAAGATATAAAAAAGAGCTTCCAATCTCAGCAGTTATATGTACAATTATATTTTAACCTGAGTTTACAACATAACTCTTCTATAATCTAAGCTGTAATGATTGAAAATATTTTCCCCAATGATTTCATTTTTAAAAATGTCTTGATACTGAATCTTTCATTTGAAATCATAAGAATGAGAATTGGGGAATGTGAACTAACATATTTATCTGACATCCGAAGTGAAACAAGCACTCTTTATTTTCCTGTCAATTTTTGGATTTGTAAGCTGAACAAGATGGATTTGTAAGCCAACCCTGAACTGAAGGCTTTTTAAAGGCTTGATTAAATAAGAATACACATATACACACCATATTAAATGTATACAAAAGTTCATATATCATTTCAAAATGGGCACAGAGATAGGAAACATTTGGCAATTTAAACCCTGAGATTAGAAAGAAGGAAGGTAACTTGGCCCATTTAATACTTGAGAAAGTGGGCAATTGGAATCAAGTTATTTCATTTCCATCATCTATTCAAATTGTGCTTCTATTTCTTTACAATAAAATCACATTTGTAGAAATTTGCTAGAGGGTTTGTAGAACTTTATTTAAGATTAGGTAAGACATGAAAAACCCCTGTAGGACATAGATGATGCTAACCAAATTGCTCAGACTGAAGAAGCTACTTAGGTAAGCAGTGAAACATTTCAAACAAACAAAAAAAATCCAGTTGCCATGACTCAACTTCCAGACAATTCTATCTAGATGACTGAGAATCTTCACTGAAATAAGTGTTGTGGTACATAAACATGATCAAAATAAAATAAAAATTAAAAAAAATCACACTAAACAATGCTTGATAAACCTAGTAACCTTAACGTGTTCATCAAATGCATACTGGTAACAAAAATGAAGTGGATGAGATTGTAATGGCATGAAATTGCCATATTTTCTTCTCTTAAAAATACATTTCTGATAATATTCAAAATCAGTCTTATCTGATTAGAGTATGTTCATGTCTTTAAAAAAGGGAACTTGGCCTTGGACATAATCATGGGCAGTACAGTGATTCAGTGGTTAAGATGGCTGGATTTGTTGACTGGAATGCTGGCAGCCCATGTTCGAGATCCAAGCGCCATGTGACGGGGTGAGCTCCTGTCCTCATCCCAGCACCTGCCAACCTAGCAGTTTGAAAGCATGCACATGTGACTAGATAATAGAGAAGGTAATAGTGCTTTGTGATATCATGTTGTCCACATGACCAAAGAAATGTCTTCGGATAGTGAAACAGATGAGCACTGCTCCCTATAATCAAAAACTAGCAGAATAAAATCTGCACGGGCTCCTTTACCAATATAATATCATTGAAGGTTACATTTAGGAGCATGGTTAGGAGAGTTTGGAGCTTCGGAAGATGGGAAAAGGGTCTCTCTTGTCTTATATAGTCCCATTCTTGAATTTCTCCTGATCATCCCTCTGGAAATCTTTTCCAACATGGCACATTTGAAAAGATGGAGAGCAAGATGAGATTTCAAATGTAGCTTTATGTCATGAATTGATATATATGCCAACCTTCCTCAGGATGGGTGCCTTCCAGGCATGTAGTTGTTACTTGCTGAGTAACCATGACTATTGATGAGAATTACAGGAGTCTAAGGCCATACCTCTGGAGATTATTCATATTGGGGAAAATAGATATATTTATTTAGTTAGTAAATATATATGCCACCATCTCACTGTTAAACTGCCTCTGGGTAGCTTTACAAAATGATTTTTTTCCATTCTTGCAATAGAATATAAATCGTTCAAATGATATGGGATAGTGAGGTGTCAAGACAAGAATGGAGGAAAAATAGAGAATAGAGAAATTTGTGTACCTTTAGATTTTCTTGCTACTTATAGTCAGTTTATGAGAGCTGCCAAGACAAAAAATTGAAAGAAAAAAGCCTGTAACAACCCCCATAAATCTGCTAACCTCTAAGAAATGTATGAAAGGCCTAGCTGTCTTTGGCTTAAAATACTGATACAGCTTAAAATCTGAATACAAACTGCATTTTTATTTATATATGAAAAACTGGGGTGTGGATTTAACTAATGTATTTTAATGAATGAGGCAAAACTATACAAATTACACAACAAATGTACGTACAAATATATACAAACATACAGACACAGAAAGTAATTACATAGGGTGATAATAACACATAGTATAACTTTATACTGCAAAATGCTGTTCATTTTAAAAATTATATTAGACTGTGTGTTTGAAGTTGTGACACTCATGAAAAATGTGAACCGAAATATGCTTTCCATTCAATGTGTCACTTAAATTTTGCCAGTACATATAGTCCTTGACTTAAAACAGTTCATTTAATGACAGTTCAAAGTTACAAAGGCACTGAAAAAAATGACATATGACCATTTTTCATTCTGATGACTGCTGCAGTAGGCCCATGGGTCATGTGATCAAAATCCAGGCAACTGGTTCGTATTTATGAAGGTGGCAGAGTTCTGCGGTCATGTGATCACCTTTTCCAAACTTCTGACAAGCAAAGTTGATGGGTAAGCCAGATTCCGTTAACAACCATGTCTCTTACTTGGCAACTGTAGGCACTCACTTAACAACCGTGGCAAGAAAGGTCATAAAATGGGCAAAATTCATTTAGCAACTGGGTCGCTTTACCAACAAAAATGTTGGGCTCAATTGTTGATAAGTCAAGGACTACCTGTAGTGTTTGATAGAAATTATTGATAGCTGGCACAAGAAATATGGGAAATATCTATCTTTCACCCCAGGGAAATGCTAACATTTGCAAATGTTAAAGAAAAACCTCTGGTTTTTGTTTGTCCAATTTTTATCCCATCTGTATGTTGCTTAGGTGTTAACAATCTCTTTTATGAATATAGCCACTGTTACAAGCAAAACGTTTGTCGCAAAGTTGGTTTCTTTAAATCCAAGCACAAGCAAAATATTCTGGCTTGAATGTTAGAATGCAAAAAAGAGTGCTTTGCTACCTGGAGGAATTGCTTTGTAGCTGTTTAGAACAATCTTAAAATACATTCTACCATGACATATTTACACACACCACACAACTTCCTGTCTTCTGCATGCTTTTAAATAAGAGCATGAAACACCCCCACTCAAGCTGTTCTTGGGATATAATTTGCCTTGCTCATTGTTATCTGAGCATCCCAGTCTAGCCCATTTTTTCCAACTTTTCTTTCTACACAGTTTTCTTTCTGCTATCCAAAATGTTTTTTTCAGACCAACCCAAATGGGAAAATAAACTGCAGTAAAACAATATAAGTAATTAGAAAATCTACCATGGCTTTGTGGTACTTTTCAGATGTTAGAGTGCTCCTCAGACAATGTCTTGGAATTTATAAGTAACCCTGTATTGCAAGTCAGCATTGCTATGATCTCTCTCATACAGGGGAGGCACTGGAATCAAGAGGCTGTGATTCGTCTAAAGCCACTTGCAATGTCTGTGATATAGATAAGGGGGAATGGTTCACAAGTTAAATCTCTGAGTCATTCATTATACTCCATTAGCTCCCAAGGAGGAAGCTTCTAAATGGAGAATACTATCTTATTTATATCAGAATAAGATGATGTAAAAAATGTATTGATCCCTTACGTGGAAGAGAGAACAGAGAACCCCATATATCCTCATAAGACAATAAGTGAAGGAACATGATATAAATATATGAACACTTAGCATTTTTAAACCAGATTAGGACACATATCCTCCTATTATCCATATGTACATAAATTCATATGTATATCCTTTCCAAGCAAGGAAAAACTTTTTCATGTTCTTGAAAAATGGCAACATTCTACTGCATCAAACACAATAGAGTCGGATGACAACAGGACTTCTTGGACAAAATACATACAAGTAGAAAAATATTGATATAATACTAATGCACAACACTAGATAACTTATTCTGTTTTTCTTTTTTAGTTATCATATTCTTCTAATTAAGAAATATTAGATGAAAATAAATAATTATTAACAATATACATTACTAGGAACTTGACTACTTTGCATTTTCCTCTTTTTTAAATTGGAACAGCAATTTGATGCTCAGGAAAGACAGGTGTAAACTCCTTGTAATGAAGCATCTGCTTTCTGATAAAATAGTGAATGAATGGTCTTTCATTTCACAGTGTTTCACATTTTACTGTGAGAGGGGAGAACTTCTGAATTAATTTATAAGGTTTGCCTCTTTTTCTTTGCATTTGTGCCTCTGGACTCCAATCTATAAATATATGGCAGAGATATTGATGTATTTCACAGGTTTAAGGCATGACTGTTAGGTAAATAACATTTAAATTTCCAGACTGAATTTTGGCTAAAGTTTATTTTAATCTTGGTTTCTAAATTGCTGGACAGAGCTATTGATGATGTCTCTGAAGGGATCATATTTTGTGATGGAGCACCTGCATGAAATCTCTAATTAATTCTCAGATGTTTCTAGTTTATAAAAATCTTTAAAATTGAAGGACTTCACATCCCCAATGAGTTGTTGTAGTCAGAGTAGACAATCTCCATAAAATGTGATGATGACCACTATTTTGGATACCCTTTAAAAAGTATTGCATACATTCATAATGGACAGATCTTTCAATGTCCCTTTCCCCATCTGAAAGATAAAGCCCATGTCACACTGAACCAACGGATGCAAAGAGGATGTAAAACGGACAAAAAACTATATAAGACAAGAGAGACCCTTTTCCCATCTTCCGAAGCTCCAAACTCTCCTAACCATGCTCCTAAATGTAACCTTCAATTATATTATTGCCATCCGTTGGTTAACGCGATGTATCCGTTCTGTACTCACTGCCTCCGTTTTGCTTCCTCTCTATCCGTCCAGCATCCGTTTATGGACGTTTCATCGGCTCCAAAGGTTTTGGGCTGCCTAAAACTTTTGCGCGGAAAATGTATCCAGTTTGTCCATTCTGCATCCGTTACGCATCCACTACGCATCCGCTACACATCCGCTACTCATCCGTTATGCATCCGCTATATCCGCTAGGCATCCGCAACACATCCGCGCAACGCGCATCCGCCCGGACGCAGGGAGGAAGCGGAACGGACGCAGAACGGATGCAGAACGGATGCCTAGAGGATGCAGCACGGAAACAAAGCGTTTAAAATGGAAAAAACGTTCGCAGAGGGGACCTATCTTGGATATTAAGGATGTCTAGAGGATGCCTAGAGGATGCCTAGCGGAAAACCTATACTGCCTATAAAAAGGGGGAGCAACTCGCCTGCATCGCACTTTCAGAACAGCAGCAGCGGTGCAGACCTCTGCAGCCTTCATCTGCCTCTTCCTCTTCCACAGCATCCAGTCATGTCCACCGTGGATTGTAACAAAGTCCTTTCGGCAGCCACCATCGTTCTGCAACAGTGCGAAGCCATCTGCAGGCTCTGCGAACACTACTCCAAGAAGAAAAGGAGCCACCCAAAAAGAGTCTGGGTCCGAAGATGGTTCGCCAGTAGAGCGGAGGACGGACTGTACAACAAGCTGATGGTGGAGCTCAGGAGCGAAGACACTCGGGCGTTCCAGAACTTCATGAGGATGCCGCCAGCCATGTTTGACGAAGTTGTGCAGTGCCTGACACCCAGGTTGACCAAGGCAAACACCAGCTTCCGGCCCAGCCTGGAACCTGGGCTCAAGGTGGCACTCACTCTGCGCCACCTGGTCTCAGGGACCTCCTACAGGAGCATGCAGAATGGCTGGAGGGTGCCATCCAACACCATCAGCATTGTGGTCAGAGAAGTGGTGCAGGCCATCATCGAAGAATACAAGGAGGAGCTCCTCCAGTACCCCTCCACTGAAGAAGGATGTAAGAAAGTTGCAGGGTAGTGGTATCAGAAGTGGAACTTACCACACATCGTTGGAGCCATAGATGGCAAGCACATGGCCTGCAAATCTCCAGCCAAGTCGGGGTTCACTTATTTCAACTCCAAGGGCTTCTTCAGCATCATCCTCTTTGCCATGGTCGATGCTGACTACAAGTTCATGTACATCGATGCTTCAGGCAACGGCTCATCTTCAGATGCCCAGGTATACAACACCAGTCACCTCAAGGAGGGGCTGGAATGCAACCTCATTGTGGGCTTCCCAGATCCAGAACCCCTGCCCAACGACACACAAGATGTGCCCTACTTCATCGTGGGGGATGACGACTTCTCCCTCACAACCTACCTCATGAAGCCCTACACCTCCAGACTCCTCACCCGTGAAGAGAGGATCTTCAACTACAGGCTGTCC
>BLBF01000062.1:10877388-10894453 GCA_015471245.1 Laticauda colubrina
CCAGACTCCTCACCCGTGAAGAGAGGATCTTCAACTACAGGCTGTCCAGGGCAAGGCGGGTGGTGGAGAACGCCTTTGGCATCCTGGCCAACAGGTTCCAGGTACTTCTCACCACCATGCAGCATTGCCCAGAGACCATGAGGAGGATCGTGGAAGCTTGCTGCATCCTGCACAATCTCATGCGCACCCGCTACCCAGTCTTGCAGAACAGGCTCGTGGACCTCCAACAAGCCAATGGGGTCATGGAGCCTGGGGAACGGAGGCAAGGGCGAAACCTGATCGACACTGAGGATGTGCAAGGCCCCAACAGAGCCTCAAATGAAGCGAAGAAGCAGCGCAACCTCCTGAGACAATGGTGCAACTCCCCAGCTGGAGCAGTGGAGTAGCAAGACAGGATGGTAGATGCTTAATGGATGCTTCCTTCAGCCTGTCTCATCACACAGATGAGATTGGGCCATGTATGTTTGGTTGGCCTACAATGAACAGGGCGTTTAATAAAGAGTTGTGTTTATGTTGACATGTGTGGATAATTATTACATTATTATTGATAATAAAGGGCCATAGGTGTGGCACCTGGGAGGGTGGACCATACAGTCCCACTATGCTTGCACTGGAGGTTTATCTATCCCACAGCTATTACCCATCCCAAAGGTATCCCTGCCCATCCCACAGGTATCTCAACCCATCCCACAGCTATCTTAACCCATCCCACAAGCATGCAAAGGCTTAAACCATTTCTAAAAGTTTCCAGCAAGACTTTATGAAAAAACAGAAATGAAGCAAGTGTGTGAATCAAAAATAGACTTTACTAACACAAGCTATAAGACAAAAATGAGTCTCTGGCACTCCTCTTGGTTGCTCAGTCTCAGGGGTGAAGGGTCCAGGTGCTGTGTAGGTGGCTGGTGCTGGAGTGCTTGTCATCAGCTCCTCCTCCAGAAGCAGAAGCAGCAGAAGCGCCAGCCCCAGAAGAGCGAGCCCGTGCTGCAGAAGCCCCAGCAGAACCAGAGTGAGGGCCAGGGGGTGGGATGGTCACCCTGTCCCTCTTGCCAGGGCTGGCAGCAGATGGCTGAGGCTTGCTGTGCTTCCGCATGGTTGTGGGGTTTCTGGCTGGCAGGGAGGCTGGCAGGAACCAAGGCTGGCAGAAAGGCTGGCAGGGAGGCTGGCACCAAGGCAGGCAGGAAGGCTGGCAGGAAGGCTGGCAGGCAGGCTGGCAGGCAGGCAGTCACCAAGGCTGGCAGGCAGACATGAACCAAGGCTGGCAGGCAGACATGAACCAAGGCTGGCAGGAAGGCTGGCAGGCAGACATGAACCAAGGCTGGCAGGAAGGCTGGCAGGCAGACATGAACCAAGGCTGGCAGGAAGGCAGGTAGCAAGGCTGGCAGGCAGACCGGCTGGCAGCAAGGCTTGCAGGGAGGCTGGCAGGAAGGCTGGCAGGGAGGCTGGCAGCAAGGCTGGTAGCAAGGCTGGCAGCAAGGCTGGCAGGCAGATATGCAGGCAGGGCAGGCAAGGCAGCCAATCCGTCCGGCAGCAGGTCTTTCCTCTGAATGGCATCCTGCTTCCGAGCTGCTTCCGTTATATCCACGGGGCTGACGCAATGCATCCCCCCCCATATGCGCAGTTAACGCCAGGCATCTGTTAGGCTTCCGCTCTGCATCCGCTCGGCTTCCGCTCTGCATCCGCTTCATCCATTCGGGGTCGCTCTGCATCCGCTCTTTCCGTTCCGCGTCCGCTTCGCTGAGGCTCCCCGGAAGCCCTGCGGATGTGCCACCCACTCCCATCCGCTCCCATCTGCTTCCATCCGCTGGGCTTCCGTTCCGCATCCGCTTTGCATCCGCCCTGCGTCCTCCCCCCGTCCGTGTTATCCGCTTCAGTTATGCAAATTTTTGCCCCTTTTGAGAGCGGATAACAACGGATGGAACATTTTGCTCGTCCGCGGTGTCCTTTTTGCATCCGTTGGCCAGTGTGACATGGGCTTAACACTGCGTTTTTAAAAATTAGGAGCTATTGAAAGATCTGCCCCTGAATTCTGCAGGTAAAAACAACTGTAGAAAGGCATCTCTCATCTGCTATTTCTGAATAACTATCTCACAAGGTATCTAATTGGCCACCATGAAAACAAAATATTGAATTAAGATGGACCTTAATCTAAATCAGCAAACTGTTTCTTATATGCTAATACTAGGGATATGGAACAGTGAATCGAAGTGTTTCCTAGATTTGGCAGTGTTTTATATAACTTGATAGTCTCATATTTGCACCCTAACTATAACACCTGTATCATCTTATACTCCATCATTTATTTATTGATTGATTGAAGGCTGCACATAGTTTCTGAAGATTAATAGGCAGGAGAGGTAAATTCCAATTCTGAAAAATGTCTGAAATGTCAAAACAATATATAAGCTACCATGCTGGGGAGTTAATAAGCAGCAAGGTTCTTTGTTAAACTCAATTTCAGAGTTTGTTGTCAAAATAAATTATTTCTCTAATGTTTTTGAAAAAAGTGGAAAATGTATGGGTGGGATTATTTTAGATTAACTATTTTCCCCCAAAATACAGTGACTTTGCAGTCAACTGGGACTAACTCTTAATTTCTATAAAATGCACAAACTATAAGGTTGAAGAAAGTATAGCTATTGAAATGATGTTCAAGGGAGCATTAGGTATCAAATTGGTACTCTTGACAATGTGCCATTAATGTTGGGCTTGTTATTATGGGAACTAATATTATACTCTGGAAGGCACCAGCCTCATGTTGAAACAAAGGATATATCTTTAGAGGTGGCAAAAATATGCTGGCAAAAATGCTGGCAAAAATAGAGAATCTGAATAAACATGAGGCCAGTGAGCTATGATCAATTTTTCCCTTCCTTTCCTGAAGCGCTTGTATCTTTTTTCTCTCCCTCAAGCAGAAGTAAACATTTCCTAAATTCTTAGGTACTGGAAATGCACATGTAGGCACATTTAAAGTAGCTCATTCTAGGTATGAAGAACTACACACCACCACTTCAAATCTTATAACTTTTTAAAGGCAGAAAGCCTACCTTGAAAAAAATAGGTGTCCCACATTCATGGTGCAGTAACAATAGCCGAATGACTGTGGTCTTACAGGGCCAAAGTCAATATTTTAAAAAGTGGTGCATGAGCAGGCTTTCTAATGGAGCTAAATGTTCTCCTTGAAATTGAAAGCCAGAACTTGGCAAAATAGCACAAGCTATTATAATTGTTTAAGATCTTCTTAATTGAATGAGTTGCTGCCCTCATGCTGCCAGCACAATATATAAAATAACAAGATATATAATGGCATAAATATGCAATACTCCCCAAGCACATCAAAATCCAAAATTAAGGCAGGATTTTTGCCCTTTAAGCCCTCAATTTAGTGAGGTATTAGAAGATTATTAGGAACAAAGAAATAATAGTTGGTTGTTTTATAATCTGAACAATATCAGTTTTGGTGATGAGGAATTCTGCTTGGATTGCCCTATGGGTATCTTATGAATTCTAGTTTTAAGTTTTTAGTTTTCTAGTTTTAAGCAGAAAACAAAAGATGCTCCCAGAGAAAGAACAAGGGAATGGAAAATGTATATCTGGAAAGCTACTGAATGTGGCCAATAGTCTGGAAGAGATCAATTTACATCCCAATACCAAAATAGGGAGACTTAACAGAGTGCATACTATTGTACAATATCATCAATATCACATACTAACAAAATAGTGCTTAGGATCATTCATTGCAGATTTGAGCCCTACACTGAATAAGATGTTCAAGCTGGTTTTAAAAAAGACCAAGGAACATTATTTCTGATTCATGCTGCAGAAGTGAGAAAGCCAAAGAATACCCAAAAGAAGTTACAATGTGTTTTGATGGTGTTGATCACAGCAAGTTGTAGTAAGTACTAAGAAAAATGGGACTCTCAGAATATCTTATTCTCATAAGAAATTTATGTAAAGATCAGGAAGCCACAGTACAGTCAGAATATAGTGGAACAGATTGGCTCCAGGTTGACAACTAAATGCAACAAGGCTGTATATATCCCCTTCTTTATTCAACTTATAAGCTAAATATATATTAAGAAGCTAGATAGGAAGACGATTAACATTCTAAACAGGAGGAAGAAACATCAATAACCAGTGCCATGCTGATAATATTGCCTAATAGCCAAAATGTAAAGGATTTGCAAGCCCTAGTCATAAAAGTCAAGGAGAACAGTGAAAAATAAGGCTACAGTAAAATATAAATAAAACCAAATACAACAAGAAATATATCAAAGTGGTGGATAATTTCTGCTTTTTAAGATCAACCATCAAATAAAGGAACACTTTGCAGAGAATCCATAGTAGATTTGAAAAGGTATTCAAATGCTCGATATGTCTGTATCTACAAAGATCAAAATCATGCAAGCCATGGTATTCTCTATGATTCTGTAAGAAAGTAAAAGTTGGACTTTGAAGAAGCAAGCTAGGAAAAGTATTGACACTTGAACTTTGATGTGGGAAAAGATTCCTGATGATATTGTAGACAGCCAGGAAAACAAATCAATATATCATCAAACAAATCAATTAATCCAGGCTCAAATTGTCCTACTTCAGACATATTATGTTAAGACCCACCTCTCTGAAGAAGGGTCTAATACTGGGAAAGGTGGAAGGAAAGAGAAGAAGAAAATGAATAGAGCAAGGTGGAGTACACTGTGGAAAGGCTGAAGGACCGGGCTAGGACAAGTTCTTCCTGGAGAAAATTGTTGTCACTAAGAGCTGATAATGGCCGGATAGCACATAATCTCCATCATCAGTAGAATGCAATGTTTTATGTCATAGTTGGGTAATTTTCTAGTGACAAGGAGCTGCATAGGAGAAGGGATGAAGGTGCAGAAGAGATGTGTTCAAAGTTCTACTTTTTCTCAATCTTTCTCTGCATAATATTTTCTGCATATAATTTATAGAATTATATTTTAAAAAATTTTTCTAAGGTAGACCCTACATTTTGCAAAACTTCATATTTAAAAATGGACACCATCACACTGATTCTTGGCTATTATTAATTACAGATGTTCTGAGGGCTAAACAGTCGTTGGAAATGTAGCTATGAATACAGAATAGGACCTTATCCTAAATGTAAATGTGGAAAATTAAGCCTTCAGTTACTTTTCTACATATAAAATTTGATGAGGGAAAAGACAAAGGAAGCTTTTTTATACAGTAAAACCTTGATTTAATGGATTTAACAAACTTTAAATTTGCATTCAAACATCTCTCCAAAGAGATGTTCATTGTATCTGAAGTAGTTTGCTAAATTAACTTATATTTATAACTACTACTGTCAGTTTACGTCATCATATCAATTTATTCCCATTACAATATATAATTATGAATTATTAAATGCTGTCATAAATTGATTCAAATAATGTACATTCAGATTTAAAAAACATTAATAAGTAAAGAAGCTCTGCCTTGTCAAATGATTTGCTATATCAAGGTTTTGCTGTAGTTGGAAAATTTCCATTCAGAAAAAAAATTCAGCAGTCTATTCTACTGCGTTCAGGAAAGCAGGATGGTGTTTTAGAAAAGTAGCAGTATTTCAAGACTGATATTGGGAATCTCCCCTTCCTTATTGTTCATACCAAAAACAACTAAGCAGATATTGGTAGCAAAAGTAAATTTTTGAAGAACAATCTGAAAAATTAACACCGTTTAATTTGGCAAAATTAAACTCAAGTTAAAATGTTAATTATTATCAGTAGTGGGATTCAATTTTTTTTACTAGTGGTGGGTGTGCCGTTTTTCCGAACTACTCAAAATTTCTGCGACCAGTTCTTCAGAACTGGCCAGAACCTGCTGAATACCTCCTCTGATTGTTATTAACTATCATGTCAACTCAATTTTTTTCACCTTCAAATTGGGTTGATGAACTTTGGATAAACGATACCATGTATCTCCTGACAAGGTGGAATAAGAGTTCTGTTGTAACTTTCTTGCTCAAATATCTTTATGACCCATTTCCAAAGCCATATAACTTCCACTACTTCCTGCCATATAACTTCTACTACTGAGGAACTATAAGAAAATGCAAGAACAATGAACTGTTTTTGAGTTTGAATGCATAAACAGTGTACCTCTTCAGAAACACAGATGAATGATCACAGGAAATGCAAAGTAAAAGCCAAAGTACAAGGCAAATTATTATTACTTTTTGGTTTCACCAGCAAGCCATCAATATCCCACTTTCAGCAAACTAGATTTAACATTGTTTTTGTTCATCAAAAGTCTTGCAATGTGAGATATTTGACAGTTTCCATTGGCTTGTCTCCTCCAGCCAGATGCCTTGAAAAAAGTTTATTGGAACAATATTGTTCTTCAATAAGTTCCATTTGAACATTAAATACTGGGAACCTTGGCACGATGCTGGCTGCAGTTGGGAATGATAGGGAACATGCTCATCCTTTGAGACATCTTCTCTTGCAAGTTATGCATTTATTCTTGTTTGCCTTTTGTTTCTTGTACTTTAAAAAAAGATCAAGTTTTAAGAGTCATTACTTTTGCACATGGCTTTGTAAGGCAGAAAAATCTACTGAATACAGTAATATGAAAGACACATCCAGTTTCCAGAAATCACCTCTTATTTTGTCAGTTTTAAAAAATCTGATTGATCAGAGACTCATGTCTTGTATGAAATGTCATACATTTTTTAAAAAAGAAAGAAAAAAGTATATTTTTTCTCAAGTTCTTTTCCACTAAGTACTGTCTATAATTAGATAGTTGTGGTAGAAATTTGTAGTCCAAACGGTGAACTGTAGATTTGCTAGATTTATGAAAAATCTAATAGCTTTCCATTTTAATGGTTAATATCAGAGCTCTGAGAAGCCAATGAGGGCAAGCATTATTAGTGCATGAGTTAGGGCAACCATGGTATGAAGCACTGGGTGATCTGAAGAATTTTCCACCATCATACTTGTGCCTGCAAAAAAAAAAAAAGTAGTTGTGCGGATTTATTTTTTTTAAAAAACCAACAACCCCCTTTTCTAAGAAACAGGAGATTTATCAAATGTGTCATTGAATTCATATTTTACATTTTCTGGTGCATGCATTCAATTCATAAACTAGTGATATTTCTCTCAAATATTAGCTGAAAACTGCAATCCCACAATTCTTTTCCATCTTAAATTTTAATCTAGACAGAGAAGAATTCAATTCTACCATTATTTAGTTCCAAGGAACAAGAAATCCTAAATTCTTGATACACAACCAGATGTTCATGAGATGGTTTCTCTAATTTCCCTGAATGTATAATAACTTCAACATTTTTTCTACCATTCATGATATTCTTGAGATGCAGTCATGTACATTAAATTGGATGATGTTCAGAAATAAAAGTATGGAAAATGTGCTATTATTGATTCTTTAACATGGAAAGGGAAAAAAATCTGGGATTGGTCAACCCTGAAATGTTATTTTTTTCTGAATCATTTATTCTTAGTTTTCCTAACATACCACCAGGTAGGAAATTAAGGAAAATAAAATCAAGTAGGGGAAAATGAATGTGCTTGCCCTGGAAGACAACAACTTGGAGTTTTTAGAAATCTGGTGAAATGCTGACTCTACTGGAAAAACAAAATAATGCAAGCAGTTCATTTTTTTTCTGAAAGCAGTATGCAAATGTTCTAAATAAATGAATAAAATACAAAATTGTATTTAGGAAAGGGCAGACGCACCACTGTTCCTCAGAATGTGTACATCTGCTGGATCACCATCTCCACCTGGGCCTGTTGTCCTAATTTGCACCAGTGCATGAGTTGAATCTTCTTGGATTGGTATCTCAATCCAATTATTGTTGGCTATGTATAGAACAGGAGCTGAGCGTGTATCAGGATGATACAGCATCTGTGGATGAAAACACATTGCGTTTACTGCTGGCCTCTTCTATGTTTTCAATTGATTCCTCTTCTTTGTTTAGAAATCAATATCCAGAAAACCTACACATATTCTTCAATGAAATATGCCCATCTTGATATAACCTGGGGTCTATAGACAGTAGCTGCAGGTTGAAAACACATTCTAAAGAACTGCAAAATTGCCAACAAACATCGAACCAGGATTTTGGTTGCAGGACCTGCTTTTCAGTGATTAATGCAGCAATCCCACTATTCCATGAACTATTTGTAATGCTACCATGCTGCACTGATTTGTCATACTGCTCTTTAAAAATTAAGAATCACTTGCTCATGGGAAAATGCTACAGATTATAAATACCTTGTAGCCAGTGACAACAGATTCATCTGCTTTGGCAATTACAGGATCCCACTTAATGCTTATGCTGGAGGTGGAAAATGTCCAGGTAATGTTGCCAGGCAGCATTTTTGGTGCTAGAAAATGTAAGATGTAGATATTTATAGACAGTGAACAGAAGGCAAGCTGTAGCCTGAGTATCGCAGCCAACCACTTCAACTCTAAAAACTATTAATGTTTTATTTTAGTGACTCATAGATGCACCAAATTTCTTTTTCTGGTTTATTTGGAAAATGGAAGAATTTAAACATCTCCATTGTATTGTATTGATCTTTATTCCTCGATACTTAACAAATGAGATTTGTTTTTTCAGAAAAGCTTTTACACCTGAGTATAAGAGCATGATGCTAGTTCACCTCCTCATGGTGCATCCTGGATAGCATGGTGGTGTGAACCAAATGACTAGCAACAATTGGCAGCCAGACTACATTGAAAAATTGACAGCTAATGACAGTTGGCAGTGAGACATCTTTGTAGAACTCCTGGCTCTCTTAATACATGGCAACAGATTTTTGACCTTCCTTGCCAGCATTGGTAAACTCTGAACAGGATGCATACCCAACATGGTGTCTGCCAGAACTCACTGTTTAAATGGGGTCTTGTCTCTACCCCTCAGTATAAGTATATCCACCACATTGTTTCCGAATGTCCATCAAGAGCTTACGCCAGCCCAATGTTTATTTTATTTTTTTTAACATAGACCACCCTGTCCTTGAATGGCTGGGTGGACTGGATCTTAACATTTGAACCACTATTAGTCCATGTATTTGCCATATGCTAAATAAATAAAACTTGAGTATAAATTGTGATTGCTCACATTGAAAACAGCTACAGCCATACCAGATCTTCACCTGTTCTTTTCCTCTGGAAATGTCAAAAAGGCTAAATCCCAGATATTTACTGAGGCTTTTGTAAACTGGGAAAACGTAGTGAGCAAACTGCAGTGGGCTTGGCTGCCGTACATTCTATTTTATCCATCTTTTCTCAGAAGGCGAAATGCCATATTTCCTATAGAGCTGATAAAAACAATGGCTGTATAATTCGTGATTTTGACATTTCTGCCTGGCATGCATACCCTTCTCTTTCTTGCCATATGTCTCTGGTTCCAAATGCTCCCTTGTTTTACATTCAAGGGAAGGACCCTGATATTGTTTGCATACTCTAAGAGGCACTCAAAAGTAGCCCACCAACATGAAACAACAGAGAAATAATATATATTATAATATCTCCACTGCAAAATGATAAGTCTAGAAAATAATACCCATGAATATCACACGCAGCTGAAGTACATGAAAAACAGAGGAGTAATTGCTATTTAATCAAATGCTCACTCACGTGGCTTTTTTGTCCAGAAACTCGTGGGGGAGCTTGCTGGCCCAGTCCCTGCCCCATTATATGCTCTGACTGACACATGGTAATTTGTGTTGGGATGGAGGTCAGTCACATGTGCCAAATTGACAAGACCTGCTGTTCTTACTCTGTCAGCAGCTTCTTCTTTGTCATCATGTTTCCAGTATCGGATCTGAAGACAGTAATATACATTTTTATTCAGAGGAAGATTCAGTTGATCCTAAGAAACAATCCTGGCTTCTTAGGTACTAAATAATTTCTATTGATTTAGCATTACCTGAATATAACTGAATAGTCCATGTTACCATTCCATAAGAACAGGCTGTGTCATTTTATAAGAGAATTCAAATAAATGAATTGAGACTTCAAAGCAACTGATCTGCTTCTTATTCTTATAGGTAATATTTTACAAGGTTCTGCCTTGTTGTAGTTTCAGTCCAATCTCTTACCTCATAACCCAAGAGGACTCCATTCATATCATGATGTTCCACAGAATTCCAGGAAACATCTATTTCTGTGGCCATCACTGCCTTGACTGTAACATTAGAGGGAGCCATTCTTGGTTCTGTCAAAGTAAAATAATTCAATAGCAAAAAATTCCTTTACAACTATGGCAAATCTCATCCAGTTTTAAAGATCAAGATCAGAAGCCAGACTCTTGACCAAAATGTAAAAGACCAAGCAGAAGACATCTCATCAAAAATGCTACTGATTAACTTTGTTAATGTGCTTTTAGGAGAAACAGAAGAAAATTAAACTGATTCTAAGCTAGAAACTGTGGAACAAATTATAGCTGGCTATATATTTATTTAGAATTTTACTTTTATAACTATTAAAGAAAATTCATATACTTTCCCAGACTTCATGGTATCTAGGAAACTGCCAGATAGCAATATATATGAAAATCAAGAACTTCTGCTACAGATCTTTTAAACTCTTTTTAATCACAGCTCACCTTCTTCTGCAGAATGCACAACAGATACTAGGCTCTCTGGTCCTTCTCCCTTCCTATTGAAGGCCTTGATCTTCACTTCAAATGGTGTATAGGGAGCAATGCTCTCATTGCGGTAAACATAATGTAGTGATTCTGCATGGGACACATTTGCAATCTTCCAGGACTGGGTACCTTTTTTCCGGAAATAAAGTGAATATCCAAATTCATCTCCATTTTGGTATTCTCGTTGCATTGGCTGAGATGAAAGTTGTGATATGAAAAAAGGAGGGTTAGGACAGCAACAAACAACCAGTGAACAAAACAGAAATACAGAATACTTATGCAGTTAAGATTTTATAGTTCCATTATATTACAGGTTAATGTATGCAGCTAATGTACACAAAACATCCAAATTAGCAAAAAGACCCAACATGGCAGATAAAAATCTGTACCCAGTAACAGTATGTGAAAATATATACTATATAGTATATACAGTACATATGTATTCTCCAGCTCATTCTATGAATTCACTACTACAATATTCTCAACAGATAACACCCAATCTAGACAGATTCCTCTATTTTCTGAGATAATCCATTCCACTGCTGAATTGCTCTCTGTACTGGGAATTATTATTTTTTTATATCCAACTATTCTAGTTTCCTGTAATTTAAATCCATTTCTTTCCAGTCTTCTGGAACAACTCTGAAAATTTTTACTCTGCCCTTTCATGACATTTTTCAGATTCTTGAAAACTGCTATCATATGTCCCTCCAGTCTTCCCTTTTCCTGGTTAAGTATATTCAGTGATTCAAATCATTCTTCAAATAACTGGAGGCATTCTTCCAGTCCCTTAATAATCTTGGTTTTTGTCTTCTTGGCAAGTTTATCTTTGTCCTCTCTAAAATATGATGTTCAAAACTGGACCCCATATTTTTAGTATGGTTTCATCAATATCAATCAGGGAGGAATTATTTTATTTTTTTATATGTCATGTTTCTAGACCTCCCATCTCCCATAAGAATTATTCTCTAGGTACACTCATGACACTGATATTATATTTCAGCTCCATTATATTGTTGGCTCACATCCAATTTTGAATCCACCTAGGCAATTTTAGCATATTTTCCTATCCAGTATGATCTCTACATCCAACATTTTAACAGAATGTAATGCATCCATGTATTTTAATCCAATTTCTATAAAATTTTACAGGTGGGTGAAAGCCTATTATACATAGTAGCTTTAATGTAATATTCCATATCTATTAAACAATATATGTTTGTATTTTTATAAAGTTATTCATGCAAAGTTTATAAAGAAAAAGTTGGCACACAAAAAATGATTTCTCCATGACTACGCAAGAAAATACAGGAAATATAATATCAGGTAACATTTTTTTTACTGGTTGCCTATAGAAGTCAAACCTACTTGAAACAATACTAACATTCATGAGTTTTGAATAGCTGGTTTATTTCTATGTTCTTGTTAAATAGAAACTGTGTTACATTAATTATGAAAATGTACACTTGTGTGGCCAACTTACTTTCCAATTGATAATGAGTTCCCCTGGTGCTCCTCCTCCTCCACTGAGTCCTGATGGTGCAACAGTAGGGGCTGTTGTGTTCCAAGTAAAAAACACAGTGTGCAAGTCGAATTAAGGGGGGAAAGCCAAATAACAGTGAAAATACCCCATAATTTAATAAAGATATAGCAATATAGCCAGCTGTTCTACCCTAAATCAGATCACTTGTTCGATAACTGCTATATATTGTAGCTCAATACTGTAAATACTGATTGGTAATTGATAGTCATGATTTTAGAGAGCATTTCAATTATTCAGATCCGAGGCTGAAATTTTCTATATTCAAAATATCTATTCTATCACTGAACCATTTCCTCTTCCTTTCAATCTGCCAAGTGAAAGATAAAATGACATAAATGAGATTTGGATTGACTGGTCTTTTGTTTTATGACTTGGTTAACATGATTATTATTTTTAAATACTTAAAGGATTCTCAAACTATAGATTGGGAATTCCTGGGGCTCATGACCAATTTAGATGAAGGTCTCCTCTTTTCAATGACACCCAAGGCATAGAATTTGAGCTTAGACTTCTGAATGTTGCTAAGTCTTATGCAATAATTAATGAGTGGGATCACACAAAGTAATTTATAATGTTAAACTATTGTGGAACCACAATTTGTGAACCACTGTTTTAAAGGATAACATTGTTAGATCTAGGTAAGGAAGCCAAAATACCATGCAGTAAAAAAGATTTTAATTAATATGCATTTTTCGAAAAGAGAATTTTAGTCCACAGAAAGTATGAAAATTATACAAATTGTGATATCAAGGACACCACAGTACAGCTAAGTTGGAGTCAAGGTTCTGCTAACCACAGCCCCATTGCGAAATATGTCATCCAGGCCCGCACTCCACTCTTAACACCAGCTGGCTGCCGGATCCAATGGAAGAAGAAGATAATGCATATGGGCCATTACCTTGTTACGAGAATGCTAATAACATTATGCAGCTGATTCCACATTTTGTTATTTTATGTTTTATATAAACTCACCAGCTTCTTTGGTTCGAATTTTAGCAGATGGCACACTGGGCTCTCCACTACCAAGAATGTTACTAGCCTGGACACGGAATTCATAATCCATCCATGGTATAAGGTTGATAACTTGGGCTGTTTCCGCATTGCCTTCTATATTTGTGGGATCTATAACCCAAAAGCACAAAAACAGAATAAATAGAACACCCAGCACTAAAAGGGAAAAAAGGTTAACTCTCTATTGAAACCTACTTAGTGCAGGCCACTGCCCTCAAGAAACTTACTGGTACGCATTTGCTTCCATTGTGGAAAGAGTGGAGTGCGGGCCTGGATGACATATTTCGCAATGGGGCTGTGGTTAGCAGAACCTTGACTCCAACTTAGCTGTACTGTGGTGTCCTTGATATCCCTCACCACCAATCCCCCAGGAGGGCCTGGAGGACCTACAAAAAAGAAACAACAGAAATTTCATTTAAAAATCTGGCTCAAGTGATTTGTACACTTGCTGGAGGAAGGAGCAAATGGGAAAATCACTATTGCATGGTCTTTCTCTGCCATAATAACAGTCCTATTCGGAATTCAAATGATAATGTTCAAATCATCCTTTAACATACAATTTTCAAAGCTGCAACAACAACAACGAAAGAGAATACAATACATGTTATACTTTGACCAGAGTGGATAGATGCAGATTTCATAAAAAAATAAATGGCACCTATGGCTGAGGAATATGATGAATTACACAGTTAGTTCATGCCTTAGACTAAACAAATACAAACCGACCATCAACTAGGGGTAGGATTCTACCAGTTTGCACCTATTCACTTGTTAACATTCTAAGCAGTTTGGAGAATCGGTTGTTAGAAGAAATTACTGGTCTAATCCTGTAAGGAAGGCAGGAAGGAAACATTCTGGTGTTGCTTATAGAAACTGCCTCTCTGTTAACCCTTGTTACATTCTTGGCAGGACTAGACTTCCTGTCTCAGGAACGTCTCTGGAGTTTTTTTCCCCTCCTTTGCTGGTACTTGGTTGTGTGGAGTGACCATTCAAAGTTACAATGGCACTGAAAAAAGTGACTTATGACCATTTCTCACACTTACGACTGTTGCAGCATCTCCACAGTCATGAGAGGCCAGGCGAGCAGCCTCAATGTGAATGATATTGAGTTGGCTATACCCAGACAATAAAATGACCACCAAGCCATGTCCACCACCTAAGCCACGCCCACAGAACCAGTTGTTAAAAATTTGAATCCCACCCCTGCCATCAACCATACCTGCCAAAAATTGGAATAAATCTTAAAACCAGAGCATGTAACAATGTAAACTGCAGCTGTTGAAAAAAGTATAAAAACAAGTTAAAAAATAAAAAGGAGAAGAGAGACTAAACACCAAAATATGGAAACTGATAGCAACAAAGAAGCATGAAAATGAACTGGAATGGGTAACATGCTAACCACCTCTGATTTGGTACGCAATGTAATGCCCTTCCCCCCCAAAATCTAAGCTATAGTAAAGGACAAAATGTGTGTGTTGCAATTCTCTGCATGCACTAAATATATGAAATAAATAAAAAAGCGGGAAGGTATATTATAGATTTATAAGTTATAAGCACAGACAATATGATTTTAACAATAAAAATGCAAAGGACATAGGTTGTCACAATCCATCAGTGTCCTCCCAACTGACAAAGAACAGTCATCACAAACACAGCACATAGTATCCAAAAAGCAAAATAGCAAAACAATTTTATAAACTTCAACTCTATCAAAAGCCCAACATTAGTACACAAGTTCCATGTAAATTTTATTTTCCAGCTCTTCATAAATTTGCGGTAGAGCAAAACTATTTCAAAACTTATGATTGTAGTTAATATTCATAGGAATTTTTTTAAAAAATCACATTGTAAGAAATAATCTCCACATGCCTCTTATTTTAATTTTGAATGCAGTGTACATTTAAATGACTCTGTTTACTTCAAGTGCTGTGCTGGTGTGCTTATAAGACTGATATTAAAGCATAGTAATTTATACTATGTTGGATGGATTTGTACACATGTAACAAAATATACTTCTATCTCTTATATTGATGCATACAGAAATAAGAGTCACTTTCAAATCGCAGAAATCAGCTATCTCTCAGGCAGACAAAGCAGAAGCAATTAAAAATGGAAATTGTTATTTCAACAAAAAGGAATCAAGAAAAAAAATACCTCTCACAACTAGTACAGCTGTTTCAGAGGCACTGTCCACCACAGTCTGGGCTGTGCAAGTATATTGGCCAGCATGTTTTAGTTGAGCATTCAAGACTACCAGATCTCCAATATTCTCTTTCTGTTCATGGGAGAAACAAAACATCAGCAACAGTGTCACAATCAAAAAGGAAGTTTGCAATGCATACATTTAAAAGAATGTTTTAAAAACTGTACGTTATCTTGGAAATAGACATACCTTTGACAAAAAGACTTAAGATCATTATACCTTATGACTTGTTTGGTGGGGGAAAGGGGGGAAGTAGCATAAAATACTCACTCTACTAGCTCGTTTATAATGACCTTCAGACTTGCTGAAATCAATTAAAATGTCATCCAGGGACCAAGTGAAAGTAAGGTCCATTGTTGGGTCATGGGTGGCATGGCATTGGAGGGTAATATCTTCACCTAAGTTGATGTCAGCACTGGATGGTGCAAGAGTGATTTTAGTAGCATCTGCAAAAAGGTAAGCAAAGTAATAATTCACAGTGGAAAGCCATTTGTATGCATATGAATATTTAAAAAAAATCCTTGGGAAGATGCATGGGAGCTGAGGTTTCTGGTATCACTTTCTGCTCTTAGAGTGGAAAAGGAATTTTAAAAATCCCATGACTCCTGGAAGGTCTTTTTAAGTTCCACAGGACGTTGCAGGTTCCACAAGAGTGGATAGTAAATTAATGACATGTTCTTCTCTTCTAGAGAAGAATCTTGATTGACAAAATGTACTACTACCCTTTCTATTGTTGTTGCATTCGTTCCCATGGAAATAAAACATTTATCCTTACCACGGACTGACAGAATTCCTGTGCTGTTTGCTTTGCCCATGAAATTCTCAGCAAAGCAAGTATATTTCCCTTCGTCGGGCTTGCTAATATTTCGAATGATCAAGGTGCCATCTGGAGTAATAATTATGCTGCAATGAAAACAGAGACCAACAGTAAACACATGGACATGACAATCACAGAAGCCTGGGTTAAAGAAATGGAGGACATCAAGACGCGGATGAGTGTTGCCCTGTAGAATAAGGAAGGTGTCGACAACAATATTCCATATAAAATAGAACTTCAATTAAATGGATGGAGAAACTGATGGCTTGCATCTCCTCATCAGTAAGACTGCAATACTGTTGTGGTTAGGATGTCATGTTTAAGAGACAAAAAGAAAGAAAAGAGGATAACTAGATGATGTCAGGCGAATTAAACTAAATCCTTAAAATACCCTCTGCTCACTGGCTTACTTTAAAGTTATCTGGAAGGTTTCAGCCAGTGTACATTTCAGTTATAGTGCTCTGTTAAGATACAGGGGACTTAAGTCCACCCAACCATAGAGCTGACTTTGTATATTCTTTCTCTCCCTGTCTTTCTGTGTCTGTGTCTGTGTCTGTGTCTGTTTCTCTCTCTCTCTCTCTCTGTATGTGTGTGTGTGTCTCTGTTTCCCTCTCCCTGCCCCTCCCTTTGTGTTTATGTCTTTGTCTGCCACAAAAAGGTGTGCACTCGGTTAGTTCAAATGGTCTGGCACAGCCAATTAAAACAAACCTTCAGCATTCTATTCTATATTCTCTTTTCTTCTCTTCTTCAATGCCATGCCATGCCATTCTATTCTATTCTATTCTATTCTATTCTATTCTATTCTATTCTATTCTATTCTATTCTATTCTATTCTATTCTATTCTATTCTATTCTATT
>BLBF01000062.1:10894463-10919131 GCA_015471245.1 Laticauda colubrina
TTCTATTCTATTCTATTCTATTCTATTCTATTCTATTCTATTCTATTATAATACAACATGCTGCCATCTGGATATCACTCACATTTAAAT
The DNA here is from genome assembly GCA_015471245.1 of Laticauda colubrina. Taxonomy (NCBI): domain Eukaryota; kingdom Metazoa; phylum Chordata; class Lepidosauria; order Squamata; family Elapidae; genus Laticauda; species Laticauda colubrina. Next base: position 10,894,554 of record BLBF01000062.1, read on the forward strand.
CAACTAATGGGCTTCAAGCAAAACCACAGTAGATTTTATGTCTTTGATTCTTAACTGGAAATCAGGCCAACAGAAGACAATTTCAAGGAAGCATGGATGGGATCAGACCAAACTTCATTAAAATCAGTCCCACATTTAGAGTAACTACTAGAGCTTGCATTAACTAGAATATTTATAAAGCTATTGACACTAAGCTAAAAAATAGAAATGGGTTTCTCCTACCTGGAACTGTTTCTCAGAAGTTCAGTCCCTTTGGTCCAAAGTATTAGAGCCTTTGGGGCAGCTCTGGGCTGACAGTGAATAATAATTTCTCCACCTCGAGCTGCTGGTATCAATTGTCTGACAGGATTTAGTCGAAAATCTGGAGCAAAAGCTAAAAAGAAAAGGCAATTAATGAGATTCTACAAAAGAAAAAAAGTAACAAAAGCAATTATTCCTTGGTCATTAAAAATAATTTGTAATAAGATTGCCTAATGTACCATGCAAGAGCAACCACTTTAAATTCATTGCTTCTGGTTAATTGAATAATTGTAAATATTATAATAGAGTAAAAGTCAATGTGATTAACATGAAGATCCTGAAAAGTTGCCCAATTCTTCCCAAATTTTCACCAATACCTTTCTGCCTTTTGCATACTTTTCTGTAGAAAAATCTACAGCATCTATTAAGTAATTTAGCTAAGTGCCAAGGCACTATTCTATCCAGCTTTTTAAGCAGAACAACTTGCAGTTTTCAAAACCACACTATCACAAAACCACACTGTTGACCAGGAATCTAATGTTTCTATTAACAGCCTTGAGGAAGTATATGTACCAATGTCACCATTGCCTCTGCTAGCCTTCAAGGTCATGGACAGTTCCTCAGGAGACACCTGGTGTCCTTGGAGGATCTCCAAGGGAGTGGATGGCTATTTCTGTACTTCTTTATCTTATCTAGAGTGTGCCAGCTTGTCTGGGTGATGTGTACCAGTCCTTCTGGGTGGAGGAGTGGACAATGTAGCAAACATGTAAATATGAGCATCAAAGTGTGTTCAGGGTTCCCTCTTCCTATGAGGGGCCCATCTTTATTCAGCTGAATAAATGTGTAAAGCTTATCAAGGCAAACACCTGGACTCGTCTTTATTTACACTGAGCCACACCTGAAACTGACAAAACAAAACAACAGTATGTTCAATTCAGGACAACTGATTAAACAGACTTAGTACTGAGGGCTGGGAAAATTAACTTCCCTACCTTATTGATAGAGCAACTCTCATTTAATTCTTGGGAAGCCAGAAATTACCTTGGACATACAATTCCGCACTTGCATAGATTTTGCCATGTTTGTTCTCTCCTATACATTGGTACATCCCTGAGTCTTCCACTGTTAACTTTAATATCTTTACATTCCCACCATTCACTTCAATGCGATTCTGTTTAGACAAGGGAATGTCAAAAATAACATTGTCAAAAATAATGTTATTAAAAAGTTTTGAATAAAACAATAAAAGAATGCAAACTATCAGAAAAAAATAAAAAAAATGCAAGAAAAAAAGAAGAAAATGAAAAAAGATATAAAAATGACCCTTACTCTCCCCCAAAAAGCAATTTCTCACCCTCATCATAGCAATGAAAAACAGTTTCACAATCTCTTTACCTTCTTTTAGGTAACAAATACAAAACTTGTTTTCCATAAAACATCTGTTAATAATGAGCAAATCAAACAAGTAATGTCATTCTTCAATCCAGTTGTCAGCAAAAGATCCAAATAAATATCTAAGATGTTAACATTAATGAACATATACAAACTCAACATTCCATATCTCAACTTCAAGGTCATGGACAGTACAAAAAATGCCATATAAATCCCATATATCAATATTCTAATGTAAATGGAGTAAAAGAATACTCCACTTTAATGTGATAAAAAGATTATTTCTTCTTTACTAAAGACAAGCTGGAAAACAGCATTCTAAATTACAAATTATTTCATTCAAATATGCATTTCATGTCTCCACTGTAACCATTAGCAAAGTCACATTTCATAAATATAAGGTAATCCCGGTATCCTAATATAAATCAGAGACTAAAATTTAATATAACAAAGAGAAATAATTCCTCCTTTAAAAAAAAAAAGTTTTCCAAGTAGGGAGGTAAATTTTGAAATTCCTTACTTCAAAGGAAGGAACAAAAAGAAACAGTTAAAAGCAAAACTATTTTAAATATTCTAAAGTTATAATTAAACAAAGTAACTATAGAATATGGGTGTCAAACTCATTACATATCATGATGTATTGTGACATGTTTTTGCCTTTGTGGAGCCAGGTTGGGTATGGCCTGCATGTGACACATCCAGCCTACAAGCTGCCAGATTGACACCCCACTCTAGAAGAAAAGACTTTTTCATCATATTAAATGTAAGCAACTCTATTACATCACTGAAGAGGAAAGCTAAAATAAAATTGTGAGTACAGTCACAGTCATGTGATTTTCTACTTAGCAACCAAGGTGTTGGTCCCAATAATGGTCACTATATGAGGACTACTAGTACAGATAAAAAAATACTCCTGGGTTTTGTTAAATGGAGGAAAAATAGAAGATACCCAGATATGTTAGTCTTCACATATGAAACGTATAATTACAAGTTACATAGTCTTCAGGATGTTGACACCAAGGTCAATGATACAGATAGAACTTGTTCATTTGTCATATGTACCTGGGAAGTTAATGGTTGCCCATTCCGTAGCCACCTTAATGTAGGCCTTGGTTTGCCAGCTGCAGCACAACTCCAGTGGAGATTTGATCCAATATCAGCTTCTTTGTCTGTGATGACTTTTAACCATTCTGGCTGAGCTAAAAAAAAAGAGCAGGTTTCATGCATTTCAAGCAGTGCAAGGTGATAATGGTGATGATGATAATGATGATGATCTAGTGAAGATTTGCTACAACTCATTGTTGTACCTTTCATTTCTAAAAACCTGAATGACAGCACTTGTACATAAACATGTGTCTTTCCACTAAGAAAGGATAGATTTCTTCTCCACATGATTCACTTACCAAGCAAGCAGCTTAAGAGTTACCACAACAATAAAATTTTTAGCAATGCAATAAAATGAAGAAAAGAAAACCCTTCACCAATATGAAAATCAGATGTATTATTTCCTCACTTCATTTCTGGGATTGAGAGTACATTCCAAAACTCAGATTATGTTGATTACTGTCATTCAATTAAGTAAAGCCAATCTGAAACAAGCCAGAAGATGGTTTTCTCTATTTCATGATGCAGTTTTTGTTAAAGCTAACCAAATATGGATCTTATGAATATTTTAATAAGTTCCAAAAACATAATAAACTAAAAGTTGTGACTTGTAAATGAATCTGCTGGGGTTCTTTACCTTGGATAATGAGGCGGCCCTTGAAAGTATCTTTTCCTTGGCCGTTCTCAGCTTCACACTCATAAGTGCCTTCATCATCAAAGCTAGCCTCTTGAAACTGCAGGACAGGTTCAGTTGAGATCCATCTGGAGGACTGGCTACCATCCACCTTTCGCCATTTTATTTGAGGGACAGGGCTAGATTGTGAAAGAAACATCTGTCAAAGGGTACTCAAGCAGGATCCCATTCTGCTCAAGCACTAGGGGCAAGGCAACATGTGACATATTGATACTTCTTCCTTTCCTTGTTATGTGTAGCATTTTGTACATTACTTCTACATACGGTTTTCCTATGTGTGTCATAGGGATGTAGTTACTGTACAGAGCAGGACTGTGAAACTCATGTCATCAAGGTGGCATCATATGACGTTATCAGGACTTTTTTCTCCTTTGCTAAACTGGGCGTGGCCAGCATGTGATGCATCCGGCCTGTGGAACACGAATTTGATAGCCCTGGTATAGAGGGAAATCACTTGATGCCAAGAAAATATAAAGCTGGTTTAACAAATTGCTAACAGTACTATGTGAGTCCCTGCAGTTTCTGAAGCATATTTTTCCCTTTAATTCCAAACCATTGTGCGATCTCCTTTTAACTTTCTCAACCTTCATTCCTTCTCTTATTAATATATCAAAATTATACAGCAGACTGGCTGGCAAATTGTCACCTCTTCTACTATTGCCCCTCTTGTTTGTGTGGATTTTGTATTTGTTCAAAACACCCCTACTGCAACACCCAGTCCAGAACCAAATGAGCAAGTAGCATTACTAGAAAAAAAACAAATCTTTGTGAGCTCTAACTCAATCCAGTTGACATTTATTGTTTTAGTAATCAAATGCTCAAAATAGAGAGTAAACAGTATTCAAATTATTAAAACCCTAGTTCATTAAATAGGCAAACAGAGCACACAACTCTGCATAAATCAGAGGAGTTAATAGCATCAGCTCTCCATACTTTTCTTACGATAGGTTATCTGTTTCTTAAAAGCTCAAATATGCCTTCCTTTCTATTAACCTGATTCTTTTTGTTCGGGTATTTTCCCATGTCATTGTAGTTGTGCTTTTAAAGTTGTAGCAACGTTTTGGCAGAATCTCATCTGCCATCATCAGGCTTCTGAATTGTGATAATGCAGAATACAATACAGTAATAATACAATACAGAAGCCTGATGATGGCAGATGAGATTCTGCCGAAAAGTTGCTACAACTTTAAAAGCACAACTACAATGACATGAGAAAATACCCGAACAAAACTGAACAGCATACATGCGGGTACTTACATGTGTGCTGTTCAGCTTCCTTCGGGTATTATCCCACGTCATTGTAGTGCTTTTAAAGTTGTAGCAACGTTTTGGCAGAATCTCATCTGCCATCATCAGGCTTCTGTATTGAGTTCGTCTGTGAGTCAGGCTATCACAGCCGTTTCAGTTTTAAATTTGAGGCTGGCCTACTGCTGAACCAGAATGGTTTTTTTCTTCATCCTGATTGGTTGGGAGTCTTGGTCTGTGTTTATTGGTCTGTGTTCACCCAGATGAAACTGAGCTTCCTAACAAATGATAGCCGTCCTTTTACTCGGAGCCAAGCTGCACTAAAAGCCTCCAATACAGGAACACAATGTTGCCAGCCAATCAAAGCCACAAAACAGACAGAAGAAATTAGAAACACCAATCAAGCAGAACACAGCAAACTCCAACTCCAATAAACACAGACTAAGACTCCCAACCAATCAGGATGAAGAAAAAAACCATTCTGGCTCAGCAAGCAGTAGGCTAGCCTCAAATTTAAAACTGAAACGGCTGTGATAGCCTGACTCACAGACGAACTCAGTGACAATGTGGGTTGGCAATTTTTATATCGTCAGAAATATGGAATTAAATGCATTGATACAGCTACTCACTTTCCAAAGGCAAAACATTCCAAAGCCACCACTTGCCCAGTCAAAGCATAGGTATCAGAAGGAAACTTGGCTTTAATGATTGGGGCATGAGGTCTGGAATCTAAGAACAGAAAGAGAGGTGACTGAAAAGATGTTAATCAAGAAAAAGAGGCTACTACAAATCAGAGATTAATAGTTATTCACCTTCAACTTCAAACTCAAGGAAGTTCAATAGCAAAACTTTGAATGGCTGCTACAGCAGATTCAATATGTTACTGGAGCTACCATATGGTCCAAATCCCCTCTTCTGGTTTATTTATTTATTTTTAATTCAGAAATTTTCAACCAATTCAGCTGTGCTATCAAATTGTTCAGAATATAGTAAACAACTTTCAGCACAACCTGGCATTCTAGTTCAACATTATCTACACTATGTAACCACAAACTCTAAAATTTCTAAAGCAAGCTTTTGCCAGTCTTACTGGAAGGTGCGAAGGATTGAATTAGGCTTTTTGGTGTGCCCAACAGGTAAGATGCAGTCCTTTCCTAATCTCAGCTCTACTTCGTCTTCAGTAAAAAGGTAATAAGACAATTGTAGATAATGGGAATTTTTTAAAATTTAAGCTATGTTAAGATACATAAGCTAAAGTAGGCTGACAGACATTTGGTTACAAGTTTCTGTAGAAGTATGGCTTTTACATGATGGTTTTAGAATAGACTTTATATCTTAACATACCTTATAAGAAAAATACTTTGAGGAACAATGATATATAAATAATAAATAAAAGCAAATCAATTCTACACTCCTAAACACTTGCTCATATGGTCTGCTAAACAAAATATTTGCTTTCATTTCTCAGCTTTGATTTCTATTAAATTGTATGATAAGGGATCAGATTTGTAGAATTATTATGAAAATAATCTGACCTAAAATATAAAACATTGTATAGTGTTAATTGGAGAGGTGGTATGATAGACTACAGTGAAGCAGCAGTTTCCCAGGAAATAGGGAGCAGATTCCAAGGAAGGGAGCAAAACAAGAGGCAACATAGCCTGGAGTTAGATAAGAGCAAAGGAAGAGAGTTAAGTATCTACTCCCTAGAATCTCCCAGGGTGTATACATTAGGACAAGAGTAGTAAAGGTTTAGTCTTGCAAGAAACTATATACTGGGTGTAAACACATAAAGAACTGAAATTTGGTTGGATTGGTCTGTGTCATTCTTGGGCTGGGCCCAACAGGTGGTAACTGAGACATATCCATCTAAAGCAGCAGTGTATATTGACTGATCTCAGAAAGATAAGCAGAATTGGATCTTGTCAGTGTTTGGATGGAAGAACAACAAAAACACCAAACCTGTAGACTAGTCTGTCTCCTTGCAAAAACATTCCAGAAGAAAATGACAAACCATTTCCATACTTCTGTCAAATAAACTACATCAATGTGTTCATGTGAATAGCAAGAGTCAAGTACCATTCAACAAAGAGATTACTTTGAGGATAGTGATGGGAATTCTCTTTTGAATTTGAAGGTGCTAAGTTATGTGATGTCCAGTTCAGCCTTATTGAGCTAGAGCAGGGATGTCAAACTCACGATCCGCAAGCTGGATGTGTCACATGCTAATCATGCCCACCCATTTTAGCGAAGGGGGGAAAAGTCACAATATGTCACGTGATGACAACATGACACCATGAGTTTGACACTCCTGAGCTAGAGAGACTAGTAGTGATCTGACTTAGTACAAGATAATTTCCAATGTTCTTAACATTATCAAAGAACAATGACCTCTGTGAACTCCCCCCTTTTTAAACAAAGGTTAAAACTAGAAGTGATACATATCTTATTCTTTTGTCTAAGGCAGGGGTGTCAAACTCAAGGCTGGCGAACTGGATCTGGCCCACGGGGTGTTTAGATTTGGCCCGCGGGGCTGCCCTGGAAACAGCAAAGGACCAGCCCATGGTGCCTCTGCCAGCAAAAATGGAGCTTGGGATAAACAAATTAAAACAAATAAAAAGCAAAGCAAAACAAAACAAAACAAAAGGAGAAATGTTTACCCTTTTGCATTTGAGCATCCAACAATGAACAGGAAGAAGAAAGAGAAAGAGGAAAGACAAAGAAAAAGATGGGAAAAGAGCAAGGAAGGAGAATGAGGAGGGAAGGAAAAAGAAGAAAAGGAAGGAAGGAAGGGGGGAGATTATAATGAGAGGGAGGGAGGATCTGAGAGTAGTCCTGTCTTAGCACTTGGCTACCGGAGGTGCACCCGGCATAAGTGATGTGAAGCTGGCCATGCCAACCCTGGCACACCCACCGCAGTTCCCTGAGAAACACAACTCTGATGCAGCCCTCAACAAATTGAGTTTGACACCCCCGGTCTAAGGTATTCACCTATGAAGGGGAGAAACCATGGAATCAGACTTGTTGGTAAGGGAAGGGAAGCCAGAAGGATATTGACTGATTACAATAGGTTCAAAGGAGTGCAATAAAGAAAAAACAGTGATATAAAGACAGGATAAAAAAATTTGAGCTGTTGAATCTGAAGAGGGAAAAAAACCTGAGGAAAAAAGTGGTGTCAATGTTCTGATACATAAAAGGTGTCATAGAGAATGTGGTGAGGAACAGTTTTCCATTGCCCCAGAAACTAGGAACAGAAATAATGGGTATAATTTTTGTTTAAATATAAAGAAAATCATCCTGATGGTAAGAGCTGTAGAACAATTGGTCAATCTTTAAATGAAGATTGTGGGTTCTTGTTCTCTAAAGGTTTTTAAGAACCTGTAAAACTATTTTTCCTGGCTGGACTAGATGATCCTTATGATCCTTTGAATTCCACAATTCTATGTTGCTATGATTCTTTCAGATAGAAGCATTGAATCAAATTATCAAAGTACAAAGGAGAAAAGTTTGCCCCCTTATCCATTGGCTTCATTTAATGTTTCTTTCCTGCTAGTCACAGAACTAACAGCCCCTTCCCCCAGTGTGAATAGTGCAAAGAGACAAAAACAAACAAATACCCCCTCAGCAAACATATTAATCAAGCACAGTAAACTTGTATAGGTACATGACTAGTAAATTATATTTGATTAAGTGGGACATACTTTGTACAATAACGAAAACTTTAGAAATACATACGGTTAGAGAAAAACTGCCTTGCAAACCCCTGAAAAGGATTTGCTTATGGATACCCATTTTAGACAGACAGACAGACAGATAAGAGCCTTTAAATGCCGACCTTCTCTGACAAGAACGAGTTGAGAAGATGTGCTAAAAACATTCCTTTTAACAGAGCCAATATGGCTGGTAGCAAAACAGGAGTAGCTGCCAAGATCAGAAGACTCAGTCTTAGCAATGTAAAGGTTTCCAGTTGTCTGAGAGACAAAGTGCCTGCCATCTGCTGGAATGAAGTTTGGGAATTCATTCACAAACCAGCGATATTCAAGTCCTGTAGATACAGAGAGAGGGGAGGAAACGCAGGGGAGGGGGGGAAGGAAATGCTTTTTAAAAACATATGATAGTCACAGTAGAAGCTTGATCTCAGCTGGTTATTTTCTAGACAGACCTATTACTAAATCCAGTTGCTGTGAATTCATTCTGCACTCCATCTATCTCTCCCTGAGATATATATTGGTGTCTTATGAAGAACGAAATGAACATATTTGTTCTTTTAGAGAGGATGTGTAATTGTCCTACAAAATTCTTTAAAAAGAGGTGAATCCAATATATTAAATTAGGAACCCCTTTATTTCTTGATTGAAACATTCAGTGCAATCTCTTTTCATGAAATGCAATAGAGTATCCTACTATTCAAAATCTGTAAGATAGTCAAAGAAACATCCACACATAGATTCATCTTACTAAACAGTGTTAATAAATGCAATTTCTACCTCTACCAAAATTCTCAATTTTGACATGGAACTTCCAGCAGCAATTGGCATCCAATTCCTGATTTCCACGAAGAATTTCAGACTTCACTGAAGAACTAGAAACTATGGGGATTAGATCTGTAATAATTTGTAATTTCTCATAGCCTTTCTCACAGTAATTGTCTGTACTTAACAGAAAGTGTAGCAACTTGTCAGGGTAATGATGATTTAATAGCTGACCAGCAGCGTAATGTTGTCATACTATAATGAAGATGCAATGGTAGTAATGAATCAGCAGGGTTATTTGACTGCTACCACTTTAAGAGGCTGTGTGTATGTTTCCATGCTGTATTGCTGTTTGTTCAAGTCCTGTCTCAAAGTACTTGTATGTATATATGTTTTTGTGGATAAAACCACTCCATGTAAATACAAACCTATTTACTATATTTGCTCCTGGGTTATCACCAGTAATGGGATTCAAATTTTTTTACTACCGGTTCTGTGGGTGTGGCTTGGTGGACGTGGCAGGGAAAGGATACTGTAAAATCTCCAGTCAGAGGTGGGATTTGCCGGTTTTCCAAACTACTGAAAATTTCTGCTACTGTTTCTTCAGAACTGGTCAAAACCTTCTGAATACCATCTCTGGTTGTCTCACATAGTCACACTGTGCGCACTCTGACATAACTTCTATTAATATTTGGCAATGCTACTCTACATTTCTAATTAGGTCCAAATTATTTTGAAACAAGAACAAATTTTAAAGAATAAGAATTAAATGTTGCTGGTGTATAATTACAAAGTAGTCTCAATACTAAAGTAGGTTCAATATCAAAGTATTATTTGCTTTTTGGACTTTATTGTCATTCAATAATAAGCAATAATAATGTCAATAAAAACAACAGCAAAGGAATAACAGCAACCAAATATTAATGTTCTAGCAGACCAAATGTTATGGTCTAATACCAATTTCTGATATATCATTCCTCAAATATGAATGATTTGTATGCTTTAAGTGAAAACCTTTCTTCTAATGCATTGCTGTTTCCTTACCTGGATAGTGTGGTGGTGGGCTGCAAGTCAACATCACCCCCCAGCCCTCTGTAGCTCTCACTGGATCTCTTTCTTCCGTAGAGAATTCCTGCAGATCTAAGACATACAAAGAGCCAAGTGTTTGAGATGTGAGATAGGATGGCTAGCACTTTTTACAAATTGGTTCTTAGGGGAAATATTGCTTGCTACAGGTAATCATGTTCCCATCCTATCAAAAGGAAATCTTGGAAGCAACAGCAGGTGTCTTCAGCAGCAGTCCTTAGAGAGTCTGCTATTTTGGATTAGAGAAGTCAATGCGATCTTTCTATCCTTTCTTCTTATTAGTAATTTCAATTCTAAGCAGCTCTTTAAAATGAGTCACAGATACAGATACAATCCCAATGTTGATCAGTTGATCAATACAGATACAATCCCAATGTTGATCAGTAAATTATAAAAACAGCAGCAAGCTTTCTCTGCAGAGGAAAGTGAATGAGCAAGTTGGACTTGGAAACTGTGATAAGATAAATAATTTTGCAACTCTTCCTGAGCTTTCAATAAATTAAATTGACCTGAACACGTTTTGGATCAGAAATACAATGTAGCAAAGATAAGCATTAAATAGGGCCTATTCTCATGCTAGAAACATGCACAATATCATCTCATGATTTTATGAAAGAAGGAAATTGATGTGGAAGAAGACAGTCCTTAGATCTAACTTTTATTTACCCTGTTTATAACAAAAGGCAGCAACTGCCATGATGTACTCTCCTAGTCCCCCATAATTTTACAGGTTTGTATTCAGAATCATGTACCCCAAAAGAAAATGATTTATTTACATCTACATATTCTTTAAAATAGCTGACGTCTCCAGCATGTTGACTACAAATTTAAAACCATGGTTATAAAAGGAACTGTAAAATAAAGTGGCAGAGTTCTTGACACTACTATCCTTTTTGTACAGAGAATGTATTCAAAATGGGATCAATTACTTACAGCTGAAGCGAACATAAGCTTCTCTACTTATTACTTTGCCCATGGAGTTGGATGCTATGCACTGGTAGGATCCAGCATCTTTAGCTTTCACTGGATTTCTTATTACCAAGTTGCCACCATTTAATCTGTATCGTGAATCTGGCTCTATTTTGATCTCTGTTCCATTCATCTTCCACCTGCCAAAAACAATAATATTGGGATGGAGTGAGAACACAATAGAAGCCTCACAGCTTCACATTACCAATATTATGAATGGTCAACAGAGCCTATTGTTGGACAGTAATTGAATGGGAAATATTGTTTTTCTATTTCTACAAACCCCAGTCAAAAACTGGACAAGTTATGTTTGTACTTTCTTAATATGAAAGACCACCAACTACACGTTCCTAAATAGTGAAGCTAGAATATCTGAAAATTTACTCTGGTTCCAAATTTTTTCTGCTTCCTAGATTTTTCTGCCTTCGACTAATTTGGGCTTTGATGGTTCTTTCCTTGTTTGCTGTCATCCTATGGAAGTTGTTGAGGCTTGCAATTGGTGAGCTGAAATTGAGCAAATAAATATGGAAGATTTTTTTGGGATTTATCTTAGCAGATTTAATTATATTCTTTTGGAATGAATTAGTATAGACAATTGTGTGATCTTTTGAAATATGTGTGTCTGTGTGTATATACACACAGACACACAGACACACACACACAGAACCATCATTTCAAATAGCTTGTTTTCAGATCTTGGTAAATCATCCATATGCTTCAAATGTTCTATGATTATTACACACAGTGTATTATGCATAATGTATAAAAATAAAATAAAATGTATTAGTTCAGAGGCTGATAGTTTTGGAAAACATGATGAGATGTTTGGGTGATCTCTAATAGCTTTAAGATAGTTGGGCAATTACTGAAAGTGATTTGAAAGTGAAGTTTGCAAACTTAGTGTCCTTTAAAAGAGATTTATCTGACAAGATACAGAAAATACAGAATGTGAAATTACAAATGACAGACCAAAAAAAAAAAAAGGACAGCTTACTGGAGATACAAAAAAATTAAGTTAGTTTTTAGTACTGTAATTCACATTCTTAAGCAAAATTACATTTCAAAAAATTAAGCCAGGGCTACATGTATTGTGCTTTGAAGCACATTTTAAGCAATGTATTTTTAGCAGATTTCCCTTCTTTAACACAATTTATGCTATTTGGATATTTGTTTCTATTGAATCATATTTTAAGTTCAGAAATTTTCAAATCATAAAACCTAATCCAGGATATAAAACAGGCAGCATCAGATTCAGTTACCTGGAAGTAAGCACAATTAATCTACCTTTGGTTTATTTCTAAAGAGGCATGAAAGAGGCTCTCTACACTAAAGAGCTTTAGTGTAAAGCTTACACTACTTATATGTTAAATGTAATTAAATTCCTCTGAGTGTGAACGAAAAAGAATTAACTGTATGCTTTACTGATATATTCAGTTCTTCAATTAACTGAATGGAATATGAAATGTTTGCCTTTGTCCACATTATTAGCAGCCTAGGTAAAGATATAGTGCCATTTGATACAAAATGTGCTCTCTGACTTTGCAATTATGTTTTCCATTAAACAAAGCAGCTGGAAGTGACATTACCTATAATTTGCAGGAGGAATCGCTCGTGCTCGACACACCAACAAAATTTGCTCTTCTGTTGACCGTTCTGGAAAAAGGATATTGTGTGGCTGCTCTTCGAAAATAGGCCCATAGTTTCTCATCATAGTTTCAGCTGACTTCCAGACTATATAGGAAGATTTAAAAAAAAAAACCTTTAAAATGTACACAGTTTAATCAAATACAGAAGATAATTTAACAACTAAAATTCATACAAAGGCTACCTGCCTTATACTCTACATTTCTTAATAATCCTCCACTTTTCTTTCATGAAAAAAGTACAGTTATGAGGAAACTCAAGCCCTTGCATATTGTATGTCATTATGTGGCTGTTCTTACTTTGTATTTTCTGTCCTTTGGAATTAACAACCACAAGCCAATTTCAGTTAAAACTTTCATGTGTTCTACATGGGATTTCTTGATTCACACAGAACATAAAACATCAGAGGAGTGAAGCCCTAAGAAAAGTTTAATATTCCACTCTCCAACCAGTTGTTTGCCTTCTTACTTCTAACAGTAAGATGCTGTTTAAAATAAGCATTTTTCTGTAACCATGGTATCTTATGCAAGAGTGACTTCCAGCTGGGTAAAATACAGAAGGATAAAGGTACTTATTTTATTCTGAGCTCCTACTCTTCCACTTACATCCATGAAAAATATAGAAAAAAATCAAATGCATTTATATTTATGTGTACATAAATGAAATTGACAGTGTGGAATACATCAGACATGCATCTCACTAAGTGGGGCCTTCTGCATATCAACCTGAGCAATCTGTCTTCTGGTAAGTTAGCAAGATATACACATCCACATGCTGATAATAAAGCATTGCTGGATTAATTAAAATAATTGCAGGGCCCTTTGCTCCCTCTTAAGCATACTTATCCTTCCTCAGCTGGAAATGGTCTTGCCCTTGACACTGATGGAACAAAGGATGGAATATTGGCTTAGGAAGATTGTCATCTTCTAATGACATTTCAATAGCTAAACGCAGGTGTACTCAAGGCTTTAGAGTTTTTGGGTTGGGGCAGGGAGGACTGGCTAAGAGAGTACTCAGAATTCAATAAATAATTCATGATAATTGCATGTTCAAAAGCCATTTTTGTTGAACCTCAGATTTCTGCCTCTAAATATCAATGGTATATTTTTTAAGCAAGAAAATCCAAGCTCTAATTTCCTTCCCTGTTTTTGTTTTTGTTGTTGCCCTCATCTTTTCCTACAATTTCTATGAATTGGAGTTGTGAAAAGGGCAAAAAGACTAGAATTTGTACTTCAGATTTCAAGGCATCAGATAAAATGCCAAAATAACATGCATTTGGTTAAGAATGTAGTGGTTATTTTCTTTATGAAGCACTTGTGATGTTCTTGGGTTCATATAGAGTAAATATTGAGATGGTATGGCAGAAATCTCTCATGGTCTTGTCTTGTTTTTTCCAGTTATATCTACTGTATCATTAAAGCGTAAACTCAGGATCTGTGTCACTACTAAAGACTAACATGTACTATGAATGAGGAAGATTACGTAGGGCAGCAGTCGCCAACTGGTGGGCTGCAGCCCCAGGTGGGCTGGGAGAAAATGTTGGTGGGCCGCAGAGAAATCTCACCCCCCGAGCACCCCTCCCCCAAGCAATTAACCCAGGCTTTGCAGAAACACAAAGCTGTGCTGCCCACATGGCCTGCAGGAACCCTCCCTGCCCACTCACTCCTTACCCGGCAAACTTGCCTGCTAAATTGCTATTTTTCCTTTTTCTGATCACCAGCTTTTCTGTTGTGCTGGGAGATTTAGATTAGCTAGGAAGCAGGAAATTGTTGGATTTCTTGCTTTCTAGCTAATCTTTAGATCTTCGGCTCTGCTTTTAAACAAAGCCGAACCTCTCTTAGAACTAAAGATTCTATTATTCAAAGCAGATTCACAGCAAGCAAATTTTATGTGACAGACTGAGCTAGCTGATGGAAGATATATAGGACTCTGAATGAATATGTGATTCTATGACAACTCAATCTGCCTGCCTGCTTTGCCTGATTTTGGATAAACGTTGGTCTTCTTTCATAAAAAAATTCAATATTTATAATTTATAATATTTACATACAAACCATGTCCAACCAGTCACATGACCACCAAGCCACACCCACAAATTAGGCCATGCCCATAGGACTGGTTAGTGGTCCCTGGGATTTAAAATTATGAGTTGGGTGGTCCCTGAGGTCCAAAAGGTTGGCGACCCCTGACGTAGGGTACTTCTATCTAAATACAGAAGATGAAATAGTTTTGCTGGCATGCTTCAAATGTTGCTGAATTGCAGTTTTCAGCAACTCCAGCTGGGAAATTGGAATGTTAGAAACTGTTCAGTAACTTCTGGAGGGATATAAATTTTTCAGCCCTGTTTTAGTAATATCTCAATTTTTAAAAAAAATAGCAAGTAACATAAAACTTAGAACTAAATGAGTTAATGAGAGTTATTTGTTATTGCCTTCCTACGTGGTGAAAAAATTCAGAAATCTGATACATTGGGGAAGACTCTATCTATCTCCATGAAACAATTCTATCAACTATTCCTGCTTAAAAATAAAGGAGCTGCAGACAAAGAATTTTTTTCTTTGTCAGTGGAAATCCGAGCACAAAAAACAGGAAAGTATATTCAATAGTTAAGACTACAACACTGTACAATTAAATAAGAACAAGTCCTGCTGAAATCAGAGGTCTCTACAAATGAGGAAGCCTCATTAGGATTGTGCTATATGGCTGCAGGATAGTTCTTGGAAATGAATCCTATACTATACATAATTCCAAGCAATTAAAGGTAGGATGGCCTATATCCAGATTGCAAAGAAAGCAGAAAATCAGAATAGATCATATTGAGCTTCAATGGGCAGAATTTAAATTAGTTTTGCCTTCAATATTTTTCTGAGATACTTCTTTGATCTGTTTATAAGTTCTTTTAACAATTATTTCACATGAGGTTTGTTACATAGTGTTTCAATGTATTACATAAGAATATTAGTTTTATTGCTGCAGTATTTTATATTATATAGCACTGCAGAGAAGTGCTATACTGTATTGTGGTTAGCTAGATCTGAGCAACAGTCCCTTCAGTTCCAAATGCTGCAAAGCAAGTGATGAAGAGAGTCAGCACCCATTTTAGAACAATCCATCTTTTATTTTCTGCAGCTGTAATAGCCTTGTATACGTACTTAGGATAGGGAGGGAGGCAGGCAGACTTTTGGAACTGCTCAACTTTGTACAGCTGAAGACCTGGAGCTCATGTATTGAAAATAATATTGATACGGATGAAAATATCTTGGTATTTTTGCAAATCCAGATTTTTATTCTCAAAAAGGTTGATCCCCCAATGGGATCAATTGGTGCCTTTTCTTCTGCCTGGCTTCTTTTCATGCTCCCCATGAGGTATTTCCAGCCTTCTGGCCATCATTATACTAATCTTTTGTGTCATATGTTATCAACCATTAGAAAGTGCTCCTGTAGGGCTTTGTAAATGATTTAATCCTTATGGTCTCTGCTTGAATGCAAAAAAAGAAGTCTCCTAAATTCAGCTGGTTAACAGAAAAACTTCCTAGCATTGCCTTGATGTCATTGACATATGTGGGCCAGACCAGCTCCTACACAAGCTAATTGCCTCCTGATCTAGGCCAACTACCTTCCCAAGAGACTCCCCCCCAAAACATTAAAACGTAATTAGATATTTATAAGGGACATAGAAGTTGCCTCTCCCAAGATGATGAATTAGCACCAAAGCATTATCTAATTCTCAGCCATCTGAAATGAAATGCTTTCCCATTGAGAAATCAACCTTATAAAGCATAAATGTGAAACTTCTATCAGGAATAGTTTGAATTCAATGAAAAGCAGAGATTCGTGGATTTGGTGAAGGACAGAAAATGTAAAAGGATTCAGATATTTAGAATATCATAAATAGATAAATAATGACAATAATGTAACCCTTCCCAAAAAAGACATTTTTTCTAGTAAGATTGATATACAATTTAGTAAAAAACCATATGTATGAGTCTTTAATTTTGGTTTTCCTACTGAATAAAAAAACCATTATAAATAACTTTATACATTCTGCATGCAGACATTTCTAAGCGACATAATTACATGATTTAAAAGGTAAACATGTGAAAGTTCACATTATCAGAGTTGTTCTTATATAATTTAATACCTGAATGCTATTTGTAGATGAAAATACAAATAATTTTGTTACCTAACTAGCATTTAATTAGATCAGTTCTTACACTCATCTAAATCTGAATGATCCCTTCAAAGAAACTCTTACCTATAGAACAGATAGTTACTAATGAAAATAAGAGAAGTTCTGCAGACTTTCCCATTTGTAGGCTTCAGTAGATGAAAAGACAGTTCAGCAAACAGAAGAACAGAGTGAATCTGTAAGAAAACGTGTGCAATTATTGATAATTCAACTGATTACTAAGCCATTGAAGCTATATTTTCAAAATTTCTTACTAGCCAGCAGCATAATCTCTTACCTCTGTTAAGTGGAATAGCTTAAACAATAGTTTACAATTAGTAAAACTTTCTTAATGTTGTGCTTTGCTTTTTAAATATACTCTAATCCAATTCTAGGATCTCCCTTCCTTTTTCCTGTAAAATACCTATTAAGAATATTAAAATATTGGATATCCTATTTCCACAAATCAAGCTAGGCTATTAAAATATTCATATACACACAATGAGAAATAAATGATTTTTTCAGTCTTGCTTTTTACATTTCCATATCCTATTATTTATATTAGCAGGCGTTTGTCCCGGAAAACTGGAAAATGTTTGACCTCATCTCCTGCCTATGTCTGTATATCCCATCTTCTAATGAAATCACATGGAAAACACAATCAACATCCTGTTGTCTATTACTGTAGCTTGTAAGTAAAGAGATGCATTTTTAATGTTTTCTCACAGAAAAAAATAACACACACACACACACAATTCCTTGCATAACTCAAAAAGTATACTACAGTAGTGCTGTTTAGCAAGAGATGAGGTATATGATGTTGCTGATCAGATAAGCTCTTAAAATAGTCTTCAGTGAGAGAAAATTTTAAGAAATTACAGATGCTTTTTTGAGTTAAATAAAGTGATTCCAAAAACTGCTCTGAATTGCTTATGGATCCCAATTTCTTTTTAAGAGAAAATAAAAAATAGCGCGATTCAAATTATGATTTGGGATAGTTGTTGTAAATATCTAAAGTTAAAATCCACAACAAATTGCTATCCATCAATAGCATGGATACAAACATGCTTACAATAAGACATATATTCAAGATCTGCAGCTTTTATTTCTGTTGCTAAATGTTTATATATTTCCAAAACACATACCATATTTTTATTAAGGGAACAATTTATTCCTATTAGCAAAGCAATATACAAGAACAAAAAAAATTAAATTCAGTAATATACTGACAATAAGAAGGAATGGGAAGTTTTTATAAAGAGAAAAGGCACAAATAAATTGATTTAATTAATTAGTTAATTAATGTAATTTAATTGGAACAAAGCCAGATCAGGAGCAAACACAAAATCCTCAGGGAATATAGTCAACAAAAGGCAATAATTGAGACTTTTTGAGATTGTTTCCTTCCTTTGTTATAATATCTTAATATAGCCCAGGAACAGAACAAAAGCTAACTGACAAGAAACCATTCTAGTCTAAATGGACCTTTCAATGTTTCATGTTTGCATCCTTGATAGACATCCTTGATCATTAACAGCTATATTTTCCCATGATTCCTTTTGAAGATTGATTTAAATTGTCTCACCTTATAGGATCAATCTTTGTACATAGCTGAAAAGATTCTCCTAAGTTACCAGAGGAGACTTGTCACCACATAATGGAGAATTCTCTAAAATAGAAAATATCACTGTCTCTATCCCATTCCTCATCTGAAACAAGATTCCTATCTGTAAATAATACTTTCTAGAACCCTCTGTTGTTGCAGTCTTAGCACTTTCTCAGCAACCTTCCCTAGAAAGGGGAATTGGTAATAGGATGGAAGTTATCCAGGGTATGGAATCCAGGCCTGGCTTCTTATGAGGTAGAAAGATCAGCTGCTTTTTCAGGCTCCTGGAATCTTCTCTTCAAGAAAGATGGGCAACCAAAAATATGCAGTTGATCTTTGAAAGCTAAGCAGGGCTAGATCTAATTAATACTTGGATTGAAGACCATATAGAAATAACAGGTGATGGGGGAAACTGAAAAGTTGCAGGGCATCATTATATTGAATTATAATTACCAAGTAAGTTAGATGGATATAGCTATAAAGCTATTTCCTGGTTTCTCCCAAGCACACTGGACTACAAATATGTAATAGGCATACAAAAATCCAGATGTTAACATCCAGATGTTTGCCATACAGTTGGGAAAATTGAAGAAAGAAGAATTACATATACTTCAGCAAGAAATTTTTAATGTGAGTCCGGGGTAAATACCAAATCTTGAAAAACTGTAAGAGGAAATTTACAACTCAGTTACTGTGAATTAATTAGAGTAGAGTAATTTAACATTCAGTCTCCCAGATTTCTCTCCTCCTGGGCCAAGTTGCTATTTGTGAGACACACCATCAACTGGTATGCCCACTATCTCTTGACTATGTTTTTTGTCTGTCTTCTCTTCCATGGGTTTCCCAGCTACCTACTATCTCTCATACCAGGCTATGAGAAGAAATGTTGTTGTAGAAGAACTAAAAAGCTATTACAAAGAATTTCAGTGATTATTCTGAATTGAAACCAAGGCCAATATATAATGGTTTAGCTTTAGCATCTCTTCTTTCCACTCATGCTATGCAATGATAGGTAAGACTCTCTCTTTGGGCCATGAGGTCTGGCTTTGATCATGTCCAGATAGGTTATAAGATTATTCTCTGTATTAAGAACAATCTCTCACAATCTCCAGGAGATAGCACTGTCTACAACAAACAGTAATGACATCAAACAACATGTATACATCAAGCAAATGGTACAATTACAAACTTGTGTTATATTGTCTTATGGGAGTATGGGAAATGTGGCATTTATGTCATGATGTCATCTCACATAGGCCAACAATCATCCCCTTTGCCTGCCTCATGAATGCCATGCCAAGAGATGAGTTGAATTTGGAGATTGTATCTTAACCATTGAATTATTATTTATTAGAATTATATTCTACCTTTGGTTTCATAGGTTCACTTATAGGGTGACTGCAAAGTTACATGTCATAGTATAGTATATTTTTCTGTTGGTTTTCAGATCTGAAGCTTTCTGTCAGCTCAAACAATGACTAACGTATGCTGTCTGGAAATTTTAAGATGTTTTCCCACATGAACTACAATAACTTGACCTTTCTTATAATGTAAAAGTTGCCAATGCAAGATGGGAAAGGCGTGAATTCTAAAAAACCAGGTGCATTTTAACTTCCATAGATCTGCTATCTAAATTTAGGATGTGCACATATAGTACAAGCTCTCCAATTTTTTTTTATTTAAATATTGTTATTCTAAATTTACATCATTATTTGCTTTCCTCTGTGTATACCATGCAAGAAAGGCTTGCTGAATCCACAATGTCCAGAGCTACACTTACTACCTGCTTAGCATTTTCTCACTCAGCTTTTTCTTATAAAAGATAAGTAAACAAAAACACTTTCAATATAAAGGCAAGCAAATTTAAAGTGGAAATCAGAAGAGGGCGGGAAGAAAGGGCAATTTGAAAATGTTCTTGCTTTGTGCACATCAATGGGTTAATTCTGAGAAGTTTTGCTTTAATTTTTTGGCACATTATTTTAAACTCTAATGTAGAAATTATACTTAGCCATGTGAACAATCGCATAATAAGCACTGTAAAAGAAAATAAGCATTGACCATGCAATGAGCCACAAATGAAAGATGGAATACAATTTGTTTACTTCTATTGCATTGTCATGAACAATATGCCTGGTTTATATTGTGGAAAGACAATAGTACAGAGTGACTGCTGTGGGATTAGCAGAATCAGACACCTGAGCCCTACTGTCTTACCTCCATCATAGCAACAAAATCTTTACTCTCACTCTATCTCTATTTATATGTGTGTGTGTACACTTAAAATGCAGTCTGATTAGAAATTCTTCTCCTAACATTATCTTAAAACTGTACCTTTATACCGTTTGTGAACAGCTATGAATTGAATAAGACAGAGCTAAGTTATTTAAAGGATAGGGTATCTGTGAATAGATGATATTTCATCATGCATCTTTTCACATTTTTTATTTAAAGGACAAAAAAAAAATCATCAGAATCTTGCCTGTTTTAGTTCAGAAGGTCAAAGGAATACATTTAGCTAGTGAAATTTAAAGGTTTTTTTTGCCAAAGAAAGCAGGTATATGATTGTGTTCTTTCTGTCTCTCACTTATTTGCTTTATAAAATATAGATGCTGTGTGTGAATTAGAGTGAATTTTGTCTCTTTTCTCTCCAGGTATATAGCTAAACAAACTATAGTGCCAAGGGAGTAAGTGGCTGAATAGTCAATCACATCATAAAGGAAACAGTAGAACCACAATAATTTTCAGCTTATTAACACTCTTTCCTGCCTGTCAGTGGGCCATGACTGACAACAGTTTGAACTGTCAGACCTGCTGTTTTGAAAGTCCATACCCTGATTTAGTTTCCTTTGCTTTCTGGGGTAAGAAATGGCCATAGTACTCGAGGTTCAATGATTTCTAAAACGATACTTGAATTTGCATCCTTTTCCTTCAAAACCTCTGTTTTCTTCCATGTATAGATCAGTGAAGGATTACCTACCTGAAAACATAAGAGACTAGCTAAAATGTAGCAGGTATTTTGGACCACAATGGACATAGTTCACTGTGGATCATCTGTAAACACTGCCCTCCTGACTTAAAAGTCAGGCTAGACACCCGTTTGCTTGGCTCTGTCTCACTGGTCACCATTTGCTGTATGGTCCCAGGGTGGCATTGGTCCCATCTGTTCATAACTGGTTGGCAATGAGGATAGATGTGTGCAGTCATCCATCAACCTTTGGTGCCTCAGGATGTTTAACAACTAAATTAAGTAACAGCTAAGATGTGTGAACTTTCTCCCAGCTGTGACCACATTAAGTCAAGTGGATAAAAACCATCCAACCCAAATGAATGTGTTAAACAGGAGAAGAAAAGTGCTGCTAAATCCAATTAAGAGATACCCCCATAACTCTTATAACCACAAAGGAGAATGTGGGAATGTAGACTCACTTAAGACTAGCTAGAGCCATATCATCTCTATCAGAGAAGTGGCTAAACTTCCATTGGATAAACATATCCATATGTCATGTGAATGACAGCTCAGCATCTGCCCTAAAAAGGACAAGACAAAACACCCTCACTCTAACAAGTGAATACGATTTTCCTACAAAGAAGCAATTTTCTTATATCAAATTTTGAGGTTGCTTCATAAAGCAACAATTGTACATTGAGGAAGAACCAGCAGTCAAGTTTAGCTTTCTGGCCAGTCTAGTTCTTCGTGTAAGCTTTCAACTATAAGTTTGTTACACTCACAGATAATATTTGAAATATTTATATTTAAAATAAAAACTTTAAGATATGAAGATGTCTACGGTTTCTGAATGTTGTAACAGAATTTGTTTTGTGGATGGCAAATTATATACTTTAGCATGCTGAAACTAATAAAATACTTGTTTTCATCTAAAGCTAGGTCATTTCATTTCTTTCTCTCTGAGAGATCACTCCAGGATTATTTCTGTGCAAAAGGAAAATGTGTAGTCAATGGGACACATACAGTCTACCAATTCTGTAGCTTCTGGGGATTCAAGAATGGGTGGAAGAAAGCATTTTGGTCATTTGGGGAGAGAGTAGTGGTCTTTAAGTGGCACAATAGATGCCATTATTTTTTTTGAAGTCTCAAGGCATTCACTTCATTCTTTTCAAAATTCCCCAGCCTCAAATTGGATCCTGAGTCCACCCATATTTGGAGGGCAGTTTTCAAAATGCCACAGGGCACTAGGTCTTTATCTTATGGGATACAGGGTCTTAACCTGGTCTTTATCTTATGGGAAATGAGATGGACTAATGAATACCAATGCTAATGCTTCCATTCCCTACATCAGGTGTGTCAAACTCAAGGCCTGCAGGCTAGATTCAACTTGTGGAGTGCTTAAATCTGGCCCGCAGCGCTGGCCTGGAAATAACAAAGGACTGGCCCACAGTGCCTTTGGCAGCCAAAACGGGGTGCATACAATTAATATTATATTATATGATACAACAAGGAATATAGAGCTGAAGAATTTTATATCAAGGACCAATCATTATATTTGGCAGGAATATATAAATAGTAGAGCTGTAAATTTGGGTATGTTGATAGACTGTTTATTGGATTGACCAATATTAAAATAAACAGATTCCAACAGAAAATTTGTAGATGGCCTGTGGCCTGTTGTGAGGAATGAATGTTAAAAAGGAGAAAATGGTTCGTGTCTCAGAGAAAACTAAAAATAACTGTTGAGGTGCTCTCCCAATGGCTTAGTGAGAAGAGCCTCCAGCTCAACTCTGGCAAAACTGGGTGGGCTGTAAAGCTTTTCTGGTTCCAGAGATTTTTCATATTAAAATCTGCCTGGGAGGGGTGCATTTCCCAAATCAAAGTTCATGCACAATTTGGGGGTCCTCTTGGACCCACAACCCTTGCTTAAAGAGCAGGTGATAGCTGTGCCTAGGTACTTTATACAGGTTTGTCTTGTGCCCCAATTGCACCCATTATCTAGACAAGAAGCCTTTCTATCAGTGACTCATGCCTATGTTTCAAGAATTGCCCTTCAAGAGTGCTTGAAAGCTGTTATATGTAGTTGGTGTGCATAATTTTTGGCATTTGATGTTACTTTTATAGAAACACAATTGTCCCATGAGTTACAATGGTGCCAGTAGGCTTCTGGATGTAATTAACCCAGCTGATAATTAGCTTCTGACTAGTTATCATATATAAATGGCATAAGTCAAGATACTTGCCATGCTATCTTTTTCCCATTCTCTCTGCTTAGCCAAGATGTAGCAGAGGGTATTAGTATTATTATTATTATGGTTGTTGTTGTTATTATTATTTATCAGTATTTTATTAATACTTTGTACAAGCAAATTGATCCAGACAATGCACTGTTTATTAAGCACATGTATTTTAAAGAAGAAAAATTGTATAAATAAAATTAAAATAAAAAGATGTAGCAGAGAAGGGATATTCTGGGCCTCTTCTATCAATGTCACTTTTTTGGATCTGGAGTTGTTCGTCACAGCAGCTGTGCTGTGGAATAGCAAGCATATCCAGAAGACCCAACTTTGTTAGCATTTTACAAGTTGTTGAAGATCTGGCTGTTACCCTAGACATTTGTTTTATCCTTGCCATGGTTTGTATCCTGCCATGGATATCATAGGTTGCATTTTGTCATTCATGTTTTAATTTTTGAATACTTCCCAGTTAGTGCTATGACATGGGCCACAATGTAATTAATTAAAAAATTTTAAAAAATCAGGAGAAAACCTACTCTCAGGCAGCTTAGATTTTTACCTGTTTTGATGGATATAATAATTTCTGTCTTTTTTGTTTACTTAACATCAGTTTTTGACAATGAACAAGTTTATCTATAAAAATGAGCAAATATATCAGTGGCTGAAGAAAAATGATTTGTCCAATGATTTACCGTGTGTGTGTGTGTGTGTGTGTGTGTGTGTGAGAGAGAGAGAGAGAGAGAGAGAGAGAGAGAGAGAGAGAGAGAGAGAGAG
>BLBF01000062.1:10919141-10968010 GCA_015471245.1 Laticauda colubrina
GAGAGAGAGAGAGAGAGAGAGAGAGAGAGAGAGAGAGAGAGAGAGAGCGGGCAGAGAGGGTGAGAGCGAGGGAGGGAGAGAGAGGGAGGGAGAGAGATCCACATTTTTCTTGGCCCCGCTCTTATATCTTTAATTAATAGCACCTCATAGAAATTAACCAACAGTATTTATTCCACTCCTGGGAAAGCTCTGATTTTTTAAAATAAAGTCAGAAAAATAGAGTGTAGCAGATGTAGAATTAAAAATGCATAAATGCAAATGTCCTTATTATTACTAAATTATACAGTTTGTAAAATGGAGTACAAGAGTCAAGTGATTGGCATAAAAGTGATTAATTTATCAAACAAAGCCCACAGTCTTTCATCTCTTCAGAGAAGAGAGAGTGCCCTGATGAATCCAGCAGATAAATTCATGAATAGAGTTATGAAAACAATGCTGGAACCTTTTGAATAGTATTCAAAATTGGTTTATTTTTTTAAAACAAATTATAGTGTTTTTATTTTAGTTTTATATGGATATAGAAAAAGTTCATCTGGATATTCTTTTTTAACCATTAACAAGAAAAAACACTGGGGTTAACAATCTTGTATCGTTGTTGTGTCTTTCTGCTAAGAAATCATACAAATATCTCCACCCTCTGCAATTCACATTTAATAGCAATCTGCAGAATGATCAAGACAGTACCAAATATGACTGAGGAATCCAGAGTGCAATACCATCCCATCCTATGGAAAAATTCTTATAAAACTATAAATAGTTGAGTAACAAGGCATAACTCAATTGTACACAAAAAAAAAGTTGGGATTCACAGTAAGAAAAAATAACAATGCAATAACAATTCTGTTATGCCTTCCTGAAAAGTATTTTTCTAAGCCCATAATCATGGCTGTAAAATCACACCTAGAACATGTCACCCACAGTTTAGGCACACTATTAAAATGCATCTCTGATCTTAACATGAGATGAAATTCATGAAATTCAATCTGAGACCTATCTGTAAAATAAGTTGGAATTAATTCCATAATCATGAGATAAAGCATATTTCTGAACAAAGAATCATATTGGCTTTGTGTTATGTCACTGATACATACTTCCATATTGTAATTCACTTTAAGGTTTGAGCTATCCAGGTAAGTCCTCTCTGAAAATATCCCATATGGTAAGATTATGTGTATTTTATGTCTTCCAAAAACATATTCTCCTATAAATTAATTTCTAAAATGTTAATTGCTATATTGAAGTAAAATGTAGGAGAGCATGCAAAACAACTCAATACTAAGTTGAAAAAACATCTGAGCTGTCATCAACAGGACTTATCTACCATTTATTTGTGAAATGAGCCAGATGTTAATCAGGATAGCTGTGGCTTACCAAACTAACAATGAATTAGTTCAATAATTTAATAATTCAATATAGAGAATTAGTAGATACAAAATGTTTTGCAATGAATATCATGAGTTTGACAATATAGCTGTCCTGCATAACAAAATACATTATGAACAAAGTGTGAGAAAGATTAAAATCAGAAAGTCTACGTATTATTCTTGATCATTTGGAATATTTGCATTTATGATAGGTTGCATTTGAAGGATGATGCTGTCATTAGTGCAGACCCAAAAGAAGAAAAAGGACCCTGGTGGAAAACACAGCAACAGAACTCTCAATAATTCTCCTTCCTCCATCCAGGGGTGCACTGCTGGGGGTTCACAAGGGTTCGGGAGAGCCCCTAGCTAAGATACTGTGCAGTTTGGAGTACTCCCAAATTCCATTCCTGGCTGGCCATGCCCACACCATGCCAGTCCTCCGAGGAGTCCCCACCTGGCCTGTTTTGGATGCAGGTAAGTGCAGGGCGCATGCGGAGGTTCAGGAAGGGTGAAAAACAGGCCTTCCAGAAGTTCAGGAAGGCCAGAAATAGGCCCTTTTCCAGCTTCCAGAGAGCCTTTGGAGCCCAGGGAGTCCATTTTCGCCCACCTGGAGTCTCGAAGAAAGCCTCCAGAGCCTGGGGAGGGAAAAACCGCCTCCCCTCACTATGATGCAGGAGGCCAACTAGGTCACACCCACCATGGCCACGCCCACTCAGCAAACTGAGCAGAGAACCTGTTGCTAAAAATTTTGAAGCCCACCCCTGCTTCCAAATGTTTACTGGAGAGTAAACATTTTGTTTGGACTTAAAATAGATCCACTATTAACTTTATGGACTCCTTTTTAAAAACTCCTCAACTGACTCCTTAGCCTCTGATTCCTAAGGTAAAACAGAGAGTACAGAAGAGCAATCCTAGGTTATTTGGAAGTAACCTTTTCCTTGAGAGTGGCTGTAGGCCAAATGCTAAGGCGTACCAACTGAAGTGGGTCCAAGTGTAAAAGCACAAGTGGACAGTTCTCTAATTGTAAAAGAAACACCCCAACATTTGTGACAGCCTATCTTGCTTACCTGGATTTCTTAAACCTCACTGCATTTCAGCTAAACTTTCTGCTGATGATTGTGGAACATTTCCTAACAGTGAGAATAATTAACCAGAAGTTGTAGATGTTTCATTCGTAGATGAAGCATCTACAACTTCTGGTTTTAAAAAGACTGGACAGCCATCTGTCTGAAATGGTGTTGGGCAGGGGTCCCCAACCCCCAGGCCGTGGACAGCACTGGACCGTAGCATGCCAGAAACTGGGTCATGCAAACAATTGAAGCCCTATCCGTGGGATGCAGGCAGCATGTGAAACCATGGTCCCTCCAGGCCATGGAAATACCTCTCTCAGGGAATCGGTCCCCGGTGCTCAAAAGGTTGGGGACCACTGGTATAGGTCTCCTGCTTGAGCGGAAAGTTGGACTAGAAGACCTCCAAGTTCCCTCTCAGTTCTATTCTGATTGATATAGTATTGTACTTTCAGCCTGCACTGGACCATACTTATGGGGACTTCGTAATTTTTGTGGGGACTGTGGTCAGAGGTGGTATTCAGCAGGTTCTGACTAGTTCTGGAGAACCAGTAGTGGAAATTTTGAGTAGTTTGGAGAACTGGCAAATACCACCTCTGATAGACATTTTATAGTATCATTCTCTTGCCACACCCACCAAGCTACGCCCACAAAATCAGTAGTAAAAAAAATTGAATCCCACCACTGACTGTGTTATGTATTCTCATTCTTGTCCTCTTGACTTTTTTTGAAAGTGTGAGCTAGAACATACGGGATCTTTTTAGTTCATGAGCATGTAAAAGGCAGCTATAATTCAGACTGGAATAAAAAGGGGTGAAGCTTCAATGCTTTTTGTTTATGTGATGCAGTACTACCAATTTCTTTTCCAGAGCAGTTCTTTGCCATTTGGATGCTTCTGGTGACAGATTTTCTCATTGGCTGAAAGAGCAGAATCAAAACCTGTTCAATTTTCCTCCTTGTTTTTAAAATAGTTTAAAAAATGCATCTGTAATTTATCTTTGGCTCTACTTATTGTATGCTCCAGATCACTGTTTTTTTATTTTTCTTTTCTTTATGGAAGCTGACTGCTGATCAAAATCAGATACTGATTAATGTATTCTGGCTTCCCTTCACAAAGGGCATTGAACATTCATCTGTTTTAAGGCTGTAAAAGCTTCAGGAAAATTACAACAATCATAGTAGGCTAATGCCCTTATTGATCAATTCAAGGTCACCAAGGAGTGTAGGACCTTTCCAATTCCCTACCACCTTTAATATGGCAAGATGGTAATCAAAGCAGAAAAAAGGAGAAGGGGTTAACAGATGTTGAAGCCATGGGTTTGCTTTGATTTCCTCTTTTCATATTAGACAATCTAGCTCTTATTTTGATCCATATTCACTTTACAGCAAGACAAGAGAAGGAGACTGTTTCTATTATTAAATAAAACAGAAGCTAATTTTAGATTATGAACAAGATACAAAAAGGTCAATAAAATCAATTTGACACAGTGACTGGGAATGATTTATTCTCAGAGAATGAATATGATTTCATGAGTTAAAACAGAGATCCATCATACTAAGAACATTTCTGATACCACTGGCTCCCTCAACTTTATTTCTTTTTTTAAATAAATAGTAAGGGAAATAAACTTTTAAATAATTGAAATGCTGCTTTTTATCACTTGCTTTGAAAATATCGCTTTCAAAATTTAACTTATTTCTTTCTGTTCTTCTCTGCAAGTAGTATTTTAAGATGACAGTAAAAATAATTGGTAAATAAATAAAAGATCAGTAAATAAATAAACATTAAGATTATTTGAGATGTGGTTTGCTGCTGCTACAGTAAGCAGAAGTGATGATTTATGGAGAGCGAATAGTTGAAAAGAGCATGAAACAATTCAGGAAAATTTGTTTAATGACAACAGAAGGACAGAGCAACTCTAAGAAGGAAGAGCAGTGAATAAAGATCAAAAGAGATTTGAAGTATGAGAAATAAGGAAGCCCTAAAAGACTGTTTGTTTCGAATGACAAGGGAATATAGCAGCACCACATAAATAGTTTGACTGACTCAGGAGCGTCTTCACAGTATGGTCAAAAAAGTCAAGATGGCCATGCACATAAAAACCTGTTTTCCCTCCTTCCTTTTGCCTTCCTGTGTTCCTCACATCCTGGACATAAACTGTTTCAACTCCTTCCCTCAAAATGACGCTATAGAGCACTGCACACCAGAACTAGACACAAAAATATTTTCCCCGAAAGCCATCACTTTGCTAAACAAATAATTCTCTCAACATTATTCAACTATTATAAAGTCTGCACTACAATTACTGTTAATCTTCTCATCACTCCTTATCACCCATTCCCCCCCCCCACTTGTAACTGTATGACTGAAACTTTGTTGCTTGTATCCTTATGATTTATATGGACTGTTTCCTAGCGTGATTTGATTGCTTATTGTACCCTATGACTATCATTAAGTGTCATACCTTATGATTCTTGACTCTTGATGAATGTATCTTTTCTTTTATGTGTACTGAGAGTATTTTCACCAAGACAAATTCCTTGTGCGTCCAATCACACTTGGCCAATAAAAGTATTCTATGCTATGCTATGCTATTCCATTCCATTCCATTCTATTCATTTGGCCTGGACATGTAACTGAACAAGGGCCATGAGAAAAGAGAAAGAAATTTGAAAGATCAATTCAGCTTGGAGATTTAACTGAAATGCTTTCAAATCCTTTGATTTATATTCTTTGTATATCCCTAATGTAAATAATGAAGTAGATAGCTAATCTAAAGATGAGGCATTAGCTATTTCAAATTACACAAAAAAACCTAGGAAAAAAAACACAACTCATGGAGAAAAGAAGAGGAAAAGAGAATTGTAACATTAATCTCCTTTGAAGACCTCCGTTGATCAGCACATTTAAACAAATGGCTCTGTTGATGTTGTTCCTTCTTTACAGTCATATTGATAGGGACACTATAGAGAACATTATCCACATTTGTTACCTGGAAGCATTCCAGGAAGCATTTAAACACATACCACTGAAAATATTTTGATAATATTTTCAATAATAAATATTGTTTTGATAATTTGGGAGTTGCTAATAAGTACAATTCCGCCCCTGGATAATTCAACTGTATGATCACTCTATGGCTTTTCCTGATAAAATTTCCTGCCATACAGTGTCACATTTCCAGAAAAGGCAGACTGAAATGACATACACAAAAATCAATACTTCTGGGAAAGGATGTGGGCCTGAAGAACAAGATAAGTAATGGAAAATGTCACGCTTATTGTTGGTTCACAGTGAAGTGAAGATTCTCCTACAATCCCTTTTCAAAGGAAATGTCCACTCTCAATAACTAAACTTCAGCACATAAGTTAATAATGCTTTGACATTTGGTTTAGGCATCTATTCCTGCTTTTTGGATCATCAGAAACTCTTTTATGGTAAGAGCTTCCCCAAACTGGCCTCAAAGTCTGAACACAGAAGCAAGAAAGATTTGAAATATGCTTGAGTTGCATGAGTTTATGGATTGTATGATCTTACTGACAGGTTTCACCGAAGTACGACCATGTTTTGACTTTTAACATTCTGAGGAGAAAAATAATTGCTATACTTCATGAAATACAAAAACCTTCTTGTTAAAGGACTCAATAGTATTTCTTTCCCTCTTAAAATCTCTCTAACTTAGGCTATTTTCTGCTAAACAAATATAATGCTGTTTAAAAATAACTGGGGTGCATCCCTATCCAACCAGAAAAGAAAGCTGTGATTTTCACAACAAGCACAAAGCAAATGGGATCATTTGGTTCCATAAAAAGCATAGCTACTAGCAATTTCAAGAAAAAGAAGGGCAGTCAGATATGGTTGCTACAGAAAATAACATG
This sequence comes from Laticauda colubrina, assembly GCA_015471245.1. Lineage (NCBI taxonomy): Eukaryota > Metazoa > Chordata > Lepidosauria > Squamata > Elapidae > Laticauda > Laticauda colubrina. The sequence goes on from BLBF01000062.1 coordinate 10,925,452, forward strand.
CTTTTATACTCCACAAGCAATCACAGACACTGTTGACTGCTTAGACTAACTTTTCCAAACTGATACCTTTACATTTGCTGGAGCATCGCTCACATACAAATTCCAAATCACTGTGTCAGCAAATTAAAAATTAGGATCACAAGATATGCAGGACAAGTTAAAATAATAATTTTTAATTTTGGTATAAACTGTAAGATGAAGGAATATCAGGGAAAGGAATATTAAAATAACATGATTGAAAATCTGCAAGTTTTTTTAAAGTGCTATTTTTTAAATAGAACAAATTAACTATATGTTGTAAGAACCTGTCTTCCTGACAGAATTACATTCAGGGCATGATTTTTTATCATTAAGTCTTCATGCTGGGAGAGGCTTCTCCTAACTGAGTCACAAGCTTTTTAAAAAATATACAGCAGTCATAATCATACATAATTTGCCAGCCCTAAATCGCCTCTGCATCATATGCGTATCTCTATAGTAGATGAACAATGGGTAGAAATAAGCAAAAAGATGGATGACTTTAAAATTTCTCCTGGGTTTTGAGTGAAATCTGAAATCCCAATGAATCATCACTAGCTATACCAATAAAATGTAGATATCAATATCTATGATACAGGACTCTGGCATAGTAGAAGTTCCCTAACAAGCCCATGCATTTTTCACCAAGCAGTTGCATTCTGCTCACATTAATTTATGTTTCAGGCTGTTTGCTGCATATTTCTGGTAATCTCACTTCTTGCTACACATTCTTAGCAGGATTTTTAGTAGCTGTGTACATTAATAAAGGAAAAGGGCTAAGTGTTTTTGCTTGTAGCCAGACAGGTTGATACTTAGAGGAATGTGACATAGTAAAAACCCAAGACCACTTCATTCTGTCATCCAGATAACAACAGTACATCAAACTTAATGGTTAAATAAGCAGAGCATGGCTTGGAAGATGAGGATGTGATAATAAAGCCTGCTCTTTCAGTGTGTGGTGGATGATACACGGTATGATGAGTTCTAAACAGCTTGGAGATTTTGGAATTTGCTTTTTTATAATTCTTTATAAGCAAGCAATATTTATTCACTTGCTGATGTTTGCTAGATTAAAAGCTTACACATTGTCATTTTTAAACTAATATATAAAACTAAAATTGGACTTAAGGAAAATGTAAAATACATCATGTATAGAGCTAGGTTTGGTCTAGTGGTTAAGGCACAAGGCTAGAAACAAGGAGATTGTGAGTTCTAGTCCTGTCTCAGGCATGAAAGCTGGCTGGGTGGCTTTGGAGGAGGAGGAGGAAGAAATATAAGGTATGTTTGGCACCTTGAGTTCTAAATAAATAAATCAATAAATAATTCAGAAGCAGTTATTGTGAAGCTTTAGAGCCCCAGGCTTATGCTTATGCAAATGTCTTTAGCTGGTTTATCCATAAATTGGTTGAAGCTTCATGCCTGCAAGTTTCTGTTAGCCCATTTAAAATAAGCAATAGTCCTACGACACCTTAAATGCTAAGAAAAATTTCTACATTTATTATTAGAAGGCTAGTTCTAACAGAGGGAGATATTTTGTCAGTCTCCACTGATACAGACAAACTCCATCAGCAGAAAAATATCATTATATCACATGATACATGAAGTTTATAATCATGAAAAGCTACAGATGGGTTTCCTGGCATGATGCTTTTCTAGATCCAAACTTGCTTTATGAGAAAGATCCAATCAAAGTCTTCTTTCCAGCTAAGGAAAATTCCCTCCTACTGTAACCAACAGGACAGGAAAAGATGGGATCCTCTTATACCAAGGGGAAGAGAATCTCTTTCATTTAACCAGCATTTAGTTTTATAGTCAATTCTCAGTTTTGGAACCTTGTCTTATCACCAGGCACTAGGATATATCTACGTATATAGCACAGATATGCAGATTTAACAAGAGATAAATTGAAAAAAATTTTTTTTGTACAGAACAGTGCTCCGAAGACGTTAAATGTAAAAGAGGTACAAATATCTTATTCTTGGAATGAAGTGATAACAGATGTGTGGATACATTATTTTCAGCACGCAAGAGCTTTCAGGTCAGCAGAGCAAAATGAGAAGGAGCTCAAGGTGGAGAGTAAAGCCTTCTTTCTCGTTTTAATCTGGACATTTTAATCTTCAAAACCGACAGATGACCTGTACAGTTTATGACCTACCATGCCAAATGTATATAGTGAGTAAATATTGTTCCCTTTCTCTTTCTAGACTGACTCATCACCCCTTACTCAGTGATTAGAAGTTCCGGGTCCCAAACCCAGAAGTTTTCCTAGCTTTTGGTTGACCTCCTTCAAAACCTGACAAAGTCTTCAGCTCGACAGATCACAAGACCTGCAAGTCTGGTTTCAGAAGAACCAAAAGAAACATGCAGTGGACGAATGAAAGGCTGTTTGGCACTAGAGCCTTTTCCTTCACTCCTATGCCGTCTCCTCCCAAAATATCCACAGCCGCTGCCTATACTTCCTGCAGGAGGGCTGAACACCCGCGCATCTCAGAAGCCTGCGCTCTCCTGCCTTTGCAAACCTTGGCGAGGCGAGGAAAACAGACCCTGCCTGTATCCTGAGTGCGTCCTTGGGTTCTCCCGGGTGCAAAAGGGGTTCTCCTCGGGTCCCCCTCGACGTATGCCTGTCAAGCATCCAAGCCGAGGAGCCCTCACTTTCTCCCCCATCCCACCACCGCTTCTCGGAGAGCAAACACTTTCCCCAGGACCCTCTCCTTCATCTCCCGGCTCCAGGACCCTTTTTTTCAGGACCCTCTCCCGGGTCTCCCGGCTTCTCCCCCTTTCGCCTCCGCGCCTCTTTCCGTTTCCAGGACGGCCCGCGACAGGATTTCGGCACGGGAGGGGCTTTTGAGCCCGGCCCGGCCCGGCCCGGCCCTCTCTTCCTGCGTGGGATCCACCGCTGCTGTCATGCTCTCGGCTCAGCTGCCTGCACACCCGACCGGCCTCTCTCCCTCTCCCTCTCCCTCTCTCGAGAACGGGCTCCGGCAAGAGGGGGCTTGAAAGTTAGCCGACACCCTCCATGGCTTCCGGGAAGCGAAAGTCTGGAGAATAAACAAGCCGCCCGCCCTCTTACCTCAGGCACAAGAGTGGCTGGATCGGCACGTGTTTGTGCGTGGCGCGCCGGGGCAAGGAACGCCTCAGAAGCTCCGGCGCAGCAGCAAACGCCTCTCGCTCGGCTTTGCCGGCCCTTCTTTTGCAGGTGAGCCTTTCCCTGTCTCTCCACCTCCTCCTCCTCCTCTTCCTCCACCTCCTCCTCCTCCTCCTCCTCCTCCTGCTGTTGCAACTGTCGCCGCTGCTGCCCGCTTGCCCGCGTTGTGTGTGCGCGCCCTGAGCCACTGCAGCATCTCTGCATGAGGATGTGCTCCTCCCTTCCCCTCCCTCTTTCTTCCCTGCGCGCGTCCGCCCTCCAGCAGCGTTCCAGGGGCTGAAAGAGGGGATTCCCCCCCCCCCTCCTCCTCCTTCCCCACTCTGCTTTTCCCCTCGTTTGCCAGCACCAGGCATCGCTGGAGGCAAGAGTGACCTGCAGCTCCCTCCACCATTCGCGGGCTTCAGCTGCGCGGCTGCCACCGTCTCTTTTGGCGCCCTTCTCGCTTCAGGGAGACCGTCTCCTCTTAACACCTCTCTGAAAGACGAGCGTTTGGATCCCTCCGGTCTCGGGGCCTTGAGGGACGGCAAAATGGTTTCGTGGTTAGCGCTGTAAAGCCGAGCCCGTCAATCCCCCCCCCCCCCCCCAATCCCGTCTCAAGCAAAATTCCGGCTTCGAACCTGCTCCTGGCCGGGAGAATATTTGATTTCGAAATTGCGTCCGGCAAGCAAGGTCTTGCTGAAGACTTTGACCAGCACCGTCCTTTCCCCCCCCCCCTTCCCCCGCTTTGCAAATGTTACTGCTCCTAATTGCTAGGATTCATATCAAGATGGACAATCCCCTCCTTACATGTTCTTGGCTGGAGTATGTTAAAAGAAAGCTGCAACAATAATAGCACTCTGACTGAAAACAGAACTTAATTTGAGATGTCAATGTTGCGTTTCCCCTTATAACTGTCGCTGCGTGTTTCTTTGCTTCCTCCTTTCTTTTATAATAATTTTTTGAAGGATTAGATATATATTACACAGATAAAAGTAATACAGACTACAAAAGATAAAAAAAGGTATTTAAAAATTAGAAAAATAAAAATGTGCAGAAATGAAGAAGAAGAAAAAAAAGAAAAGATACACTTGCTCATCTCCATCAAGTATAATTAAGCTTAATATCATCTCTTAAAATCCAACCAACCAGCATCTCTTCATCCCATGTCTTTCCCCATTCAAAGATTTAAACAAATCTTCAAAGCCTCTTCACTCCATCCTACATTAGCAACAGTTCAGTAAGGGTTAGAAGATGCAACAACTTAACTATTTCTAACTATGTTTAATACACCCACTTTGAATCTTTCCTTTTACATTTCTATTTTATTTTTGTATTTAATCAAATCCCCTCAAATCTCACCAGCAAAACCTTTAAAATACTGCCATCTGGTCCTAGTTAGCATAAACCTATCGACATTATTAGAAATAGCAACAAATTTATTTTAGCCTGAATCAAATATATCAACTTAATATTCTTTTCTCTTTCTCTTTTAGTCCAATATAATGTCCAAGCATCTGTTTCCTTTTTATGCTCTATTTGCCTCTTCTCACAAAATCATTGGCAACTTTAACAAGTTCCTTTTGTGCATCAAATGTGAGAAGATCATCCACGTCACTTTTCATGTTTTCAGTCTCAAGAAATTGTTGACAACTTTAACAATTTGTTTTTACAAATCCAATATAAAAAGGTCCTCCACCACACTATTCTGCTTTAGTATTTATATGTCATTCTGATCATTAAAAATCATCCAGTGTCACTTGTATATCCAACAAGTAATCTTTTTGTGTGTCCTCTATTAAATCGTTTTCCATCTCATGAGTTGTCATTGTAAAATCCATATTTAAATCAACTTCAGCTTTATTTGTTGGGACATATTCCTCTTCCTTGAGACCATCTACTATATCAATAGTAGCAGATATCTTTAAAATTATTTTTCTGAATCCAAACTATTGAGCTCCAAATTTCTGGTGCTAAGCAAGATAGTTGTTAAGTGAATTTGCCCCATTTTATGACCTTTCTTGCCACAGTTGCTAAGTGAATCACTGCAGTTAAGTTAATATCACAATTGTTAAGTGAATTTGGCTTCTGAATTGACTTTGCTTGTCATCAGGTCATAAAAAGTAGTTAGATGACTCCAGGTAACCATCTTAAATACATGCCAGTTGCCAAGCATCCAAATTTTGATCACATGACCATGGGAATGCTGTAAATGGTCATAAGTGTGAAAAAAGATCCTCAGTCACTTTTTTTCACTGCCATTTTAACTTTGGTCACTAAATGAATGATTGTAAGTTGAGGATTACCTGTAGTCACAGATTTCTCAGTAGACACATCAATATATTCATTTCCCTCTGCTGCCCTCTAGTGATCAACCTTCAAAGTCATCTTCGTTTTTTTTGAGATGTAAACATACAAATTTTCCCATGGGAAGGATTTTTCAAAAATCTTAATGAAAGTTCATTTAGAACTTTAATCTAGATTAAAGTTTATAAAATCAACACTATAATCAACCTTTATTGTATCATCACAATTTTTTGTTTACAGTACCTTTAACTCATAATTAAAATTTATTTCTTAAACTAGAGGTGTCAAACTCGATCACATCGTGGGCTGGACTGTAACATATTACAATGTTTTTTGCCTTTGCAGAGCTGGGGTGGGTGTGGCCTGTGCAGGTCATATCTGGCCCTTACACCGCCAGTTTGACAGACCTGTCTTATAACAATTGAAGGAAAAACTCATCCAATGAATGTGATAAACTTGCTGTTCTGAAGAATTTTCAAAAAGCACTTTAAAAAAAAAAGGAAAATTTAAAATTATTTAGAAGTGAGTTTGGTTGAACCTTGAGTTCATTAAGGCTACATTGAGGAATTCAGTGTAATCCCAAGTTTTCCAGATATTTGCAAGCTGACTGTCAAAACCTCTGTTCCTGTCATCTGTTTTTTTTTTTTAAAAAAACAGCTATCCAGGGTATATATTGACAATCTAGAGATATCTCCTTTGTTTGGAGAGAGTTTGGCAGTCAAAATCCAGTATCCAGTCGCCATTTGCAATTGTTTCCTATGTCTCTAGGATGTCAGTTTGCCATTTCCTTACCATAAATCTCTTGCTGTATGTTTCTTTTCTAATGCCAGCATTCATATGCATGTGTTTCTGAGCCTGTGCAGATCACTGTTGCTCATTGCTAAAGTATCACAACACAAGTCAGAGTAGGTGATCCTAGGGAAGACAGTTTTAATAGATTGTATTGACAACGAAGGATAAGAGGAAAAGAAGCACATAATCTGGTTGATGCACTACGCCGGGACTGTCAAACTCCTGGCCCATGGGATGGATGCATCATATGCTAGCCATGCCCATGCCCGGTTTAGCGAAGAGGGAAAAAGTCCAGATACATCACGTGACGCTGCCGTGACAATGCAAGTTTGACACTCCTGCAATACGCTATAAAATCACAAGCTAAAAAGGGACACATGATCTGCACTACATTATAAACTCACAAGCTACATTTTATCTTGAAGTGTTGTGGGAATTTTGTCTGATTAGTTAATGACTCCAGATTATCATATGAAGCTAGGCAATTTGATTAAGTGATTAAACCATGGTATAGTAAAGTAGAGATTATCATGACAGCTACAATGTTCTTTATATGAATGGGCCACCTATGAACAAAACAAGATATTTGTATTAGTGCTCTGCTACAGAAGAGTAAACAGGCTTGGCACTCTTACCTTTTTGCAGAGATCTTCTTGGCTTCTGCTTTTAAAGGATGATGCAGAAGCAATGATTTGGCTAAAAATGGGAAATGGTTCAGAAGAGAAAGCATCCGATAGATGGAGGAGTCAGGAGACATCCAAGTGCAGATATATATGCTGAGAACAAGTTTAAATGTTTAAATACACTGCTCCAAGAAAGAAAGAAAAAGAATACCAAAAATCAGCTTGATCTTTTGATTGATTCAGAGTGCTCTTAAAAAGAAGAGAATTTCCCCTATTCTTTTTTTAAAAAACTAACTTTAGGAAAGAATGGGATACTTTTTTATTGTTTTCAGTTCAAAACACAAACCACATTAGAGACTGGATAAGGCTTAGTGCCAAAAAGCCTGGCTGACAGGACATGTTTTATTGCCTAAAAAATGTAGTGTTCAAAAGATACTTGTCAACTCCAAATGGATAAATGATCCAAGGATGTCATTTATAATTAGCTTTTTGGTGATTCATATTGTTGTGATAACACATACCATATTTTTCCATGTATAAGATGATATTTTTTCTTTCAAATGTTTACCTAAAAATCTTATAAACCGGGGGCTGAGAAGAGAACCGTGGTTGCAAAACTGCCGATACTTTATCTCTGCAAACTAGCCTCACAAGCGAAACTTCTGAGTGCTTAAAATATTGATTTCTGAATTTTGGGTAAGAAAAGTGTGTGTGGGGGTGAGGTGTTGTCCTATACATGGGGGCATCTTATAGATGGAAAAATACAGTATATTAATAAGAGGTTTTCTTAATATTCTGTTCACGTTTCAGGGTGAGAGAAGCTTGTGAACTCTTAAACTTTCCATAATCCTGTGGGAGCCTGTCACTTACATGTGTGATGTATCTAAGTCCTGTATTCAAAATCAAGAGATACGGTTTAAAGAAGCAACAAAATACCAAATTGTGGTATGTCCTTATTGAACATATTAAGCCAGCATTCATTTTCTTTGCTGGAAAAAATGCATGAAGTTTAAGACTTAGTAACTGATAGGGCCTTCTTAAGCAGTGATGAATTCAATAAAACATTTCCTGTACCTTTTGATCAGTTTTATCCATTGATTATGTGATATTTCGACTCATTCCAATTTACAAAATTGCTTCAGCTCACTGATACTTTGGAGCCAAGCTGATTTTTCTAGGTTGGGTTCCAAGCAGATGTGGTATTCAGCTACTTCTGACTGGTTCTGGCGTACCGGTATAAAAATTTTTGACTGGTTCGGAGAACTGGCAAATACCACCTCTGCCTGACCCCATCCACCCACCCCCGCTCTTATCTGTCACCTCTCCTATATTCTGTTATTTATTATCTCAGCTGATTCGTACGGCAGTGCGGATTGCCATGCCTTAGCTGAGCTAAAAAACAGCAGAGCTCACATTTCTTCAAAGCAAGACACTCCAAAGAGATACTAATGAGATGAATCAGTTTTGGAATCTGATTCTGGGAAATAAAAATACTCACTTAATTTTTATTTCACAATGTTTCATTAAAATGTGAATTTATTCCAGTTTTATGAATTCTAGAAGTCATAAACCACAGGTGTTTAAGAAAAATCCTATAAAAATTTTATTTTGGGACCTTATTACATGGATATTTTAATTTAGGACCTTATTACATGGATATTTGTTTTAGGTAGCTATTAAAATACTGCTTTGAACCTGTAATTCTGTCAATTTTACATACAAAATTTCATTTCTGTGGAAATTCAGTGAAACTATGACATGCTTTGTCTTGAATTTAGTAATCCCCAGAGTTTGTTTGGGAGATGGGCAGCTTCATAATTTTGTTAAGAAATAAATACTGTTTTCCTACAGCACAGCTGTGGCAGAAAGTTCCCAGCAAGAAAAAGCAGAAAATTAACATACATTCATCACCTGATGATGGAAATAATACATCAACACCAAGACTAGCAGCCAATGAGTGTCTTATTCCTCATTAACTTGCCTGGACCCAAATTAAAGCCCCAAACTTGGTGGCCATCGCCACATATAGCTATGGCTTTCCCAGGCTGGTTGTGCACAATGAGCTACATCCTTCTTTCAGGACTGAATGTCTTCCGAGCTAAATGTAGAGATATTGCATTGATTCCTCAATCATTTTGGATGCTTTTGTTAAAAAAAAAGTGCATGTTTCCAAGCTTTTGAATTTCCTCTTCGGATGTGTGAGAGCCAGGATGATAAAATCCATATGCCAAGTGGGATTGCCCCTGTAGACAGCGTTCTACCGAAAGGTCCCTGACCTTTGGGAGCCATTAGGCACTTTCAGAACTTGAGAGCCTGTTACAGTATCTCACAAAATGGATATAATGGTGTCTGGGCTGTCACAAAACACCCATATGCCAGAAGGCAAGCCAAATAGTGGGCAGTTGCCATCTGCCATTTTTTCCCCTAAGATTGCTCCTGATAGGGTATTTTTGGAAATTCAGGTTATGCTTGAGGCTGGTGCTTTGCTTTGCAACATACTAATTGCCCATACATTTTTTTAAAAGCTAAAAATCTGCGTGGTTGGGGGAAGTCTGGTAGGTTAGCATGTATAGCAAAGAATATATCAGTGAGCAAATTGTTGCCCCGTTGTCACACCAGGGATTCAGAGTGCATATTATAGTACAATCAGGATTTTTTAAAAAAAATTCCAGGTAGCCATATCTGATACTACCAAAGCCTTTGATCAGGTTGGCACAAAGCCTGCTATGGCCTCATTTTCATCTCTGCTCCAATGAGGATACACATTTCAAAGGATCACCCATAGCTGGCAGAGGGAAAGAGGGAGATGCTGTCCCATTAAATTCATTGGGATTTATTTCTGAATAAACTTTATGGAGTTGTACAGCTAAAGATGTTTTGACTTTTAGCTTTTAACTGATAATCTATGGAAAATATTTTTTTTACTTTAGAGTTCTCTTATTAAGCCCATGTCACACTGAACCAACGGATGCAAAGAGGATTTAAAATGGACAAAAACCCTTGCCATCCGTTCGAAAACGCGATGTACTCATTGCCTCAGTTTGGCTTCCTCTCTATCCGTCCAGCATCCGTTTATGGACGTTTCATCCGCTCCAAAAGTTTTGGGCTGCCCAAAACTTTTGCGCGGAAAATGTATCCGTTCTGCATCCGCGATGCATCGTCCGTTCTGCATCTGCTACGCATCCGTTACACATCCGTTATGCATCCGTTATGCATCCGTTATGCATCCGCTATATCCGCTAGGCGTCCACTACGCATCTGTGGAACTCCATCCGCCTGGACGCAGGGAGGAAGCGGAACGGATGCAGAACGGACCCAGAACGGATGCAGAACGGATGCAGAACGGATGCAGAACGGATGCAGAACGGATGCAGCATGGAAACAAAGCATTTAAAACGGGAAAAACGTTCACAGAGGGGACCTATCTCGGATATTAAGGATGTCTAGAGGATGCCTAGAGGATGCCTAGAGGATGCCTAGCGGAAAACCTATACTGCCTATAAAAAGGGGGAGCAACTCACCTGCATCTCACTTTCAGAACAGCAGCCCAGCGGTGCAGACCTCTGCAGCCTTCATCTGCCTCTTCCTCTTCCACAGCATCCAGTCATGTCCACCGTGGATTGTAACAAAGTCCTTTCGGCAGCCACCATCGTTCTGCAACAGTGCAAAGCCATCTGCAGGCTCTGTGAACTCTACTGCGAGAAGAAAAGGAGCCACCCAAAAAGAGTCTGGATCCGAAGATGGTTCACCAGAAGAGCAGAGTACGGACTGTACAACAAGCTGATGGTGGAGCTCAGGAATGAAGACACTCGGGCGTTCCAGAACTTCATGAGGATGCCTCCAGCCATGTTTGACGAAGTTGTGCAGCGGCTAACACCCAGGTTGACCAAGGCAAACACCAGCTTCCGGCCCAGCCTGGAACCTGGGCTCAAGGTGGCACTCACTCTGCACCACCTGGCCTCAGGGACCTCCTACAGGAGCATGCAGTACGGCTGGAGGGTGCCATCCAACACCATCAGCATTGTGGTCAGAGAAGTAGTGCAGGCCATCATCGAAGAATACAAGGAGGAGCTCCTCCAGTACCCCTCCACTGAAGAAGGATGGAAGAAAGTTGCAGAGCAGTGGTATCAGAAGTGGAACTTACCACACACCATTGGAGCCATAGATGGCAAGCACGTGGCCAGCAAAGCTCCAGCCAAGTCGGGGTCCACTTATTTCGACTACAAGGGCTTCTTCAGCATCATCCTCTTCGCCATGGTCGATGCTGACTACAAATTCATGTACATCGATGCTTCAGGCAACGGCTCATCTTCAGATGCCCAGGTATACAATGCCAGTCACCTCAAGGAGGAGCTGGAACACAACCTCGACGTGGGCTTCCCAGATCCAGAACCCCTGCCCAACGACACACAAGATGTGCCCTACTTCATCGTGGGGGATGATGCCTTCTCCCTCACAACCTACCTCATGAAGCCATACACTTCCAGACTCCTCACCCGTGAAGAGAGGATCTTCAACTACAGGCTGTCCAGGGCAAGGCGGGTGGTGGAGAACGCCATTGGCATCCTGGCCAACAGGTTCCAGGTACTTCTCACCACCATGCAGCATTGTCCAGAGACCGTGAGGAGGATCATGGAAGCTTGCTGCATCCTGCACAATCTCATGCGCACCCGCTACCCAGTCTTGCAGAACAGGCTCGTGGACCTCCAGCAAGGCAATGGGGACATGGAGCCTGGGGAATGGAGGCAAGGGTGAAACCTGATCGACACTGAGGATGTGCAAGGCCCCAACAGAGCCTCACATGAAGTGAAGAAGCAGCGCAACCTCCTGAGACAATGGTGCAACTCCCCAGCTGGAGCAGTGGAGTGGCAAGACAGGATGGTAGATGCTTAATGGATGCTTCCTTCAGCCTGTCTCATCACACGGATGAGATTGGGCCATGTATGTTTGGTTGGCCTACAATGAACAGGGCGTTTAATAAAGAGTTGTGTTTATGTTGACATGTGTGGATAATTATTACATTATTATTGATAATAAAGGGCCGTAGGTGTGGCATCTGGGAGGGTGGACCATACAGTCCCACTATGCTTGCACTGGAGGTTTATCTATCCCACAGCTATTACCCACCCCACAGGTATCTCTGCCCATTCCACAGCTATTTCAACCCATCCCACAGCTATCTTAACCCATCCCACAAGCATGCAAAGGCTTAAACCATTTCTAAAAGTTTCCAGCAAGACTTTATGAAAAAAAAGAAATGAAGCAAGTGTGTGAATCAAAAATAGACTTTATTAACAACAAACTATAAAACAAAAATGAGTCTCTGGCACTCCTCTTGGTCGCTCAGTCTCAGGGGTGAAGGGTCCAGGTGCTGTGTAGGTGGCTGGTGCTGGAGTGCTTGTCATCAGCTCCTCCAGAAGCAGAAGCAGCAGAAGCGCCAGCCCCAGAAGAGCGAGCCCGTGCTGCAGAAGCCCCAGCAGAACCAGAGTGAGGGCCAGGGGGCGGGATGGTAGCCCTGTCCCTCTTGCCAGGGCTGGCAGCAGATTGCTGAGGCTTGCTGTGCTTCTGCATGGTTGTGGGGTTGCTGGCTGGCAGGGAGGCTGGCAGGAAGGCTGGCAGGGAGGCTGGCACCAAGGCAGGCACCAAGGCTGGCAGGGAGGCAGGCACCAAGGCTGGCAGGAAGGCTGGCAGACAGGCAGGCACCAAGGCTGGCAGGAAGGCTGGCACCAAGGCAGGCACCAAGGCTGGCAGGGAGGCAGGCACCAAGGCTGGCAGGAAGGCTGGCAAGCAGGCAGGCACCAAGGCTGGCAGGCAGACATGAACCAAGGCTGGCAGGAAGGCAGGCAGCAACAACGGATAACAACAGATGAAACATTTTGCTCCTCCGCTGTGTCCTTTTTGCATCCGTTGGGCAGTGTGACATGGGCTTAAGATTTCTGTATTTTGATTAAAATATTCATTATCAAATTAAAGTATAGATTTCTCTCAAGGCTTTTTTGTTCCTTTCATGGATCAGAAGCTTTTCTTTAAAATCAACCTGTATACTTTAATTCAATTTATTTCAGTATAGTGCACATTTAGTTTGCTGGCTTCTTTCAGTGCTTTGCATCTCATCTTATTCTACCACAAGAGTCTGGAGCATGAGCCCTTTCAAATTGTATTTGAATTCAATTCTCATAACCACTAATCACCAGGACTATAAGTGATCAGAACTAAATGCAACAACATCTGGAAGATGGTTATGTTACCCTCTGTCTTCTGCAGAAACAGCATTGTCTCTAAGGATGTTCACTTCATCTTTATTGTCATCCTGCCTATTCCTCCCACCCCCTTGGCAATTGTTGAAATTTAGGCAGAAGTACGCAGTAGTGAAATGACCACTTTTGTCACTAAGTTTTAGTTTTATCAGTGAAGAGTTTCAGGTGCAATGAAGGAGCGAAGGGAGGAGAAGCAAAAATATAAAAACTTTACAATATTGAAAAGGTGGTGAAGTAACTTAAAATGCTGAATTTATTTATTTTATTTATTTATCAATCTCTTACAAGATAATAGATATAAATATAAACATGAGTAAAAACACAAGAAATAGGTATGAATAAATGGGGACAATAGGACAGGGATGGGATGCATGATGGTACAGTTATGCATGCCCCTTAATGTTAGCTGCCTCCCATATTTTTATTGTACATGAGAGGAGGAAAATTGTGGAGAGTTCTGGTTTGCAGGGCTTCAGCGGCAGGCAGGAATCCACGATCATGCGCGGTTTCTGCCTGGGCTCGCTGCCGTAGTGCCCCGAGCCAGCTGGCTTCGGGGCTAAGCCACCCCGTAGAAGTCAGTGAAGATAGGGGAGACTCCAGCAGGGTCGAGGAAAGCCGCATCTTTCCTCCCCAGCTAGCTAAACTCCCTTTCCCGAAGGCAGTAGAGCGGCAGTCAGAAATGGCCACCTCAAAGAAGCCCTCATCCAGAAAAAGAATGTGCAGGAGGAAGAAAGTGCTGAAGTGAAAGTTTTGGCTGACCGGGATAAGAAGAAACAATTAAGGCATCTTGGAACTTACACTTCTTTTAAAAAAGATACATTGCTCCCAAAGAAGACTCGGAAGCAGCGAATGAAAGGCTATAGTTACCCTGTAGAGGTAACTGAAGATAGGGGAGATCCAGCAGGGGTCCAGGATAATCGCAACCCCCCACCTCAGCTGGCTTAACTCCCTTTTCCAAAAGCAGTGGAGCGGTGGTCAGCAATGGCTGCCACAAAGAAGCTTTCATCCGGATAAGAATGTACAGGAGGAAGCTGAGAAAGTGAAAGTTTTTGGCTAACTGGGATAATAAGTAACATTTAAATACCCTGGAATTTAAGTTTCATTAAAGATACATCGTTCCTGACAAAGACGGAAAAAGTGGCGAATGAAAGTAAAAAGGGAAAGTTTGTTTTCTCACTCTCCTTCTTGATGGTGATAGCAAATGAATGGAGAAATCGGAAAAAAACATTTTGGCATCAGCAGGGAATCCTGAATATTAAAGCCAAGGGGACAATAAAGATTTCTGAGCATTGGGGAAAAAAAGAAAAAAAAACTTTTTTGCTATAAGTGGGAAGGGAGAGGAAAATAATTAATATTAAGATTTCATTGGAGGAGGCTGCTTGGAATTTATAAGATCAGAGCTAAATTGTAACAAGACTTCTAAAAGATATATTTTAATTGGAGCTTTGTAATTGAACTATAACCCCAGGAAGAGAAAGTATAAAAAGAGGAAAGTGCTAAATGAAACAGTCTGTGTGTATTTAGATTGCTTGGTGACTTTGGGACTTTTGGAAATCATTATTTGAAAGACTAAAAACATTTGGGTTGTATAAAAAAACTTTTCACAATGGCACTACTTGTTGATGAACTGAAAATTGAATTTAAAAAGCTAAAAGAAGAGGAACAAGAAGGGAAGGGCTCTTCTGGATCTGTTTTCCATTTTTTAGAAATGGTGATTTCTACCAACCAGAAACTACAAGAACAAGAAGACTGGGATGAAGAAGAAGCCATCTTTAATGAACAAACAACTTTAGCTGGGGAAGAAAAGGGAAAGAGGGGAAAGAGAATGGAGAATTTAAGACTTAAAAAAACAACCAAAAAAGGGAAAAATAAGGTGAAAAATCGATACAATGTCAGAAAGCAACAGAAAAGAGGAATACAGAAGAAGGTGGAGATTAAGAAGGTGGAGATTAAGAGACAAGGGGGTAAAAAAGCAGGATTGGAGAAGAAAGGAAGGGAAAAAGGGAAGAGAAGTTACAAAGGTTTAAAACAAGATGTAAAGAAACAAGATTTATTCAGAGATAGTGGGTAAAAATATGATTAAAAAAGAGATTCTGGAAAAGTACATAAGATTATATTGTTGTATTTATATTTGAAATAACGTTAGAAAACTGGATTTAATAATAGAGCTTAATTTGCTATGGATTATTGTTTTTATTATATTATAAACTTATTACTCTTTTTTATTTTATAATATTGTATGTTACTTCAGTATGTACTAAGCAAATCAGAATGAAAAGTATATATTATTTTAAGTGTTAAATTTAGAGGAAAGATTTAAAGGCATCATACTTCAATCAGTGATTACAGGAGAGATTTTGTGTTAATGAGAAAAGATAATACAAAATTGAAATAGAACAGACAAAAGATATATGCATAATGATTTAAATTGAGATGAAATAAATAAAATAGAATTAAGAGAGTGAAAAGAGGGGAGAAGCTATAAATGTGGAAAATGTAGAATGGTAAATAAGATATGAAATGGGATAAAAAGTGAGCATGAATTCGAATTTATGTCTGTACAAAAAGATGTAACCCGGGACTAAGCCACTTTTCAAAAAAGAAGTTTTATGTTTTTATGTTTTGTGTTTTGTTTGTGTATGTTTGTTTATTGAAAATCAATAAAATTTTTATTAAAAAACAAACAAACAGGATTTGGAAGGAGAAGATAGCCTGGAATCTAAAAAATCTAAAGTTAAATTTTAACAGGACTGCTAAAAGATACATTTTAACTGAAACTTTGTAACTAAATACTAACCCCAGGAAGAGAAAAGAGAAAGTGAAAAAAGGAAGAAAGTGTAAAAAGAAACAGCTTGTGTGTATTTGGATTATTAGGTGACTTTGGGACTTTTGAAATTATATTGGAAGGATTAAAAACACTTGGGTGGTTGTTTTAAAAGAAGAAAAAAACCTCTACAATGGCATCACTTATGGATAACTGAAAATAGAATTTAAAAAATATAAAGAAGAGGAACGAGAGGGGAAGGGCTTGGTTCCGTTTTTCAGTTCTTAGAAATAGCGATCTTCACCTACGAGAAACTACAAGAAAAGACTATGCAACAAGAAGATTGGGACAAAGAAGAAGCCATCTTTGACGAACAAGTAACTTTACTTGGGGAAGAAAGGGGAAAGAGAGGAAAGAGAATGGAGAATTTGAGACCTAAAAAAACAACCCAAAAAGGGAAAAATAAGGTGAAAAGTGGATATAACATGAGAAAGCAACAGAAAAAGGGAATACAGAAAAGGGAAATTGAGTGGAGAGACAGGGGTAAAAAGGGCAGAGAGAAGAAGCAAAGGAGGAGGGAAACAAATAGAAACTACAAGGGTATGAAGCTTGATGTAAAGAAACAGGACTTATTTTGAGATAATGGGTAAAAATTTAATTGAAAAAGGGATTCTGCAAAGGAACATATGATTGTATTGTTATATTTGTATTTAGAAATAATATTAGAAAATTGAAAACAACGTATGATTTAGTGAAACATTTCTGAATAAAATAAATGGAATGAATTAAATGAGAGAATTAATTTAGAAAGAAATGGGAACATTTTAATGACATAAATGTTTTAAAATGCAAGTGAAGTGAGAGGGAAGTAATCATGGAAAGTCTACAAGCGTTCCCATAGAAGCATGATACTTATTTGAAAAGTAATGTGTCAAATGTTTAAAATTTAAATGAATATTAACATAAATGATAGAATTGAATTGGTATGGATCGTTGTTTTAATTATATTATATATTATATATTTATCCTTTTCTTTTTCTTTTTAAAATGTAGTGTCTAGCTTTAATGTACTATGCAGAATCCAAATAGAAGTTACATTTTATATTGTTATAATTTTAGGGGAAAGATATAAAGGCGTCATACTCCAATTAGTGACTACAGGAGGAATTTTGTTTTAGGAGAAAAGATAATAGATAGCTGAAATAGGACAGACAAAGAATATAAATATAATGATCTGATTTGAGATGAAACAAATAAAAATAAAATTAAGAAAGTTAAAAGAGGGGAGAAGCCATACAGAAAATGTAGAATGGTAATAAGATATGGAATGGTATATAAAAATGAGCATGAACTTGAATTGGTGTCTGTACAAAGAGATGTAACCTGGGATCAGGCTGCTTTCAGAAAAGAGGTTTTATGTTTTCATGTTCCTTGTTGTGTTTGTTTATCTTTGTTTCTAAAAATCAATAAAAAATTTTCAAAAAAAAAAAAAGGAGGAAAATTGTCCATATGTTCATTGTGCCAATACAGGTTGTTTTTGGATCACAACCATTTGTTTAGTGACCATTCAAAGTTACAACGGCATTGAATGAGGACAACTTATGACTGGTCTGGTTGTTGCAGCATCGCCATGGTTATGCAATTTCAATCCTGGTATTTGGCATCCAGCTCATGATCAATGTCAGAGTAAGTTGTGATCATGTGATCATGATTTCCAATGTTCCCTGCTGGCTTCCCACAAGCAAAGTAAATGAGGAAGCCAGTCAGAAACTGGACATCACTTCTGCAAGTTGCTCCCACTCCCACCACTTTTTTAGACATCCACCTGCAGATCATAGGAACCACTGGCAATGCCCCCTGGCCATGTGGTCATGTGAGTTCTTTCTTAACAACTCATGCCAGACTGCTGGGATTGTCATTGCTAAGTGATGAGGCCACTTGATGTTGCTCTTTACAACTGCATTACTTAGCAGTGGACATTTCTCAGTTGCTGTCTTAATCCAAGGACTACATAGCCTCATATATCTTATTAAAGAATCCTATGAACTACTATATATGTTAAATAAAGACACATGGGTATAGAACTACAGCTAGAATGATATAGTGGTTATAACAATTTCCAAAAACATGATATTCCACTAATGTTAGCACTTGCTACCATTTACAATCAACAAAGAAACAGTACTTGTTATGGAGAATGAATATTATCTGTAACTATTGGATAATGATAGAGTCACACATTCACATCCATGGGAATCTCCTTGGGTGAGTCTGTCATTCTCTTTCTGCTAACTATTTTTATTAAGTTATGTAGTATGAATAAAAATGGTAGTAGAGAAATAAAACTTGAACTTTGTGGAGAAGAATGAAATATAAATATAGTGAAAATATGAAAATAGGCTCTGGAAAGCAGTATCTGGTTTAGGAAGTCTGTCCTCTTTTCCACACTCTTGATTTCATTTAATTGCTACAAGGATCCTTCAGAAATGTGGTACTCAGCTTTTCTGTCAGCACTGATGGTAGGGGTACATCTGTCACAAGTAGCTGGCACATTCAATTTGTGAAATATTTTTTACTATTGGAGTTTCGTCCTAGAGTCAGTCACAAATTTTGGTTTCTCTGAGCCATGCCATCTAACCCAGCTTCCTTCATTTACTCCTTTTTCCTAATGATCCTGTCACAGCAAATGGTTCCCAAACAGTATAACGTAATGCTGCTCCCAGATGGAATCTTTCTCTTTCCATGAACACAACAGCCTTCAGGGTGAACTGTAAAAAGGTGGATGATCCAATGCGTTCTCTTTCAGGGAGTTTCCACCAATATCCAGTCATACAAGCAATAAATCTGAGATGTCTCCCCTTATTTGTGAGAATTAACTGGAGTAGGCAATAGGAAGAAAGCTGTAAAAGACACCACTCATCATTTGCCATCCGCTGCATCTGACCCAACCCCACAGCACCATTGACAGGCTATCAATAATGTAGAGAGATCAGTGGGGACATTGGGATACTCTAAGAGATTAGTCAGTTATGGAAAGTAGTGTAATTAATATATTGGTTTCATATAGTCCTATTAGCCCTGTATTGATTGTAAAGGCACAGGATTCTTTTACTACCAGAGGGTGATCTTAAGTATATGAAAGTCATCTTGCCAAAGGATAATTATTTGCTGTAGTTAATTTCCTTTCTTTGTCTATCATTTTACTTTCCGAAGTACCTAATTATCTTTTCTTCAGTTTTTCCTTCTTTTCTTGCTCAATCCTTTTTTTAAAAAAGAGTTCAATTTCCTTTTAAGTACTGCTTGGATGGACATGATGTAATCAGGCAGACTGGAATTATCCTGGATATATAAAATATCCACATTGTTGTGTGTAAATGTAACACTCTCAACCAAAAGGGGCTGAACTAAATGTGTGCTACTGTTTTAAAATGGCTTCCTCAATCTAGTTTCCTCCAAATTTGTAGAAGTTTAAGAAATCTACCATTCTAAAACTTGAAATTATGAGAGTTTGAAGTTCAGCTCACCTGAAAAGTGCCAGTTGGAGAAATCTAGCTTGAAATAATATACTGTCAATCTTGAATGTTCATATGCAGAAAGAATGCTGTGAGACTTGCTCTGAGCTGATAGCACATATGTCAAATCTAGTTTTAGATCACAATATTGCTTTATATAAAGAAGGTGGATTTTCAGATCACATTAATATCTTGGTATTCTGATTAATAAATGAAATGTTGATACTAGGAAGAGTTTGTAAAGACATACAACTTATATGATTTAGAAAAAAACATGAAAACTTATCAAAATTGCATCCTAAGTGTACGAGTAGTCCTTGGTTGACAATTGCTCATTCAGTGACTGAAGTAGTGATGGGGCTGAATGTGTAGTGCTTACAGCCAGCTCTTGAATTTCTGGCCATTGCAATACTTCCATGGTTACATGATCACAATTCATATCTGGGTGTGAATGCATCTATACTTTTATATACCAGTGTTACTATGTTGGCAAAGAACCTAAATGCTTTGCAGTGATTATTAAATGGACTGTATGATACATTGAAGAGTATGAATCTTAAAAGGATTGTACTTGACATAGAAGATGGAGTGAATAATTGCACACCATATATAAAAAACAAGAAACTACAACAACTAAATAACTTTGTGTATTTTAATAGAATTGGATAAGTGGATTGAAAAAATATTAATCAGCGTAAATGTGATAGAAATGTTGAGTGGAATCTACTTAGTTATATAGAAATGAAAGTAGATAGGCTAAGAGAAACAACTGTTGAATATGTTCGGAATACATGTGATAAAACAAGAAGAGAATAGATGCTGAATTTATGTAGATTAAACATCCTGTTCCCAGCTTGTACAAAAAAGATACTTTGGAGTTGGTTGATTTATAGAAATCAAATGAAGATTGAATTGTGGAACAAATATATAAGGTCAAGCAAATAAAGTGAGAGAAAATATATTAAGAGTGTGGTTAGATGGAGCTGATCAGACCTGCAGAAAAAAAAAGATGTGAAGTTTAAAAAGCAATCAACAAAACTGAATATAGACATGATGAAAGCAAAGAATGGTTTCCAATGATAAATGAGAACTGAATGGTGTTGGTATATGCTGGAATTAGTGATGTTTCTTTTGCTTATCTTAGATGTTTAATTTATTTATCCTGTTATTCTTTCTGCATTTCCTTTACTTTGAAAAGGAATAGCACGTTGGGTATGTATGAAAGCCTATGAATATGAATTGCATTTATATTAAATTTTGATAGATATTTTTGTCAACTCATTGCCAATTCATTTCTTTAATGAGAAAAGCCTTGAACAAGAAAGCCAAAATGATTGAGTCATAAATCACAACATAAAGGTATGCTTTCCAAAGAAGAAATAAAATTGCAGGAAAGGTAGCATCTTTCCCAGGGCTTGATCTGTTCCTCTTCTTGGACTGTGAGAAAATTGACTCCATTGATTGGGTTTATAGCCAGAATCAATTCAAGGGCAAATGCATCTGTTCTGTTTCCAAAGAGATCAGTACAGATAGTACTCAACTTGTGAGTACAATTGAGCCCAACATTTATATTGTTAAGTGAGACATTTGTTAAGTGAGTTTTGCTCCATTTTACAACATTTATTGCCACAGTAGTTTAATGAATCACTGCAGTTCATAACCTGGTTGTTAAGTGAACCTGGCTTTCGCATTAACTTTGCTTGACAAAAGGTTGCAAAAGGGGATTGCATGACCCTGGGGCACTGCAATGAACGGTCATAAATATGAATCATTTGCCAAACATCTGAATTTTGATCATGTGGCCATGAGTATGCTAAATAGGTCATAACTGTGAAAAATGTTCATAAGTCACTTTTTTCAGTGCTATTGTAACTTTGAATGGTCACTAAATGAACTGTTGTAAGTCAAGGACTATCTGTAGTTAGGGTGACTCACCACAAGGGGAACATTGCAAAGCAATTAAAGGTAGTTCATGATTGTCATGGGCATAACTGCTGAATAGACTAATGGATTATTTTTGTTTAAAAAGACAGGGTCATTTGCCGGAAAAAGAAGGATATTGTCTGGATGAATCTTACTAACATGTGTGACATATAGTAAAATGTTATTCAAGGCAGAAATGATCAGGCTCAAATTATCCTACTTTGAACACATTATGAGAAAACCTAACTCTCTGAAAAAGTCTGCAATGCTGGGAAAGGTGGAAAGAAACAAGAAGAGGAAGATAACCAATAGCAAGATGGATGAAACAATGAGTACATCAATTGAGAGACTTGAAAGCCTAGTTTAGGGACAGGTTGTTCTGGGGAAAATCTTTTTATGTGGTTGCTAAGAGGAACAACAACTCGATGGCATATAATCAATAAGTCATAGAGGTAGAAGTTTCCCTAAAGACTATTATGGCCAATTGTTCATAGAGAACGTATAGTTCTATATGGAAAGACCTTTTTATTTCTGATTTCAGCTAGTTGCAGAAAACCTATATCTCTGGTGTTTAAAGCCTCTACTGTGTATATGAGCCATCTTTCATCCATATGAAAGTGGCAGTACTGCTGGTCAGAAAAAGCCACTTGTGGTGACACATGCAGTTGGCAATGTTCAGCAGGCATTAACTTTCCTGTACAGGAAACTGAAACAAGCTGTGATCACTGCATCAATCACCACAAAGAATCAGGCCATTAAGCAGTCATCATCATGAAGAATGACCAGAGCCTGGCCTTGCATTATTGCAGTCAGTGGTTTTCAACATGTGTTCGGCCATCCTGACTATAGGAGCAAAAACAAATGCATTTATTGACAAAGTACACTTCTTCACTGCCAACATTTTTTTCCTCAGTGCAGGAAGTACTATTGCAAACAGTTGGGTGCCTTTTAGTGTGCATTCCTTACACCTTGTACAGAGGTGTAAAAGTGGGAGAATGGGAGAAGAAACAAAAGATGCATAGCTGTTTCAGATCAGGAGATGGGGAAATGGAGGAGTTCATTGACATCTGGCTTGATATCAAAAAACATTCAGTGGTAAATTATTTGTGTTAAATTGTAATACAGGAAATTATTTTAGGTTCTAGACAACAGACTGCTACAGCGACTCTTCCTTCAGACTATACTTCTTTACACTGAAGATGAATAGGAAATTCTAGGGTTGTAAATCAGATTGAAATGTTTAAAAAATGGGATCCTGGAAAAAGTCAGTAACCAACCATTTCCACCTTGTTGCCAAAAACATAATATTAGACCTGGTCATATTGTTACCAAGAGTCAAGATTTTGCATAAATCTTAAAAATTAAATTAATTAATGAAATAAATTAATAAATGTCCACTAATAGGAAAAGATGGCAAGGAGGTGATGGGTGTCAGGGAGAAAGCAGAACATTCTTTGCATCTGCCTTCACGCAAAAGGAAAAAAACAATCCAACCTACCAAAAGCAGTATTGTGCGAGACAGATTAGGAATACAAATCAAAACAGGCAAGGAAATGGTAAGAGAATACTTTAGATGAGTTCAAATTGCCAGGACTAGATGGATTACTTCCAGAATTCTTAAAGAACTGGTTGAAGCAAACTTGGAACCCATTAACATAATCTTTCAGAGCTGGGAGGAACTATTAGATGGGTTCCTTCATTTGAGCAATGCCATCCATCTAGAACTCCTCTGTTGCACCACCTGCTCTCTGGAATGAAGTTCCCTCTGGAATTAACTGGTGTTTTAGAGGGCCTTGAAGACCTGGCTCTATGCCTGGGCCCTGGATTAAAGTGGTTGAAGCCACTTCAGAATATAATCATTTATCTTCCCTTGCCTGGTGTGATGACCCAGGGCATGGCAAAAAGGCAACACAGTCAAATAAGCAACAAGAGTCCCTTTACTATCTC
Organism: Laticauda colubrina; assembly: GCA_015471245.1. Taxonomy (NCBI): domain Eukaryota; kingdom Metazoa; phylum Chordata; class Lepidosauria; order Squamata; family Elapidae; genus Laticauda; species Laticauda colubrina. The sequence goes on from BLBF01000062.1 coordinate 10,948,716, forward strand.
CAACTTTTCCCCCAATGTCCAGGTTACCTTGAGCTGGAGAAAAACTCTCCCAGGAACAGCCTTTAACTGGAGAAAATCCAGTCCAAAAAAAAGGTACATACAAACTGCAACTAAAAATACAAACAAATCAAGCTGAAGTAATCAGCTTGATAGGACAGGAGAACGAATTTCAGATTTGAAAACATGGCAAAACTCACAAGGTTGGGGAGACGCCAGGAACACAGATAAGCCACGACGATACAAGATAAATTCATGTTTGCTCCCAACAGCTTGCTATGCGCAGCTTTCTTTTTTATACACTGTGTTCCCAGCTGCAGCTAATGAAGGGAATCAGGGCCCTTGCTTCCCCCATAAGTCATGCAACCCATGTTGCTCTCTTCTTCATTCCTCCCTGAATGTCCTAGGATGAAGAGGGAGTGGGCCTGGGTCTTCCTCTGAATTCCTTCTCCCTTGCTCTACCTCTTTCTTGCTCTGCCCAGCTGGACTTTGCCTTTCCTCAGTTTCTTCCACAGCCAACAGAGCCACACTCCCACTCCCTGTCAGCTGTTCAGCTTCCCTCTCCAAGTCAGATTCTGACAGGCATGACATCTGGTTTGAGTTATCTTTTGTTTCTTCTCTTTACTGTTGCATTGCTTTGTTTTATTGCTATTTTTACTTTATGGATTTCATGGAATTACTGCATGTATACAAATTAATTAAACAACCAAAAATAATTTGGTCTTACTCGAGGTCAGAATCAAATATGTGTTGCTTCATCTCCAGAAAGGCTGTCTTGATCCCAAGTGGGATCAATGACTGAGCAAAGAGACCATAGTATCTAAGGTTTAATTCAAGGCCTTTCTTCCATGAAAACTTTTCTACCAGGATCAGATGGCCTAGGAATCCATTACAGAAATTATACTTTCACCAAAATCTGTAATGATACGGTAGAGAAATTATGACCCTATAGGGAGATTAACTCCATAGTTTAGGTACAAATCGAAGTTGGAGACAATTCAGAGGCAGCATTGGCTTTTAAAAATTGAGACTGTAATTCTTTTAGGGGTCTTAAATCTTGCAGTAATAAATCCATGAGCTGTAAAGCAAGAGGCAAATTACCTTTATCATAAAGATGCTTACAACAGCAGGAACAATTGTTATTCTATGGTTGGCAAAACAATGAATTGCATTGATAGTACCGCGACTGTGTTGTCCAACTGGTAGCAGCTTTAACTTGTTCATTCTGCACTGCAGATGATTGACTCCCAAATATTTGCCTTGAAATGATCTGTATGGCTACCAGCAATAATTACAATTCACATGCTTTTTAATTAATTTTGTTTTTGGCTTAACTGATGATGAGTTTTTTCTTCTTACAATGTAAAGCAAGTTTCTTAAACCTACCACCATTGTAGAAAGTAATACTGCACCATTATCACCAAGAAGAACCAAAATAGCTTCAATGAAGCCCACTTCGAGGGAGGATTAGAATTAAAAACAAAAATTCTAGAAAAGGGATTTCAACCCTAACGTATTGTTACTTCAGCAACCCTGGGTCTGTAAAAACATTTAAACTTTGTCTTCCAGAAATAAGCAGAAATTCAGTAATTTATTTTCCCCATTGTGCTAAATTTCTGGTTTCTATCACTACCTCCACTCACAACAGCAGCCACATCTGAATGAAAAGTATAGATAACTGCTAACAGTATGTGTCTCTGATAAACAGAAAATAATCAGTGTGATACTTTTAAGAAAGAAGGCTGAAGTGGTGTGTCCTCTTACCGTATTGTTTCACTTCTCTCTTTTTAAAAATATCTCACACTAATTTCTTTTTATTGAAGTTCTTCAGAGCTGGTATTCAGCAGGTTCTGACCAATTCTGGAGAACGGGTAGTGGAAATTTTGAGTAGTTCGGAGAACCAGAAAAAAAATACCACCTCTGACTGGCCCCGCCCCCATCTATTCTCTGCCTCCCGAGTTCCAGATTGACTGGATCTTCTTTTGTTTCCCTGCACAGGAGAACAGAGCTGGAAAGCAGGTTAGTGGGGTGGGGAGGGAATGGGATTTTGCAATGTCCTTCCCCTGGAGTGAGGTGGGAATGGAGATTTTATAGTATCCTTCCCCTGCCATGTCCATCAAGCCACACCCACCAAGCCACACCCTGCCACGCCCACAGAACCAGTAGTAAATAATTTTGAATCCCACCACTGAAGTTCATGGTATCTTTTGGGTGAAGTCTGAATAACACTGATCTCAAATTCTCATTACTGGATTTTCCCTGCCACTCTCTATAGACTTTAAAATGTCATTGAAAGTATCTCTAAGGAGCAGAGCACTCATACAAGGCAATGCATGAGTGACTTGCAAGTAATGAACTAGGAACATGAATTATATTCCCATGCAATTGTATTAATATTATTATTATTGTAAGATGGTCTTTATCTTCAAGTCATAAAATCAACAAATATAACAAATGGCCAGCCTGCATCCAGTGTGGGCTTAGTAGGTTCTTTATTGATTCCTATTTATCAAAAAGTGTGTAATCTTGCCTGTATATGTTTGTTCGAAGCTAATGAAACTTTTTGGATTAAGCAAAATAAAAAATTCTGTATATATTCTTTATTGCTTGGTTAATGCCTCTTAATAAAATCATAAGAGAAGTGGAATTTGTACTAGAAACTTCTTGGCTCAGTCTAATAGCTTTTTTTTTTTTTAAATAAATCAGTTGCCCAGTTAAATTTGGGAGCTTTTTCCACTTAGTTCAATTTTTATCATCAATCATTCTAACTGTTGATTGCCTTTTGGGAACTGAAGTTATTCAGTCAGCAAGGAGTCACCTATAAAATATATCATCAATCAGAAAAGAAAACTAACGCCTGGGATTGCCATTATTTTGGCATCTATATCTTCACTATATTTCTCCTTACATTTCTTAATGTCATGGAAGAATGAAAAAAATGCTGAACACGGAGCTCGGTGACACCCTTAAGGGCCGGTCCCACTGCACTTATGGATGCAAAGAGGATGTAAAACGTTAAAAAAAGCTTGCCATCCGTTGGAAAACGCTATGCATCCGTTGTGTACTCATTGCATATGTGTTTCATACGCTCTATCCGTCGAGCATCCATCCACTGAAATTTCATCCGCGCAAGAAGTTTTGAGCTGCACAAAACTTTGTGAACGGATGAACTTTCCGCCGTGTACGATGTAAATCCGTGACATACGAGCAACAAATGTTCTATGTCCGTTTATCATCCATTAAATGTCCGCTGTATCCTCTCTGCATCCTCTGGGCATCCTCGCAACTCACATCCGCTGCAGCTGAAAACGGAAAGAGGGAGGAAACAAAAGGTACACAGAACGTCTACACAGCGTTAGTAGCATGGAAATAGAAAGTATGCGCAGTGAACGGTTTGCATCCGATATACATCCGCGCGGCATCCCCTTTCTTTCCTTTAGGCATACGTGATGCATCCGTTTCCTCCGCTGTGCATCCGCTTCGAAATTCTCCCCCGGAACCCCTTCAGAGGTGTCATCTGCTTCCATCCACTTTCATCCGCTAGGCTTCCTATGAACATTCATTTGACATCCCTGCTACATACTACCCACATCCGTTCTTTTCCGTTCTTTTCCACTCTGTTTATGCAAATTTTCGGCACTTTTTGGAGTGGATGACAACGGATGGAGCCACCCCCGAAATTTTGCTCGTCCGCTGTGTCCTTTATGCATACGTTTTGCATCCGTCCGCCAGTGGGACCGGGCCTTTATGGCACGAGGTGGTTGAAATAGATGAAATCCTCCTTGTATAATGTAGGAGCTGTTATTTGACAACAGAGTTTGAGTTTTGCTACAATGGTGTCAACCTTGGAATGCTTGTATGGATATAAGAGGACAGGCTTGTACATGTTTACTCAGCGGTAACATTCACCGCATTCAGTGGTATTCCCAATCATATTCCCAAAGAGTGAGAAGGAGCAAGAGAAAGCTGGTCTGGTGGGGGGGCAGTGAGGAGATCAGTGCCCAATTGTTTTGTCTCTGCTTGTTTAGTTTATGCTGTGTTTAGTTTATGCTATTTTTGAAGCAGAGGCCATCTGGAATAAGCCTAGACTGCCTTGGGAAAGGACATTATTTTTCTTAAACTATTATGGTGATATGATTCCCTTCAGGTGGGCTCCCATCAGTTGGGATGGGAATGGGTGGGGGAAAGGAGACCCCTTTGCCAGCCAGGTACAGATAAAAGTCTGGACTTGTGTATTATCATCCTTGCCTCTGTATTTGCAAGAACATTCTGACTTTTAAAACAAGTTTAAAAAACTTTTGGCAACACAAGATCTTGATGATAACAATGACAAGGCCTTTATTGCTTCCCATCTAAGCATGCCCTGAAAATGATCTTTTCCCTCAGTAATGGCAAGAGATGTTTGATGGAAAGAAGGGGCAGAAACCTGTCTTGGTAGAGATAAACAGAGATAAACAGCAATAGCCCCACAAACTATTTACCACAGCATCCGTGTGTGAGATGCTCTATCTGTGAATACAGTTTTTCAGAAAGCAACATTTAAATCAGATTGTCTATCACACCAATGCATTTGTTACCTGCTAAACTTGCTCGTCTCTCACTAGTAGTATATCTGGATGTATGCATGTGGATTATGGATGGTTTCCCTTTGCAATCATTTGTCATATAGCATATGCCATTTTGAAATGGCAGAAGGGCAGAGGGCATATTCAAATGATAAGGCAGCACTTGGAAAATTACTTCACCATTTCCAGCAGGTCTCTAGTTTTTCACTAAGGTTGGTTTTGATTTGTATGTATTCCTATTATCAATGAAAAACTGACACAACATTCCCTGTAGCTTGATTATATGTGATAAATGATATCTTTCTATACAGGTTTTCTATAACCCAGTAAAAATACTTTGGAAATGTGAGATACTTGTATGAAAATACAGAATACAACCCTGTGTTTTTGTCAATCACCCTTAGCAAACCAGATGCTGAAATAAACCATTACATTACAAATCATTAGAAACTAGAACATAATACATTGATTATGCAAACATATATCATTACAAGAAAGCTAATTGTACAAGTTCATTATCTGGTTGGGCTACTTAGTTCTGTTTGTTTCAGCATTTTCAAAAACCGAGTAATACTGTTTAAGGGAATGGGTGAAGTATAACCATTAAAAAAAAGTGTCTAAGTGGCAGTCTAATCTGGTTCAATCATTTCATTTCTCCCTCTGCATTTAATATCCTTAAAACCACCTTTGGCAGATGTTTCCCTAGTCTTTTTTAAAAGCCTTCTTGGAAACTGTCAGCAGTGAAAGCATTAGCCTGTTTCTCAATAGCATTATTAAAAGCATTAGTAACAGGAGAAAAAGGAAAAGGAATTAGTCTAATCCTTCTAAGTTCTACCTACCACCTTAACTATGGGGCCATTTTCCCTCTTTTGTGTAAGAGAAAAATGAATGTCATGCTTAGCCTATCTTTTGAATAATTCTTTATTATAATTAGTGCTTCCTATATAAAACAAGGAAAAGCATTGCTTTTACAGTGATTAAAAACATTTATTTATGCTCGGTTCTTTTTCATATTGTTCATGCAATCTGAACATGAAGCATGTCTTCAGAATTTGAAAAATAATCACTGTAAACCATTTTTTGCAGCCATAGTTATGTATTCATCTGGAAAGGGGATAAACACTTAAAAAAGAAACACACACATAAGAACGATGAGAATCAGGATTGGATATTATTAGGGAAAGGGGATAAGCATGACTATATTCTCTTTAATAAGTGAAAACCTAATCCAAATAGAAATAAACTATCAAAGTGCAAAGGAATTCTCTGGGCCTCTAAATTCGATGCAAAGGGTCTGAAAAATAACTTTTGACATCACAAAGTATAATAAGAGATGGACATATCTGTGTTAAATGAAGAGACAAACAACATCCTGGGTTTTCTACCACCAGAAAATAAAAATCCCCCTTCAGATGAGCTACAATGAACACATTTCATGCTTTATTACTATGCTGATGATGATTATTGCTGAGCTAAATATTTTAGACAGCAGTCAAGAATTAAACTTGGGGCAAATCCTGCTTACTTTATAGGTCAAAGTTATGAATCTGGCCACTCTTCCATTTTCTGCATGCCAGGAAGTGAGCATAAGCTTGTTCCTGCAGCTACCAGCAGGAACGGGAAGAAAGACCATAAGGGATCATGGGAGTCAGGTACAAGATACAAACAAGAGGCTGAGCCCTAATGGAAATCAATATTATATAGCATCTCCCTTGGATATTTCTGAGAGATCATTGGGCCATGGTTTCAGGTTACTGCAGATAGATTGATAAGGCGAGGTCAGGCTCTACTATTCTAGAGCTGTGGGACACTTCTATAGGATTGAGTTGGAAGAAATAAATGTTAAGAAGGCTGTAGGCCATTTTTTGTCTGTTGGTTTCATCTCAGCATCAGTTGTGCCAGGGTTCATTGAGTGTGATTATCTAATCATCCATATCTGTAAAACAAAGTCTAACCTCAGGAGCACATGAAATAAATCTGCTTCTGCATATATGAGGGGAAACAGATTCATTTCTTTTCTAGTTCAAAATGCACAAAGCACAATAACATTTTCATTCCTTCTGGCTTAGCTATATGGTTTATTATACTGCTCAAATAATAATCCCTAAACCTCACTAGAATTGATGGGAACTGCAGTCCAGCATAGGTGAATGCCATTAGCTTGAGAAATGTTATTTTAAAATATCTGCAATGTCAGATCTGTCATGCTAAAAATTGAACTTATCCCACACTGTAAAATGTACAGAAGAGAAATATTGTTTTAGAACTTATGTCATAAAGAGTAAATTAAGCAATTTTGAATATCACTGCCAAATACCACACTTGGTGCAGAATCTATAGCCAGGGAAGAGCTGGGCATAGATTTACACCTGTTTCATAATATATTGACTGGGTAGACTTTGGAAAACTTTTTCAATGCTTCTTCTCAAAGCGACAGAACATCAGGAGCCTTTCCAGATGGAGAGCAAACAATGGATAAGAGACACAATGCATGGTCTAACAATGCTTGACCTCTTGTTTGGTTCAGTGCTTAGGCTGACCAAAACCCTTAAATCTAAATGGCTAAAACAATTTAGTAATAACATTCATGTTGACAGTCCAATGGAGAAGAGAAAATCATCCATCCCCCACAACATGGCATCATAGATATGAAAAAGTGGCCAGAATTTTACCGAGCATCATGACCCATAGGCCTAATATTTAATGAATGTATTTTCTGCCCTATCTTTGATTGCACCAATTTTGGAGAAAGTTGGGATATATGTTCAGATAAAGGATTTTCCACAGAACAATTTTCTGCCACCAAAATTAGTACGTTGCAGACTAGACTATTATCAGTTGCAATAGTAGAGACTCCTTAGAGTGTTATAGGACTCAGATTGTTAGGTTTAGATTTTTTAATTGTCATTTTTGATTTAGAACACTTCCAAATTGATTGCATAATCATTGAAGCATACTTACTTGCAATTGACCCCAACACTTGAGCCCAAAAGCCTTCCCACCCTTCTCAGTTCTTTAATATTAATCAGATATTAAGGTCAAATCTCATTTATCTTTCCAAATTAGCACATACTAGTTCCATTCACATGACCTTTTAAAGCTCTCCTAATATTTGCATTTGTCTTTTTCATAGTGGATTTAGATGTATTATGGTAAAATATTTCTATTGTTGGAAACTATTTGAAATTGTGTCAGCTCCTATAATAAATCTTACCAAAAGTCCTTGGTTTTTGTTTTTAATGGACCACATAGAGCTTTAATCCCATGTCACACTGCCCAATGGATGCAAAAAGGACACAGCGGATGAGCAAAATGTACCATCCGTTGTTATCCGCTCTCAAAAGGGGCAAAAATTTGCATAACCGGAGCGGATAACATGGACGCGGGGAGGACGCAGGGCGGATGCAAAGTGGATGCAGAACGGAAGCCCAGCGGATGGAAGCAGATGAGAGCGGATGGCGCATCCGCTAGGCTTTCGGGGGGCTGCAGCAAAGCGGACGCGGAACGGATACAGCGGATGCACAACAGACGCCGAACGGATGAAGCGGATGCACAGTGGATGCACAGCGGAAGCCTAATGGATGCCTGACATTAATTGCGCATGCGGGGAGGATGCATTGCGTCAGCCCCGCGGATATAACGGAAGTAGCTTGGAAGCAGGTCGCCATTCAGAGGAAAGACCTGCTGCCAGACACATCGACTGCCTTGCCTGCCCTGCCTGCATGTCTGCCTGCCAGCCTTCTGCCAGCCTTGCTACCAGCCTTGCTGCCAGTCTCCCTGCCAGCCTTGCTGCCAGCCTGCCTGCAAGCCTTGCTGCCAGCCAGTCTGCCTGCCAGCCTTGCTGCCTGCCTTGGTGCCTGCCTCCCTGCCAGCCTTGGTGCCTGCCTGCCTTGGTTCCTGCCAGCCTCCCTGCCAGCCAGCAACCCCACAACCATGCAGAAGCACAGCAAGCCTCAGCCATCTGCTGCCAGCCCTGGCAAGAGGGACAGGGCTACCATCCCACCCCCTGGCCCTCACTCTGGTTCTCCTGGGGCTTCTGCAGCACGGGCTCGCTCTTCTGGGGCTGGCGCTTCTGCTGCTTCTGCTTCTGGAGGAGCTGATGACAAGCACTCCAGCACCAGCCACCTACACAGCACCTGCACCCTTCACTCCTGGGACTGAGCGACCAAGAGGAGTACCAGAGACTCATTTTTGTCTTATAGCTTGTTGTTAATAAAGTTTATTTATGATTCACACACTTGCTTCATTTCTTTTTTTTCATAAAGTCTTGCTGGAAACTTTTAGAAATGGTTTAAGTCTTTGCATGCTTGTGGGATGGGTAAGGATAGCTTTGGGATGGGTTAGGATACCTGTGGGATGGGTAATAGCTGTGGGATGGGTTAGGATAGCAGTGGGATAGATAAACCTCCAGTGCAAGCATAGTGGGACTGTATGGTCCACCCTCCCAGGTGCCACACCTATGGCCCTTTATTATCAATAATAATGTAATAATTATCTACACATGTCAACATAAACACAACTCTTTATTAAATGCCCTGTTCATTGTAGGCCAACCAAACATACATGGCCCAATCTCATCCGTGTGATGAGACAGGCTGAAGGAAGCATCCATTAAGCATCTACCATCCTGTCTTGCCACTCCACTGCTCCAGCTGGGGAGTTGCACCATTGTCTCAGGAGGTTGCGCTGCTTCTTTGCTTCATGTGAGGCTCTGTTGGGGCCTTGCACATCCTCAGTGTCTATCAGGTTTCGCCCTTGCCTCCATTCCCCAGGCTCCATGTCCCCATTGCCTTGCTGGAGGTCCACGAGCCTGTTCTGCAAGACTGGGTAGCGGGTGCGCATGAGATTGTGCAGGATGCAGCAAGCTTCCATGATCCTCCTCACAGTCTCTGGGCAATGCTGCATGGTGGTGAGAAGTACCTGGAACCTGTTGGCCAGGATGCCAAAGGCGTTCTCCACCACCTGCCTTGCCCTGGACAGCCTGTAGTTGAAGATCCTCTCTTCACGGGTGAGGAGTCTGGAAGTATAGGGCTTCATGAGGTAGGTTATGAGGGAGAAGGCGCCATCCCCCACGATGAAGTAGGGCACATCTTGTGTGTCGTTGGGCAGGGGTTCTGGATCTGGGAAGCCCACGATGAGGTTGCGTTCCAGCCCCTCCTTGAGGTGACTGGCGTTGTATACCTGGGCATCCGAAGATGAGCCGTTGCCTGGAGCATCGATGTACATGAACTTGTAGTCAGCATCGACCATGGCGAAGAGGATGATGCTGAAGAAGCCCTTGGAATTGAAATAAGTGGACCCCGACTTGGCTGGAGTTTTGCAGGCCACGTGCTTGCCATCTATGGCTCCAACGGTGTGGGGGAAGTTCCACTTCTGATACCACTGCTCTGCAACTTTCTTCCAGCCTTCTTCAGTGGAGGGGTATTGGAGGAGCTCCTCCTTGTATTCTTCGATGATGGCCTGCACCACTTCTCTGACCACAATGCTGATGGTGTTGTGTGGCACCCTCCAGCCGTACTGCATGCTCCTGTAGGAGGTCCCTGAGGCCAGGTGGAACAGAGTGAGTGCCACCTTGAGCCCAGGTTCCAGGCTGGGCCAGAAGCTGGTGTTTGCCTTGGTCAACCTGGGTGTCAGCCGCTGCATAACTTCGTCAAACATGGCTGGAGGCATCCTCATGAAGTTCTGGAACGCCCGAGTGTCTTCGCTCCTGAGGTCCACTATCAGCTTGTTGTACAGTCCGTCCTCTGCTCTTCTGGCGAACCCTCTTTGGATCCAGACTCTTTTTGGGTGGCTCCTTCTCGCAGTAGAGTTCACAGAGCCTGCAGATGGCTTCACACTGTTGCAGAATGATGGTGGCTGCCGAAAGGACTTTGTTACAATCCACGGTGGACATGACTGGATGCTGTGGAAGAGGAAGAGGCAGATGAAGGCTGCAGAGGTCTGTACCGCTGGGCTGCTGTTCTGAAAGTGAGATGCAGGCGAGTTGCTCCCCCTTTTTATAGCAGTATAGGTTTTACACTAGGCATCCTCTAGGCATCCTCTAGGCATCCTCTAGACATCCTTAATATCCGACATAGGTCCCCTCTGCGAACGTTTTTTCCATTTTAAACGCTTTGTTTCCGTGCTGCATCCATTCTGCATGCATTCTGCATGCGTTCTGCATGCGTTCTGCGTCTGTTCCGCTTCCTCCCTGCGTCTGGGCAGATGCGAGTTCCGCGGATGCATAGCGGACGCCTAGCGGATATAGCGGATGCATAACGGATGCATAATGGATGCGTAGCGGATGCAGAATGGACGAACTGGATACATTTTCCGCACAAAAGTTTTGGGCAGCCCAAAACGTTTGGAGCGGATGAAACGTCCATAAACGGATGCTGGACGGATAGAGAGGAAGCCAAACGGAGGCAGTGAGTACATCGCGTTTTCGAATGGATGGCAAGGTTTTTTGTCCGTTTTACATTCTCTTTGCATCCGTTGGTTCAGTGTGACATGGGCTTTAATTGCGAGACATAACCCTCATTTTAAGACACTTGTTCCTGAGATTATTCTACTGAGGGTAACACATTTTCCACTGTAATTTATTTTCTGTCATTAGAAAATAAATAGCCAGAAAAAAGTTTTGATGATACTTTATATGTACAAACTATTTAAATATATCTGAAACATGAAGTTCTTAAGAATGCTGTAGATCTTTCAAGATTTTTTTAAAAATAGGTTTTCCTCAGCAGAGCAGAGCAGAGCAGAGGTTCTCAATTCCCAGGCCGCGGCCCACTCCTGGGCCGTGAACTGTTAAAACCGGGCTGCATTCCCACTTGGTGTGAGCAGTGGGCAAGTGTGCCTGTGTGCCCTCTGTGCATGCAAATGGAGGCCGTGCACATATGTGCTTGTGGAATGATCCCCTCTCCCACCCCAGTCAACAAAGCTGGAAAGGTTGGGGAACTTTGCTCTAGAGCCATCAAAAGTTTACCACACACTTTATTGCTTTCTTCAAATATATGGGCTTGCAAAGAGGATGCACACACACATGTATTCATTCATTCAGATCTTATGGACAGACCTTCCACACAGAAGTGATTAAGTGTATCTGGAATTCTCTTGTTATCTGGTGAGCCTCAAATAAGCTGATTCTGTAAAATAGAATATTCCTTTAAATCCGCGAAGTCTCTATACATAGGATTACTGACAATTGTGGACAGGCTTAAAAAATATGTGCATAGTTTAATATTTATCACTTCCTACTGAAAGTGAACATTTAAATTTATGTAGGATATGTCGAACATTTTGACTCTGTGGATGTTTTCAGTGTCCTGTCAGCAGTAGAACGCACACTTTTCATGCAAATGATTTAAAACAAAAAATCCTTGATAGATTTAGGTAGAGCTATGAAAAGCTCCTTTTTGAAACCCTGGGGAACTACTGCTACTCTGCTAAGTCTGACTTGCTTCCTATGTTTCATAAGGCTACAAGTTCAACAGTGAACCCATGGAAATTAGAAGTTTCCTTTAATCCTAGATAATAGAGCAGAAAGAGCATGTTTTATGGAATTCCTTTCCACCTCTTAATCATAGCTCTGTTCTTGATGAAGTAACTGGGAAGGAAGAAGGAAAGAGAGTTAGAAAGGAATCAGCCACACTCCAAGTCACTGGCCACCTGTCTCTGCCATGGAGGATTTCTTCACAGCAACCGAGCCAGATCCAGACAATTATTGAATTGCAATTTCTTTTGATAGTTTTATTCTCCCTCTCAATCCAGCATTAAATTTAGTCAAGTTTTGTTCAGTTTTTCAGGGAATTATCTATTTGGACAGATAGATCTTGATGGACAGCATCCTAAATTTCCTCAACAATTTCTTTCCATCATTTTCTATTGTTGGAAAGAATAAAATCACATTTACTATGAAGCTGTCGATACAAAGACAGCCAGTTGGTCTAGTGTTTAAAGTACCATGCTAGAAACTGGGAATCCCGCATTAGGCACCAAGTCAGCTGTGTGACTTTGGGCAGGTCACCCTCTCCCAGCCCTAGGAAAAAGGACTTCTAAGCCACTTCCAAAAGACCTCAGAGCCTCGTCCAGGTAGCCTCCAGGAGTCAACACTGACTCAAAGGCAAAAAAAAAGCAAAGACACAAAAGTTAACTGGAGGCCATTTCTACCTACCATTCACTCAATACAAGTAGTCCTTGACTTACAACAGTTCATTAAGTGACCATTGAAAGTTAACAGTACTGAATAGTTTTTCACAGTTATGACCTTTGCAGCATCTCTGTGATCATGTGATCAAAATTCAGATGCTTAGCAACCAGCTCATGTTTATGATCATTGCTGTGTCCTAAGATCATGTGATCCCCTTTTGTGACCTTCCCACAAACAAAGTCATTGGGAAAACTAGATTCACTTAGCCAGTTTACTAACTTATCAACTTCAGTGATTCACTTCACTGTTACAAGTAAGGTTGTAAAATGGGGCAAAACTCACTAAACAAATGCCTCACATAACAATATAAATTTTGTGGTCGTAAGTCGAGGACTACCTGTGTATCATATAGCCGTTTTTTTCAAGAAGATATAATTCCAATTAAATGTTTAAAATTAACACCATTCTATGCTATATTTGAAGGGTAGGAGCCTCACTTAACTCACCAAAAAGACTTCATTTGCTTGCCTTTTTGTTACACAATACAGACTGGCTGCATTAAAATTTTTATTTAGTTGATTTTTAAAAATTTTAAAATATGGCAGTATTTTATGAAGTATGCTAATGCTAAACTGTTTGTTTCTTAAGATTTATGCATGTTAGCAAAACTCCTTCTACAGTAAATCAACTGAAACATTTACACATATTTATGTTTCCATTTGAGCATTATTACTAGGCAGATCTTCAAAATTCTCCTAAATATTATTTTCCAGCTATGCAATTGTTGTAGGAGCCAAATTGCTTCATTTAAATACCTTTGGTTTGAAAAATGTAGGGCATAAACAGAAGACATACTATATTTTGCTAAACACGATATATTGTAAATCTCTAATTTCCACAACTATCCATGCTACTTTCTTATTCTGCCAAGCTGAAATAGTCTTGTTTAAAATGCATGGAGATTACAGATCATCACACAAAGGGCTTAATCTATAGATAAATATTCATAGTTTATTAAGCTTCAGGGAACGCATGAAGCTGTTTAAGGCATATATGGAAGAATAATGTCACAACAGAATCTGCATCTGGGGAAAACAGGGTTATTGCAGGTTAGGAAATTAGCTTGACTTGAGTGTCTTTGATGTGCAGCTAATAGAATGGGAGTTCCATGCTGCTGCTTATTTAGCAATGGAAAGACTGCCTTTAGGCTGAGAGAAGAGGCATGAGCAAGAAGATGTCCAAACATGTATTGGAGACTGCTTCACCTTGAAAATGCAAAGTAGAGACAGATGGATTCATTTGGGATTTATTCTATGTGCATATGTACTTTTGTATCAAACATACACATCCAGAAATCCCAGAGTTTTTCATAGATCTGCACGTTACTTTGTTTTTTTTTTTAGTAGGGGACTGCTTTCCTCTTTTAATTAGCAGTAGGAAAGCCCAGACTGGCTGGTCTTCTATGGTTACCTTTGCTCCCTTTCCTGTTGCATGCAGGATTTGGGGATGGTAATTAATACCATGTGCACGCATTGTGAGGAATGGCTGTTTTTAATAAAAATTAACAACAATTTTCCTCCAATAATTATCCTCTGAAAAACAGCAATCCAATCCTGTTTTCCTATTCTTGATTTCCCCCCCTCTCCCTGGCAGAGATACAACTGTTTCCATTAAACTCTTTGATAGCATGGGCAGAGCACAATTTCATATTATCGTTTCTATGGGAAGCAGAAATTGAAATACAAAGCTAAAAATGAGATCTTCAGTCAATGCAACAATCCTGCCTTTCCCATTTGATCGCTTCCACACTGAAGCCTATTGTTAGGGAACCATTTTATCTCATAGGAAGAAGCAGCATATACCTTACTTAGTGAAAAGCGTAGGCTAGGGCCTGTCTACAATGATCTCCAATAGAAGTAAATGTTCAGAAAAGTTCCTGTTTATAAAACAGTTCATCATTTAAATCAATAACTGATTCTGCAATGTGGTTTCATGCTGTATTAGCAAGGGGCGTGCCATAATGTGCTCAGCTTTTTATCACCACTCCCTATTTCAGTTTCCCCCTCATGTTCAGACATTTCTTTTTCTTAGGACATCAAATCCTTCAAAAAAAAAAAAAAAAAAGGATCCCCCTCCCCAAGTCAGCTGTATACATTATTAATGAAGGAAATTGCATTATCTCACAAATCAGACAAAGGGGGTATAGAGGGATGTTTTATTTCAGTCCAAGTTCTGAAGCCTGGGGCACAGAATCTCTGCATTCTGCTCTTCAGCTGGTCTCTGGTGGGTTAGCTCAGATTTCAGCTGCTATATGATCACTTCAGCAGGCAGTGCATCTATGCCATTTGCTAAAGAGATGATGGCACTGGTCAGGTTTGTGTGTTTGGCCTTTGTTGCCCTACCCTGATTGCTTTCTCTTGTTGATGGTGACTCTGCTGACCCATACCAACTTATTTCTTTATTTAGGTGCAGTTGCTTCAATATATAGTGTTATGCCAGGGAATAGATAGCATTTACTGGTGATGTGGCTTCTGAGCTCTCATTGCCTTCTGTCTCCTCTTTGTCCTTCTTAACTGTGTACTGGCCAATAAAGGAGCCATCTTCATTGAACTGTCCTTCACCTCCTTCTCCATAGTCCACCAAGCTGTCATCACTTTCTTGTTGCTTTATGGTGCCATCTAAGGAGGTCTGACTGCCTTGCAGTGGCTTGTTGTCTTCATCACTGGCATTAAAAGGAAAATGAGAGCCATCAGAAAGGAGAAAATATGGTTCAAAAGGAAAACATAACCTTCTGATTTGAAAGCAGTGTCTGAATGATGACACACAAAAAGGCAACAATTGTGCATAAAGATCTAGGAAAATATAGTGACATCTTTGTAAATACAGATGCCTGGAAATATTTCAGGGCAAAAAGTAACATTTCTCAAAGAACCTAAATAAATTAGGAGAAGGAAGTCCTTCAGTGTTATGATAAGAAAAGTCATCCGGAAGAACCAAAACTAAAAGTTAGCAAGCCAAATAGGAGAATAATATATCACAGTCCTGAGCCTTCTAGTTTATATACATCCCATTTCATCAAAAGATGCCCTTTGTCCAAAGTGTAGTCACTGACAATTTAATTGAAAATCTTTCAGCAGATCTAAAGAGGACAGAAATCTTTTTTAGGTTCATTTTGGCCATTTCATAAGAATGCAAATTTTAAAAAACAATGCAGGTGTGATTTAAGAAAAAGCAAAAAAAGAAAATTAAGCACTGTCTTCAGTCAAACCTTGTTAATTGTATACCAGGATACCACCAGAAAAGTTCAGAATTGTAGGTGCTAAATTAGAAATATAGAAGAGAAGGGACAAGACAAAGCAATGTGAGTCTGTATGGTCTAGGATTGTTTAAAAACTGAATTATCAACTAAAAACTTGAAAAAAAATGGCAAAGATATACGATGACCATACTGGCACCAGGAAAATTGCATTAATATATACCAAGGAAGCTCAACTTCAGGGAATGCTTACCTTTAATAGACTTATACTAACATTTCTCTTTGCCACCTCGAGAAAACTTCTGCAAAATTTGTAAAATGGGTTAACTATTTTGAGTCTTTTTTTAAAAAAGATGAAAGAGACTCTCAGGACTGTCTTGTTGAGAGTTATGAGTCCTGAGGATAATGAAATTTGGATTTGATTGCCAAAATGCACTTTAAAGTGCACAGAAGTGTGGACACAGGACTTCTCTGTAACACTTTAAAGCAACTACATTTTTCTCAGGGTAGTATAGCTGTCCTCTCTAAGCACTGCACAATCTCAGGAAAAAATAGGATTACTTTCAGAGTTTCAGACCGATGTCATATCCATGCAATTTCTCTCTTCCAGAGGCATGACCAACACCCCTGCACTGAAAGGCATTACTGGATATTCATGTGAGATGCATTCTTTTAATTGTTTGCAAGTTGTGCAAATATTAATGGATATATTAATGTCACAAGTGACTTTTGATTTCCAGTATTGCCATTTCATTGTTTTTTCTAATCATATTATGTCCAACAGATCAGTTCTATAATATTAAAAGTTGCATCTTGCAAACTCTGATGTGGTCTGAATTGCCAGCAGATAATCATTCTAGGTTACTTGCAATCCCAGGTACAACGTTCTTTATTACAATGAGAAGATGAATTTCTTTTCTTTCTGGAAGGAGCCAATGTTGAAAAGTGTGTACATACTGCTTTTGAATATCTTAGAAAACTGTAAATCTCATGTTTCACAAACGGATTAATATGCTTGTAATGGCACAAGTTAATTTCATTATCAGGGTTTGGCCAGGAATTGAACCCGAGGCAAGAAGAGTTTTGAGGCAGAATGGGTTAGCATTATAAGAAGGTGTAAAGGCAAGAACAGCAAAAGCCACAGATGCTAGAGACATTTGTTTTCAAGTTAAAACAAGTATTTAAATAAAATGTAACTGCAATGAAAATTTTCCATATCTAATGGCAGTAAAGTTTTCCTATTTTGATCTTGCAAAGGCTGGATTCCAGAGAATCACACAGCAATGAATGCTGTATGAAGTGTTTTTTATTTTTGTCTTCTTCCATAAAGTCATCCTGCTCTTGTTCTAGAGGACTGCCATTGAAAAGCAGATGTAAGAAATGCTCTTTGACATGCCTCAAATAGTCTGATGTTCTGCACATGGTTCTCTGAATTGAAAGCCAAGCAAGTAACCATACTGCCTTGTTAATACATTAGGAAAATAAGTGAATCCAGCCTTTAACACATGAATACAATGTGCTTATTAGATAAATCTTGCAGCTTATATAATATATTAAATACAGTCAACCAAGCCACAAGTGAAATTGATTTTGGAGCATCATGTTCAAGAGTTGCATTAACATTTAAAAGAATAATTTGTGAGTGAAAGATCTTCAATCGGAACTTCTGAAACTATTGGCTTCTTCTTGACCATGCTTCTTTTGTTTTTGCATCCAATAAGTCAGTTATAATTGCTTTTAAAATATGAGGGCCATATCATACCAGTTGCTTACCAGATAATATGGAACTACTCAAAGCTTCTAATCCAGTAAACCCTTTTCATGACAGTAATCATTATTACTGTCACTACTCAAGTGTGCACATTCACACTGCATGTATAAATATTAGTCAAGAAAAAGGAATGAAGTTAGGATCACTGCAATGTCATTGGATATGGTATTGAGTCTGAATCTACAGTCAGAATGCAACTCTATGGACACAGGACACCTGAATCTCAGCATCAGAAAAAAATTACTTTTTAATTCTGTTAGATGAAAAGTGCTGGAACAGAAACATGGAAGGGAGTTAGAAATTAGATATGCTTAGAAATGCTGAAAGAAAGTGTGTGCAAGGGTTTGGGTCATTCCTACCTTTCAAGAGACCTTCATGGTCCATGTAGAAGGATAAGGTGAAAAGGACAAGAACAGATGAAAATAAAATAAGGAGAGAAGCAAAAAGAGCCTGATCAGAGAGCAAAATAATATAGGCTTGAAGTTTAGGGATCAATGCTAAATAAATAATACAGTAGTAAAAGTAATAATTATTACTTTCTAGAAAGACTAAGCATCTTAAAGTACCAAATGAAAGCCAATTTAAGACACAAACTGCTAATTGTGTGCAATAACATAAAAAAGCAACTAGTTGTTGATAAATGTCAATGATACTCCCTCTCCCTCCCCAGGTGGGCACCCTCAAAGCTGAGCCATGGTGGCAAGCTCTCATTGCCACTCCAGACATGCTCTCAATCTAGTGATTTTAGTCCAACTAAACTGAAGGCTTTAATCAGTCACACTCTCTCAGAAATGTAAAACAAAGCATGGTCTTGCAAAAAATTAAAAAGCATCTTCAGGAAAGGTCTCAACCTTAGATGAAAATGCTCCAAAGAGGAAGGAAGAGGAAAAATAATTATGTTTTGGAGTTTCCTACATGGAGAAATGAGCAGATTGGGAGGAAAGTAGACATAGATCAAGAGGGGAAAGCCCACCTCTTTTATATATTCACACAGAAATTTCTTCATTCAGAAATAAAGTGGAAAACAGGAAAAAGCACATTAGTTGTTTCTTAGAACATGTTCATTGAGTTCTAGATGGACTCTCCATCCTCCTTTCAAGAAAATAGGGTTGATTAGCATTATGAGGAGGAAGAGTCTTGAAAATTAAACAGCAGATCTTTTCACAATGTTCTGTCTTCAGAAAATCTGTAGGTGCCAGAAAGTAGTCACAAAAATCACTTGAGTGCAGAAGTGCTATCTGAGATCATATGAAATCACTTGCCAACATTCAAGGAACAAAAGAGATTTTGGTGAAAATAAGTCTTCTGGCTTTTAATAAGCATTGCTAATGTTCTCGTTTCACTATCATCAGCCTTGCAGAAAGCAATCCTCCTATTTTCTGTTTCTTGAAATTGGCACTGCAACTGAAAACACCAGGATTAAGCTGATTTTGAGCCTGGCAGAGATATATATTAAAACATGAAGAGGGAAGGAGGAAGGAAGATTGAACAAGTACAATCGTTATACGGTTTTAATTTTCTGTTTCCTTCTCTCTCTCTCTCTCTCTCTCTCTCTCTCTCTCTCTCTCTCTCTCT
>BLBF01000062.1:10972250-10983019 GCA_015471245.1 Laticauda colubrina
CAGTCTGGTGGAATCATCTCTTCTATTCGATGTATTTCTATTTAGTATTATTTTAACATTGCATTTAAGTATCCTGGCTATACTTCAGTGTGCTGTCTAGGGGCTGCCTTTGGCCCAGAATGAGGCAACTCAGGCAGCTATGGGTGTATCTCGGTTTTTCCATGTAACACATCTGTTGTGCAAGGTGCAAAGATTTCTGAATACAAGTCAAGATGATGGTTGTGAACTATGAAACCCTTCAAGGTAAAGGGCTGGGCTATCTCACGAACCACCTATCTCTCATTTTTTTGTCCAAGGAGGGGGGACGAATTCCAAGTTCCATCATTAAACATCTGATGTGACCTAGAAGACAAGCCCCCTCCATTGCAGAGACTGTCCTTTCCAATAATATCAACCTGGAAGTTCGCTAGTCCTAGCCCTACTGTTTTTAAAATGGGTATTGAAGATCTATTTCTTTCTCTAGGTAATAGGTTAGGAGGATATATGCTTAAGGGATCTGTGTTTTCTGTGTGAATATATTGGCTATGTCCATTCCTATGTTTGTCTTGTTGATTTTATTGGTTGTATTTTTAACTTATATGCCATCCAGAATTATTATGACTTGGTAAGCCTTAAAAATTGATTTCTAAATAAACAAAGAAATAAAAAACAAGAAAGCTACTTACTTAAGGTGCTAAAGGTTGATACCAAATATAAAAAAAATGAAAGGAATAGTTAAAATGATTAATTCAACTCAAAGACGAAATGATGAGATGAAAAGGAAGGATTCTTTTCCCAAAGGGAAAACATGGTAATAACACTTTTCCAGAAAATAAGCTAACAGTTTTATAACCATCATAAATTCAATCAAATCTTTATGTAAATAATAAAATAAAGCATCCCTATCTAGCAAGAAATCCCTTTTACCCTGCTTTGATAACATTAATTCTTTTTTAGTGTCCCAGTTGTTCAGTGGTTCTGGGAATAAATCTTTCCAGTGCTTTCAGATTAGAAAAATTAATTAGATTTTGAATTATATATTTTGAAATAAATCAAACAAAGAGCATTATATCAATGATAGCTATTTCTCTTACCTGGATATTTTCCTCCTCTGCTTCTCTTAATAAAGCATACTATCAGCAAAATCAGGACCAGGAGAGCGATGGCACACATCAGTCCAATAAACCAGCCTTGAGTTGCAATGTCCCCTTGATTCCTGGTATAGGCTATTTGAAGGAGTTGAAAAAAGAAAAATTAATAAAATAGAACCAATCCACACTGTAGTGATAAATGATCAAGCCAGAGTAATTTGATCCAGTCCCATTGATTCCCAGTGTTCATATTTTAGGATTGATGTCCTTGATAACCATACTCCTCCAGTTTGCGTGATTGGCAAGTGTATGTCTGTGTGCACAAAGTTTTATTCCATAGGTAACTGTACCATAATTCAACGTCTAGATCCACTCCAACAATGATGAAAAATTGGGGAAGAAAAACATGTACAAACTTGGCTAATCAAGGAAGGATATATAAAGAGAAAGCAGGGAGGAAAAAACCCCAAACCCAAAACAGCCAGATAACAGAATTGATCTCTCTTTACAGTAAAGGAAAATGTCTTTGATACCTCAAAAGAGGCTGTGAAGTTCTCCACAAGAAGGATCTAGTACATAGATAAAATAAACAGATTTTCTTTTAAAAAAATCATTCCAACACATCATTCAGTTCCCTGAATATTGTAAATGGCATCGTAATCAGAAGAAATCTCTTTTAGCACTTGAATAATCAAGTTGTGCTCTTTCATCTTGCCATTTTGGTAAGTTAATACCAAATCATTAAGATTCAACTGCCACCACAATGTTATAGAAATTTAAAAAATATTGGTTAAACTCTAGAAAGATTTGTCCCTGCAGAATAAGTCCTGACAATAGTGGAAGATTCTATCTTTTTTTTTTCTACTATTGTTCCATTTGGTCCCCCCATTCCAATATAGTGATAATATATTATTGGAAGAGAAAAATCAATGATTTAAAAGAGGGTATTGAAACCACAGGGACTAGAAGCCTAAGATAAACCAATGTTCCCCTGTGAGGCAACTGCATGTGATTCATTTTTCTCGGTAGCTCTTTACTGACTTCCCAGTCCCAATGTATCAAAGTAATGGCCGGGGGTAAGCAATCTACATGACTGCGAGTTCCCACTAGTAAAGAAATGAGTGGCACCACTCCATTGGTATGAGAAAGCTGTCATGATAACAGAATTTGCCAGATGCACTGCAGGATGCTGATCACCCACTGCTGAATTATTTCACTAATACTATTTGATGTTACTATTCCATTTATATTAAAATAAAATAAGCATAATACTGCATTATAGTTTGTCATCTTGAGAAGATACACAATTCTACAATCTTTACAATCAGTGGTAACAAATGAGGGTGTTATTACAATGGGAATGCAGCATTTATGTACTTGTGTCACACATATTCTGACATGAATATGAAAACTGGTAGTTGTGTGACAATGTCATCATGCACTTATTCTAATCTCTTGCCCCCTCCCTGCAGTCATTTATTTTTATATTCATATGAGCTTTTTGAGCTTAAAGCTAATAATGTATCTTCCAAAGCATATTCATGCCTTTAACTTAGCCATATGTTTTTAACATAGTCGTATGCCTTTAACATAGGCAGTATATTGATGTACACCAGAATTAGTTATCATTGTCTTGTTATTCTTACAGGAGCTATATTACAAATTGCTCTGTATCCAACTCAAAATATTTCCCAAAATGCTACAAGGAGGAAAATCTTTTTATCAGAACTGAAATGGTAGCATTTACTTAGATTATGATATAAATGGAACAAACATTCAGGACAGGCATCTGGAGCAAAGTAGGGGTACCTCTAAATAATGGCTTTGCATCATTTCAGAAACAACTACGGACTTGTGCAATCTTATATAGGTAAGTCTTCAAATTATGACAATTAGTTCAGTGACCATTTGAAGTTGGACCACTCTCAAAAATTATGGCTGTGGCAGCACCCCCAGTAACCTAAGCACTAACTGAACGGGGCACATGTGCTGAAAAAACGAGGGACCTATTTTTGTGCCTTCAAGTGGAGTATATATGTGAGGATTTTTATCCTTGCAGGTTAGCTAAGAGGTCAAGGATTTGATTAGGTGAGATTGTTTGTGCTTCCCTATAATCAGCTATTCTGTAGAGTAAACTTTTACTAGTCTATGATATTCCTTATAGATTTTTCCAGATTTTCACTGTGGTGCAAAGAAAGTTGATAACAAGTAATTCCAGTTTATTTGTGAATTGTTTCACAAGAAAAATGAAGATATAAATTCACTTAATGAAATACTACCCACAATGAATTTTCTAAGTATTCTGTTAAATAGTAAATAACAGGAATGATTAATTGAAGTCATATATTATATGAACAGAAACTATCAATTCCTACTTTCTGTAGCACTTGATTTTCTTGGGCAAAGGCAATATGAGATTTCTAAAATAAAGAGCACTTTAAACAAAATAGTGCATTTTCAAGCTTCATGAAAAAGCACAACTCATCAAGGTTGTATGAAAGCATTACCACAGGGATGACTCATTTGGAACAAATTGTGAAAAGCTTTAATGGTAGAATTCATGACATGAAAATCAATGAGAATTTTTCTTCCTTGTGAATTAAACTAGAATTGTGCTATTAGTCCAGAACCTAATGGCTTCACCAGAACACCAGTAGGAAGTAACACGTATAAGCAGCTTTCAAGATATCTACAATAAATTAAAATATCACAAATAGCACTAATGGAAGATTATTGCAGCCATACAGAACTGAAGTCCTGCCAATATTATAATGAAGTCTACATAGATAGCTAGCAGACATTTTACACTCTCTCTGGGCTTACTTAAGTACTGAGTTCTATAATACTTGCTAATAATAAGAGTTTGATTACAGGAGGAATGCAAATATCCCACAGGCCACTTACTTTTTACTCAATCCACATACGCCGTATCCATGTTAGATATGAATAAAACTTATTTGATTTCCTACCTTCACATAAAATCATCTTCAGATTTTCTTCAATGCTGGAAAACCACCACAATCATCATAACATTACTCTATACTATTACTGGTGCATAATATGTCCAGTCTCTGAGATTTCAAACTAGAAAAGTGGTGATTTTAATAACCTTTTAAACTAAGTATTATATAATAGGTATTGTAGAGTTAACAGGTGAGATAGTTCTCAAAAACATGATAGGCTTTCTTTGGTTTATATAGTAATAGAGTCAGCGGAAGTAGGCAGTAATGTTGCTGTTGAGTGAACCTGGTTGGACAGTTACGATTCTAGCAGCTGCCAAAGAATATTGCAAGTCAATCTTAACAGTCTAGGTCCTAGACCTCTCCAATTAGATGGCAATGAAACTTCTGATTGGGCTAGGAATAAGAATAATATGTGCACTTCTGGACATATAAAAAACTCTCAAAATTATTGGAAAAATAAATATTTATGTAAGTATGCATGTATGTGTATATAATGTGTGTGTGTGTGTGTGTGTGTATACACACACACATATAGATACTTTTAGAAATTACATTTAAAATTTAATTAGTGTTTTAAATAGATATAATTTCAGAATATATCAACAAGAAACATAACTTATTGAACTATACGTTCACAGCAACAAGAATAAACTTTATCCAATATTGGAAGAAAGACACTACACTAAATGATATCTAATTGGGATCTTAACCTTCAACAACATGAGATGATGACAAAAACAGCATATATTTTCAACAGAAGTTTAACCAAATTCAATCAAGAATGGTTTCCATATACCCAATGAAGCAAATACAAACACTACCACTTTGATTCTAAAAGGATCTGTATATTTATAAATACTGCAAATCAGCTCCTGTATAAAAAAGGGGGAATCAAAACTTAAACACTTATCTACTGTCCAAGCGGCTTCCCCCCCTTTTTAAACATTTATAAACAATAATAAATAACAGTACAGTAAAGACCTTAGTATTAAACATTAGAAAATGGAAACTTTCTTTATAAAATAAAATAATTTAATGCGTTTTATATTTGTTTATTAATGCCATACTAAGCTTCAATTGTACAATTCAAGCAACTTTCAGTTTATTAATGTTTTAGCAATAATATTTAACACTGATATTTTCATGTTTTTAAAGATTTAATTTACATAAGGCATGGCTGACTGACCAGCAAACTGATGTTTCCTGGTTCAGTTCATTGTCTCCAGCTTTACCTGTTCAAGATAGGAATCTTACAGATCTAGAAGGGGAGAATAATTATCTAGTTCTGCGTTCTAGATCTGTCCATGGTTCTAGCCTGCCTTAATGATCTCAGACATTATCAAGCTCTCAATTACAAAAAGGCCCATCTTTACTATTTCACTTCAAATGGGTACTGGAATATATACATTTTGTCTGCTCCCTATACTTTTTCCTGACTCCTACTCTATAAGTTGGCTGCGGGTCTGTATACCATGTGCTTTGCTTTCAAAAGTCCTAAATTCCATTTCTGGCCACTGTGATTAAGAGACTGCTCAGTTGCGATAAGAGAACTGCTGTGTGGATACAACAACCGAGCAGGCAGGATAAATTGTTGCCTCATTTGACATAAAAGAAGAAACGTAGGTGCTTTTGTGAATGAAACAAGAATGAAAAAAAATCTGCATCTACATTACTATAGGATGCTTTTCCAAAAGTATAATCAAATCAATTCCCCAAAATGTCAGGAGTGTCTCCTGACCTTTAATTTTTGATATTTTTAGTGGTTCTGCTGGCAGTGAACATACTGTACAGAACCATTTCCTGTTAAAAGCTGCAACAATTAGGGACACAGGGAACTTTGAACTGATGCAATTCATCTAATGGAAGGAGTATGTTATTAATCGCATGGATCTGATGCTTGCATTAGGCTAACTGAATCTACAGAATGGGGAGAAAGGGAATACAAAATCATTCTAAAGGTTTGGGAATCAAAGTTGATTTTGTTAATGATGCAAGTATAGAAAAGCTTTCAAGTGAAATAATTAATCTTAAGAGATTCAAGGTTAACAGTTCAGATAAGCTAAAGTGCCAGATAAAGCAAAAAAAAAAAAAAAAGTGCTGTTACAACAATGAAATGTTTCCCTCAGCATATTCTCAAAACCCTGCACTCAGGCAATGCTGAAACCAAAACACAGCAAACATACAGTGCAGCTGTTCTATTTTGCTATGATTTATTGATTGACCAGCCTTGTGATTTTCATCAATCCTATCTTCAGAACAGCTTGCTTGAGCTGTTTTTGGAGCAGAGATGAAGGGGGAAAAAAAATCCCTTCATTTTTAGAATAATATTGTGATAGAGATCAAAACAAAGGTACACACAATGCAACACAGCCTGCATTTGTGGTACAATGGGAAGAAAGGATCAATTAGATAGGACCTGTTAAACAGAACAAATATTTTATAATCAAAGTATAGTAATTTATTCCTATCTGGGATGAATAAATATTATTCAAACAGTCCTAAAATCAGAACAGCCATTAATTTTTCTCTGGGATCATAAGTATTCCCAATGTTAGAGAGACATCCTACAGATAAGAAAAGCACTGCTTTGTGGTCCTGTACAATGAAGTTAGATTGACAACAAAGCTACTGAGTAAACTTTAGAATGAGCTCTACCTAACTACTCTTCAAATCAAATTGACTGAAGCTCATGACATGGGTCCAGGTTATCTGAGAAACTGTCACCTCAGTGGGATGGATCTGTCCCACCAATGCCAACAAAAGGGACATGCTGTGGACCTCTTTGGTCAAGTAATTCTGGTTGGCAGGGTCCAGGAAAAGAGCCTTATGTGGCACAACTGCTACCATCTGAAACATAGTGAAAAGTTCAAGGAAGAACTGCCTTGAGGCCCTAATGGGGTTGTGTTATTCTTCTCTGTGGAATTTTGCCCCTTTCCTCCCCATCTTTGACAATTTTGAATCAAATTTAATGTTACTATTTATTGTTTTGATATTTTAATACATTATATTGGTGTCTTAATGATTGTAAGCTGCCTAGTGTCACTTTTAGGTGAGACGGCATGTCATTTAAATGAATGAATGAATGAATGTTGTTCTACACTATTATCATAAAATGGTGCCATGCTTCAACCTCTTAATGTTGCACACAATATTAAAACTGTTGACTCAATATCTATATATTGTCATGATTGTATGTATTTTCAAAGACTGTTAACAAATAATAGCATGAACATCATAGCTAATACATAGATAATTTAGGGGCCATGACCAGAATATCCCATCAGTGTAAAAATTAATACTGGCAGAAAAATTCCAAGCTCACTTTGCCTTCATCTGAGCAAACAAAACATTTTCATTTCTTTCTTTTCAAAAATATGATCAAAGCAATATCATGGACTCCAAATATACTGACAGGAAATTGCCCATCGGAAAACTATAAATTTAAACAATTTTAGTATGAGACATTGAAGTCACTCTGGGCCACTAGAGTTTACAATCCACTTTCCAATCCCTCCTGAAGTTTTGAAAGACTGAATCTAAAGTTAAATGTATAACAAATAATCATCTGAGGTTAGTTAGCAATAGATCAATGTATTGTATAAAACAGCAATCTATGACATAATTCTGAAAATAGTATCATGCAAGTTCTGTAGGATTATAAATTACAATATATTCTTCCTATTGCAAGAGATTTTAAAAGAAAAAACATATAAAACCAAACAGCAATACAATCAATCATTCTTTGCACCATATATAATACAGGTTATTAAGACACTGTCAAAACCCTATGTTGTTTTATATCTTTATCATTATATTTATAAATCAGGAAAGGCTGTGTTATTTCCATATCCAGCTATATTTCTGTAACACTGAGTTATTCTACTCTCATTTATTTCTGATTCCAATGCAGTGGTACTGCTAGCAGAGAAAAGAGTGTACATTATGGATGAGATTTTCAAAAATAAAAGAAAAACGAGCAGTGCTTTCTTGTCACAGGTGTGAAGATATATGACAGGGATGGGCTGTTCTCATATCAGATGCATTTTTCCAGAAAGGGGGGGGGGGAGACAGGAGAGAACTAAAACTAAGTGATTCAGAAATCATTTGCAAAACATTAGAAGATTAAATCCTGGACATCCATCACTGCATAATGAAGAATTCTAAGTCTTTTATTTTATTCTGGCAAACTGATTTTTTTTTTAATGCAGATAGTATCTAAGTGGTACTATAAAAAAAGAAAGGGCTAGATTCCAAAGTTTAAGCTACCTCTTTATAACACTTAAAATGAATATTTACCCTTTCCCTTAAATAAAAAAGGCAAGCAGGCAGGTAGGCAGAGATTTATCTGCAAGTGAGAAGTAGATTTGTCTTTTCAAAATCTGGTTCTTGAAAGCAATACTGCAGCCCCTAGTATTTTGGCTTTTCACATTAATATTAACAACTGTGTGAACTATAATCCTGAGGAATTATGGACTCTCCTTTCAAAGAAGTATCACATGATCATGCCAAATATTAAGGGCACAGATTATCTACTCAATGTAGGATTTATATGTTTGGTTCTGTTTATATACCAGTAAAATATTTTGAGTAAGCCTTAGAGTTTTAGCTCTTATCATTGAAAGACCATTCTACTAAAGAATTAATAAAAGTATAAAAACAATGTTTCACACTGAATTGGAGCTAGCCAGGTAGAAGTCTTTTTTAAGCTTGTTCTATAATGAGCATGAGGTTGGATTCATCAGCCAAAATGAATCCTTTTAACTCTGTGATTCTATGATTTCTAATCCTATATTTCAACTTTTTCTTGTATTTTTTTCTAAACAGAACAAATCTGAATAGGAAAGAAAGACTGGAAAACTGAAGCATAACTTTCGATTGATAGTACGAGAGTCACTTCCAGGGAAGAAATGGTGAATGGATGTCCTTGAACAGAGGAAACAACATTATGACTGAATTAGCATCTGGATGCTGGATCTGAGTTACTGAGATATCTCTGGAGAAGGAGAGATTATGAGACTGCCCATATGTATTCTCAACAGTTACAAGTAGATGGCAGGAACCAATGTTTCTGGGCTTGCTTAGGTGTCATGCAACTGAAAATCAAGGAATTTCAGGAGGCTCACAAGCATAATGTAGCCTCTAAAGACTTTACTTTTGACTAATCCTCATCCCTTAATTCCTTTAGGAATTAGTTGTTGGGTTTTTTTTTTACAATTTTTAATATATTGAGAACCCTTGAAATTATAATATTCACTGGGTGAGTTTCCCTCAATCTGTACTGAAAAGATTTATAAATACCAAGTTAAAGACTCAGAAAAAATCTTTTTGGACTAAATAACAAAAGATTGAGTGTTGATTTTGAGAAGCTTTAAATGAGTAAGGGTAGACAGATGTGAAATAAGACTTTAAAATTAATTATATGAAACCTTTCTGTGAAGAACTGATGTTTTAAATTTAAAAAAATAGAAGCATAACAAGATAAGACTTGAATGCTTGGGCACTAGAGATATTCAGAAGGAATTAAATATTGCATTTAAAGGTGAAACAAATTACTTGCCAATAGTGGAGCAAAATATTTCAATATCAAATACATTTAATGGTATTTGGGAACAATGGAGTCAGAAATTATTTTTAAAAATATTTGCTATCATTGATAAAATGAATATAAATGATGTTGTGATATAATAGGAGTTCCATGAGATAGATCTGAAACTGATTTAAATGTAGATTTGGAAATGCTAAGTTACAAGAATGATATGAAAGGAGACAAAATACTGGATATACAAATAAAATTGACTGAGGCTTCAATATTTAAAGGGGACATATGTATAACAAACCAAAAGAGCAATATAGACAGTTTTCCTATTCTGGATGTACAAAAGAGCCCTAAGAAAACTTGAAAGAATTTTGTGACAAAAGACAAAGCAAAAATGAAAAGAAATCAAGCATTATCACTAAAACTTTTCAATTTTTTAAAGAAGAGACAAAGAAAATAAAAACTAAAAGGGGACTAAAAACTAAAATTGTAAAGTGTGTGTATGTATGTATAAAATAGAGATAAGGAATACAAAGTTGGTTTATTTAATCAAGGTAAAATAAATGTCTTCTTGTCTGTGACTACCATTATTGGATTTTTACAGATAAAGACTAAATGACAATATTTTAAGGTATTGTTTCCAGAAGAGATGAGATATGGAAAAATAGTTTATTTTATATTTTAATTCTATTTGACTAATGTGTTTTTGTTTAATGAATTTATTGACTGTTTTAATTATGAGGTTTGGGAGATTTTTTTTAATAGATAAAGGATGAGATGTAGAAAAATATATCATAAAGTGGGTTCTGGGATTAAATTTAAAATAGTTGTGTTATTTCTGGTATCCCTTCATGAACTTTTGCTGATTATAATACAATGACAAGGTTTTAAGAGTTGTTTATAAACAAGGAGATGATACAGGATGAAGGGATGTTTTATTTTTCAAGAGAAGAAGATGAGTTGTCAAAACAAATATTTATACTTGATGTGACAAGGGGAAAGTTTTATATCTGTTTGACAGACTCCCTCTGATGCCTCCAGCTCAAACACCCCCCCACCAGGCACCAGGTGAAACCTAGCTTCCTAATAGATAACAGCCGTCCTTTCACACGAAGCCAAGCTGCACTGAAAGCCTCCAACACAGGAACAGAGAGTTGCCAGCCAATCAAAGCCACAAAACAGACAGAAGAAACCAGAAAC
>BLBF01000062.1:10984976-11004385 GCA_015471245.1 Laticauda colubrina
GGGTACTTACATGTGTGCTGTTTACATATACTTACATGTGTAGCCTGACCCACATACAAACTCAGTACAGAAGCCTGATGATGGCAGATGAGATTCTGCTGAAACGTTGCTACAACTTTAAAAGCACTACAATGATGGATAATACCCGAAGGAAGCTGAACAGCACACACACATATATATATATGTTTTTTAAAGTTTTTGCGGGGACTTTTATGTGTGCTGTTTAGCTTCCTTCAGGTGTTATCCCACGTCATTGTAGTGCTTTTAAAGTTGTAGCAACGTTTCAGCAGAATCTCATCTGCCATCATCAGGCTTCTGTATTGAGTTCATATGTCGTACGTTTCTGCAGAATCTCATCTACATATAATATATATATATTTTCTTTCCCCCCTGAACTTTATACCTTTTGTTCTTAACCTTTTGAATTTTCTATTAATTTTCATTGAAATATTTGTAACTTTTAATAAAATTATTATTTAAAAAAATAGTGCTTTTACAGAATTCTTCTGCATTTATAGAAGAACTTAGTTTTGTTGATTGTAGCTGTATTATTCAAAAACACAGTTTAAGATTACTTCTTAATCAGCCAGCCACATTTTTGGTATAGAAATGCAAAGTAGAAACTTTGACTAACAGCAAAATAGCTCAGATAAGCCACAAAATAATTCTGTCAGCTCATATTGCATCAATAGCATTGCATTGTTAATCCCTTCCCATCTTGTCCAATTCAGACAAGAACTGAAGAATATAAGGAAATAACACAAACTATGTTGTAATGATATATCTATATACTCTCTAACAATGAGGAAACACATGCCTCATTTAAACACATGCCAATTTTAAAAGAAGGGAACAATGTGAAAGCAATCCTTCAAAGAGTTTAGTGATACAAACAGGTGATACAAGGCAATATTCTGCAAATGTAAATTGCTACAGTTCTCAGATGACAATTTATGACCATGTGTAAGTATGAACATGCAACATATTTATCTGGATCTCCGATCCATCATTTTGTAACAGTCAACACAATCCTTATTTAAAATAAATATTTTGGAACATAACTGCCAATAACTGTATAAGCACATGCAAGATGACAATGAACAGTGCACGCTCATTCAAGCATAAACATGCCAGTAGCAATAGATACCTTGCTCCTTTGCAATAGAATTTATTCTTTAAGTCTAAGTATTACAGGTCTCTGTCCTTGTTATAAGATTTCTTGGAAAATGAATTTGTTTCATTGAAAAAAACTATAAATAGTTTAAAAGCAAGCAGAGGACAATCTGGTTAAAAGTGATATATTTTGATAATTGTATAATAAGGTCAGAGTGCTTGACATTGATGAAAGAATGGATATGTTTCTTCATGCATGCCTTCATCCTTCCATCTGAAGAAGCAGCACAGAACAGCAGAAAGCTCGGGATGGGATGCATCCTCAAATGCAGGACATGGAGACTGAGATTCATCTCACCTGGACTTGTGTGAAAGGTTTCACTTGAGAAGACAGACTCATTGCCTTTGAGAAAAACCCGCACTATATACTTCTCACCAGGAATCAGATCACTCAGCTCCAGAAAACCTTTAGCAGGGGAAGATTTCACTGTTTTGTTACCTGGGAAACAGAAATCTCATATCAAAGGTAGCTAAAAAGAAAAGAAGAGATTATTGTGTGGTCAACCATCAAGTTGGGTTATGATGATAATCACTGGCTGAATAATATATTTCAGCAAGATGAATATTCAGAATTTGAGACCCCACCCAATTCAAAGTTCAAGAGTTTGTTTGCAAGAGTTTTATAAACCAGATTACACCACTGGCAGAATCGATTTTCTACACACCTTTTCAGTAATCTAAGCACCAGCTTCAGCATCAATCAATTATAATCAGATGGAAGATTCTTACACAAATGGTTGTGTGATTGCAATGAAATCCAGAAATACAAATCAAAATGAAACAAAAACAAAACCTCTATCTGGAAAAAGGAGTCTATTTTCACACAGATTCTGAGAAATTTCTAATTTGGATAGGGAAGAATTGCCATAGTTTCTGCCACTTCCAAGTATTAAATAATATTCACAAATCTTCCTCTAAGAATACTTTCATTGTGGCTTGATATGTTGTTTTTAAATTTATTTACAATTTTGAAAGGTTAAAGAGAAATATCATGTATCTACCATACAGAGGAATTAGAATATAAAATCCATGTCCAAACAGTTAGACATGGATCTGTAAGTGCTTAATTCCATGAAAACTTGGGCTTATAAAGACTGGATTAGATACTGTATATGGATAAATGTAAATCATCATTATGACTGCAGTTCTTAATGTGTTTCTGAGCAGCAAATTTCCATATATATTTATAACTGCAGTACAAATTCCAAAGTATTCCAAAGAAAGGAAGATAGCCTTTACTTTGGCCCTATAGTAATAGTCTGAATGGTATGCACAGAGATATTTCAAACTATGCACAAGACATTGCACAAATCTCATCAACTTTACATCAAATATTGTATAGTCAGTCATGTTCGCTGCAGTTATTACGGTCATATATTCAATAAATCCTATGGATAACAATTTATTTGAACCACCACCACAATGTGGTTTGCCCATGAGCCTAAAGTCATCATCAAATACAAAATCATAAAAATTAATTGAAATAAAAATCTAAGAGAAAATAGAGACCTAAAGCCCATTAAGTACTCTGCAACATTCCCATGAGCCCAATGCTTACTGTTGCTATACTCAACCACAAATTCAGTGTCAGCATCAAATGTGTGGTTCCAGGTGATGTTTGCCCAGTTATTGTTAGATGAAATTTTTACATTCCAGATGGGCGGCAGCTTTCCAACACCAGCTGGTGAACAGGTTAGAACAGAAGTTAGTAAACTAGATAACGTAGAAACAATGTGTTCCAATTTAAGTGAAGGTTCTGGATTCATCAGCAATTTCTCACATAGGTAACATGTGAAAAAAAATTGTCACTTCTTTGATCCTTTGTCTATTGCCTACAGACTAGTAGTCTGGAAATGGTGTTTCATTAAAGTAATATAGTCACACTCAAGAAAGAACATGCTTTGCTCTAGTGCAGGACACCAGTAATAGGTCTCTTCCTTATAATGTAATGCAGACAATAATATTATTCATCCCTGCTTACCAGGGATCTTTTTAATTTTCATAGGTTTGCTTTGTGCAATTCCATTTTCAATTTCAGTCACATATCTTTGCTCCAGGTTTGCCTCTTTCTTTTGTCTGTCCTGAGAACACAATAAAACCAAATATTGTGCATGTCCCAATGACCCATATTTTAGGAATTCAGTGCTAATTCATTGTTTGTTTGATTTACAGTAAACTAAATCTGTAAGCTATTTTTGCTACCTTCTGCTACTCCAATTAGCTACAGCTACTCCAAAGTAGGACAGATGTGCTTATGTAATTAAGTTCCCAAGCTGAGGGTATTTATGGGGCATCCTTTTTCAGAAACAAAAGTCCTAGGGCTGTTTTTTTGGGAGGGAGGGAGAGAGAGAGAGAGAGAGAGAAAGAGAGAGAGAGAAAGACTCCCCTTTTTTGATAAGCACAGAAAAGAACTATGTGAGAAACTACTATGTGAATGAGCCTTAATTTACTTAACTACTTAGGAAGGATCTCAAACAATTTAGCAATTTAACACTTATCACAAGAGACTGAGACTCTTAGTGCAGTTTTATTATTTTAAAAGCATTGTTTGCACTTGGAAACCTAGATAAAACTTTTGACAGTGAAGCACTAACTTCTAATGAAAGATAACTTGTACTCTGCATACTAGAATTCTTTTCAAATAAATGGACTGCTGATGCTGAACACTTTTATGGCTTGGCAGTAGCAGTTCCTGATAGTGTGTTTTAAGTAGATTTATGAAACACACATCTATTCTGCTTCAACACTGCATCAAACCAAAGAAAAGTTCAGTGCATTTTAAAATATACCAGCTCTCTGATTTAATGATTTAAGAGAGAAAACTTTTTTGTTAATATTCTGCAGAGGATGCATTGATAATCCGTTGTCCTTTGTTGATTTTATGAAAAGCTTGACTGGCTTGGCAATTTTAGCTCAGAAACATAGGCTGTTACTTTAGGCTGCTTTTCTATCAGTATTTACCTGGATGATGTTAATATAAATATGAATTCAGTGAGATTTATTTCTGGATAGACATGCATATGTTTATAAGCTTTTTGTATAAAGAGAATGATTACAATCCCTCTTTTTTTAATAGCAGCACAATTTTAAACAGTCAATGCAGCCACTATCTAATGTCACTTAGAGCATTTTCATGTCAACTATATTTTTTAATCTTCACAATAATATGTTTCTGTTCCCAATAAATCTTCCATTTTGAAATGTCTATACACTACTACCTTGTTCTAGTCATTACCACCACATAGTCATTCTTATAATATATAGATGAGGGTTATAATTTTATTATTTTTGTAAGCCACCTTGAGTTGCTGTGAATAGGTGGCATTATAATTTTTTTAAAATAAATAAATGTCACTTTGTAAATGAGGAACAGTAAAACAGTATTATAGTTGCACAAAGATCCACTCCAAACCATCCTGACTGAAGTTGCTCAATTATTAACTGTTCCTTGAAGAGATGTCAATAATTGGGATATTTCAGTCTGAGATGATCTTTGGTACAATATGTTGTATTGCAAATAAAAAATCATGTTGGTATTCTATCCATTGTAACTATGCATAATCTATTAGAATGCAAATGAACAGTCTGGCTTTGTATGATATCTATAAAGGACATCTTTGAAAAGGAGAATCCGGATTGTCCATGGCAGGCTAAGAAGTAATGCTGGAGATGCAAAGTTTTATAGAAATAGCTCCAAGATTGTTCTGGACAGTCTTTTTAGCATTTGGGATCATTGTGAATCCTTAAAAACATAATCCAATGATCAATATGCTGCCGGAAAAAAAATTACTATTTTAGAGAAAAATCCTGGTTTTGCTTGATTTAGAAATCATCTACGCTTTGATGTTAAGCTGGTATATTAGGCTTAAAGTATATGAAAGACCATGAAAGGGTTTAGGCAGGTAACATAAATGGAAGAGGAAAACACAGAAGCTCAGCCCAGTATTTGATACCTATTGTACCAGCAACAAGTGTGATGATTGCTGGCTCTGTAGTGGTTGTGGCTTCTGTGGTGGTGGTTACTGCTTCTGTGGTGGTAGTGGGAGTAACTTCTGTGGTGGTGGTTACAACTTCGGTAATGGTGGTTGGGACAGTAGTTTCTGAAATGGTGGTTGCGGCCACAGTTGGAACATCTGCAGTTTGGTGAATGGTTGGAGAGATTAAAACTAGGAGAGGGAAGTGCAAAAAATTGCTTTTGAAAGATACTATGATTTCAGTTCTCTGGCTTTGACAATTATTTGTTGAAGCTAAACATGCAGGCAAAATGGATCAAGACACTTGTTCACACATACATATTGCCAAATGTAAACAGC
Source organism: Laticauda colubrina (assembly GCA_015471245.1). Lineage (NCBI taxonomy): Eukaryota > Metazoa > Chordata > Lepidosauria > Squamata > Elapidae > Laticauda > Laticauda colubrina. The sequence goes on from BLBF01000062.1 coordinate 10,990,463, forward strand.
ATATAATTCTTCTATTTTTCCCCCCAAAAGAGAAATAAAGCTTGAATTTCATTCTTTCCTTGACAGTCTTACAGTAAGATTTCTCCATCTCAGTAAGACAGAATGGACAGTTATGGGAGATGCTTGGAGAGTCTCAGATAGACGGGCATGCAGAAAATACTGAGGACAAGCAGAGGGCAAACATGCAGACCCCAAACATTTAAATTCTCATAAACAAGCTATTTATTTAAAATGTTCTATTCATTGATTCAACAGATTGCTCTGTTCGTGGCCTTGAGAGTTTAACAGCATTCCAATCTCTGAGGACAATTAATATAGGCAAATCTGGAATGGAAAGAAAGGAATCACAAGGAGTGTGGAAGGAGTCTTGTCTTGTCTTAATAAAGCAATATGAGTAAAGCCAATAACACTTTGATTAGCAAACTGAAATAGCAAGAAAATCTAATGAAACAAAACAATGCAGAACAAGACACTGTCAGTGATGAGAAATTCTAACTTTGTCTTATCACTTTAAGGAAATGAAGGTATGTGTTATTGAATCTTTAAGTGGTCCTGCTAAAATTAAAAAAAAATTCTCTTTTGCAATAAAACAGCCAGTTACTGCAAATACTGAAGTGGAAACATATTTATCTTTTTAAATTCTTAATTAATTAGGATGATTCTTTTAAAAATATGCTAGGGATATTTTTTGGATTGTTTTAGGCCTAACAGAAATATTTTGATATTAGTAATGAAACACAAAAGAATCCATACTATCATAATGGCAAAACATTTTTTTTAAAAAATATCATCCCATGTATGGAAAGAACAGTCATCTGTGTGTGTATGATTAATGCATTACCCCATGACACAAAATGCATTAACAGAAATGATGTAAAATAGATTTGCATAAAAATTGCATATGGCAATGCATATGTATAAATGTGAAATTTAAATAATTACTCTATTTATACAGTAATAGTCTATGCATAATGGATGAGAGAGCACAGTCTGCGATTGAGGTGCCTGAAGTTGGTAAGCAATTCTAGATCCTTGCTTTCCCTTCTTAAAGACACTTATTTTCCCTTTTTGTATTTTCCTTTGAAATTTAGATAGTTCTGTAATTAAGGGGTATTAAAGAACAATCATCTGAATGTCAATCAAATAAAGGATTACACAAATAAACCCATTCCTAACTTGTTCTGGACTCTGAGAATCTTATTTTTTATAATCTGCTTATAAATAAAGAGTTTAGTTAGATCTTGTTGCCAACTGCAAAGCTGAATGCATAGCCACCTTAGAGGTTTCTGGAGAAGATTTTTTTTAAAATTCTGCTGTAGAAATATCTGAAAAGCATATTCAAGTGGACACTATGATGTAGAAAATTAAATGCATGAGTTCATTTACCTCCTGTCTGGAGTTGGTAAAAATGAAGCTGTCAAAGAGGCAGATCACAAAGAAAAGAGGAAAGATAGTTATGTCTACCAGTGCCAATGATTTCTGACAAGATTCAACACAGTCTATTACTCAGCCAAGATATATTATGGGTAATAAAAGCAAAATAACAAGATAATGTAGTTCTCCTAAAATATGCAATGGAAAACCCATTTTTTTCTATTGATGGAACAAAGAAAGAACAGGTCATAAAAGTGAGAACTCCAATACAGAGTTCCCCAAAACCACATAACCAAGTTTTGCAGTACTGTTGATAGAGGCACCAGTTAAGTATTTGTTTTTCTACTCATCTTCCAAAATCCTTTTGGAAGCTAAACAGTCAAAGAAGGGATAGGACATATAATAGGGACAGTAGTGAGAGTACTAAAAGTAGTGATAGAATTTGGAGAAACTGCCTTCTGTTTTATAGATGTGTTTATGAAATTTTAGTAGAACTGGGTTTCAATTAGTAGTATGCTTTATTCTTATGATGTGGAGCATTAGTTTATGCTTCAAGGACTAAGAAGTTGTGAAGAAATGAAAGATGTCACAATTTTGCTACATCTTTTTCAAACCTCTGGGTGTTGCGATTTATTTTACAGGAAGTGTTTTGTGCTAAATGGCCCATTGGTAGGATAAATCTTAGTCCATTAAAGTGGTAGAAATTGGCCCTAAGCAGCCAAGTCTCAATTAAATAGGCAATTCGATTTAGAAACTCTGTAAGAAAACAGGGTTTGATCCAATTTGTTATGGACCAAGCACAGCAAAATTAAATTAACCCAAGATACCTTGAACTGTGGAACTATAGAATTTTATTGCTGATGAGCTTAGTCCCAGCAGTGGAAAGGGTGTTGTGAATCTTTTTCCTAAGTATTAGAGTAAGCATAATACAAAGCTTTTTCATACTTTGCAAATTATTTTATACTTCTAAATTTAGTTCATGTGAAATTTCCATGTCTTTGCTTAAAAATAATTAAACTGAATTATTCCATTCCTGTATATACTAATATGAAAAGGATTATACTTTTTAATATACTTTTTAAAAGGCACAGTTTGCTTTAGATATAATTAAAATATCACTGTGAGAATTCCACACCATTGTGTTAATGCTCTTTCCTTATGCATATTTAAAACTATGGCAACATGAATGAAGAATAACATTTAAATTTGAAGTTTTGCTTCCAGTCTACTCAAATGAGAAGCTGAATCCTGAAGGGTATGAATGAGGAGCAAAACTATGCTTTTGGCTAATAAGAGTGTAAAGAAGTCCTTTTTAATCAGCTACTGGTGAAAATAAATCAGCCCTGAGCTAAATAAAATACTAAGAATACAATATAAAAACATGTACCCCTGGATGTGAATATTCTTGATAATTTGGCTCTACTGCTTTTTGAATAATGATGGAAGAGAATATTTGTAGCTGAGAGTTGAAATGTGGAATCTTGGTGCTCTCTGAGTTTGGCTCTTTTCCTGCAGACATTTAATTATCAAATTAGGGAACAACATCAGTGCTAGCATGGCCTTTTGAAAAGAATACCCATGGATATCTATGATTATTTGAAAATAATTGGGCTTCTTCCTCCCAAACTTCTTGATTTTTTAAAATGACAATTTAATATTTAAAACGCTTTCCTAACTTGATACCTTTAGAAATTTTGGAGTTCAACAAAATCTCCAACCCACATGAGCATCTCTCGCACACCTGGAGGACACTGGAGTCAAGAAAGCTGATGTATTTAATTAATCCTCCTGGTGATCTTTTGTAATATGATATCATGGGATTCTGTTAGCTTACCCCAAATTCATACAATTAAATGTATGATTAAAATTAAAATTTCCAACTTCTGAACAAAACAAGAAACTCTGAAGTCTCAGTTAAAGGTTTTTTTTGCCATATTAAAACTCTATTCAATGTTGAAAAAATCTTGGTCTGATCGAGCAGATTCTGTGCTTGAACTAAATCTAATAGATTTTTTTCCTTCCATTTTGTGTCCAAAGATGTACCTGAAGAATACGAAGGCAGTTACTTTTACTATCTGAAAGGGAATAAATGCTAACATGCAAACTATTGGAAGAGTTCAGCTGAAATCAGTATCTGTGCACCTTTTGGACTTTTATAGATTGCTGTACAGCCTTGAGCTATTTTACTTCCAGATTGTTGGTATTACAAGTATTATTTCACAAATTCAATTCCCACATTCAGTTTAATCAAGAGAAAAAACCTCTCATTTTCAATCCTTTGGTATAATTTTAATTGTCAACTGAAGATCTTTTATGTAAGATGAACTATTTCATTTCTTCAAAGTTCAATACAGGTTCTATTCCAAATGTGAGTTGCAGATAACACAAACAACCAAATTTTAAGATGTTCTTTTGTATCAATTGTGATGTAATTAGTCAAGTTGTCTTCACAAGCTATAATAAAGCTAATGTGTTTGTATTTAGCTTTTTTCCCCTTGTATCTTTTACCAGTTAGCTTTTGATTTCTTCAGATTCCACAAAAATCATTCTCACATAGAGAATGGTTGGGATGAGCAGGAAAAGAGGAAGAGATGCATACAGAAAGAAAAAATGGTTGCAGAATTAAACTGAAAAAGTTCATGTTCTCTTGAGTTATTATGACAAATGAGACTTTGGGTGACTTAAAGGCATTTGACATAATCCTAAAAGCCAGTTGGACTGCAAATGGTTCCCTACCACTGAAGAACCAAAAAGTACCTTATGCCTTTGAAGTGAGCAAAAACAAGTTCATAAAAGAAGTTAGATGAAAGACCATAACAAAGATGAACACTACATTGTAAGTGAAAAAAGGGTAAAAACTGCTGCAGATCTTACAACAGGATAAAATTACAACAGGATAAAAATTTTCTCAGATCTTCAATCTGATATATATACTGGATTATTTTTCCAATAATTTCTAGCCTAGCAGCCCTCAAGCTTTTGGGCACCAGGAGTTGGTTCATAGAGGATTTTTCATGGAGCGGAGGGGGCATGGTTTCATGTGCTGCCTGCGTTCTGCCTGCATTCTCTTTTGCTTGTTTGCATGGCCCAGTTTCTGGCATGCCACGAACCGGTGCTGGTCCATGGACTAGGAGTTGGGTACCTTTGCTCTAACTCAGGAGTATCAAACTGGCAATCCTCAGGCCAGATGCATCATGCACAGGCCATGCCCACTCCAGTTCCACGAAGGGGGAAAATGTTGCAATATGTCACCTGATGGCAAAAGCCAATACATGACTTCAAATGGGAGCAGTAATCCAACACATCTGTTAAACGTATTAGAACGAGAAAGCCTGAGTTTTGTTTCTCTAATAAAATGTGTTGTGCAAAATTTCAAGGGTGAAAATACAACTATCAATTGTGATTTTGTGTCACATTGGGCATAAAAATGGTTATCAAAATGTGCATTTATTTGAGGTCTTAAGAGATCTTAAGATTTTGGGAAGGCTCTTCACAGTTTTCATTACTCATGAATTACTTTGAGTCTTGCATTATCACATGGTAACAATTAATCTTTTCAATTAAATGTTAATTCTTCAACATTTTTTTCAATTAACAGTAACCTTTTCCTACATTTATTTCATCTATTTTTGTTTCATTTGTTACATGGATGCTATTCATAATGTTGATAATGTCACACAACTTTTAATTAAAATATATAAATATAAGCATAAATAAAACAATGTATATAAGATCAGTTTAATATATAAAACTTTTACCAATAATTGAACAAAAGAATTCTCATCTATTTTTAACAGTTCCTGTTAAATAAATCTGTGTTATGAGGACCAGATGAATAGAGAAAATGTAAGAACCTCAAGCTAGGTAAATCCATAGAAAATGCATTACATGTCCTAAGATTTCAATCTGGATATGCTTTAATATCACATGAGTGAAATACAAGCAGAAGCATTTCAGATTTCTTTTTGACAGACGTGTAAGTCCCAGGAACTGGACTACTTTAAAGCTAATTGGTTTCTACCAAATTTTACAAGGCAATAACCTATATTGTTAGAGGTATTTTGGTTTTTGTACTGAAAGAGTCACATACAATTCTCATTAGAAAATAATATGGTTCTATCCATCCATATGAGTAAGCACTCTAAGACCAGTGTTCAGAAGTAATTTAACACATGTTTGGGACAAACAAGTCTAATTCTTATTCCATAAAATATTCCTGCCTTTCTGAATTATGAACTTTTTAATCACCATAATTAACTTAAAACATGTTTCTGTTGTACAGTATTATGGGAGCTGAGAAAGCTTAATACCAACTGGTACATCTTTGCCAACTAGAGGCCATATTATGAGACTAAAACACATAAAGATGAAATACATAAATAAGTAAGATCACAGAATAGGAACTTTTAGCAAGGACTGCCTTCACAACATAGGTTACTCAATAAAATAAGATTGCTATCATGGAATTATGTCTTCAGATAATAAATTGGTATTAATCATTATGATTTAACTTAAAAGTTAACTTAAATTAAACCAGAAACACTTTGTTTCCAAAGCATTGATATAGGGATTGCCAACTATCTGTTGGACTCATTTAGAATGCTGATGAAGCTTCATAGACAGCATCACCAAACAACATTACAAAACTTGATAACTTTTATATATTATTTAAAGAAAATCATATAAACCACATTGCATATTTGGCAGAATGGCAAATTACAGGCCTTGTGACAAAAGATTAGATTAGCAGAAGTGACAAATCCTCTGCTGTGGAAAAAGCAAAGTAAAGAATAAGCTAAAGGTCCAGATGGACGTCTATGAAAATAAGAGAAGGGGATCATCACCCTGTGAGTTTAGGATTATTTTTTCCTCTAGAGCTAAAGCTGAATTAAAAATATTCCATTGTTTGCATCTGAATAAATGTATGATAGAAGGAACTCAGCTGTTAAACACAAAGGAAGAAGGGCCATATTTTCTTATTTGAAATATATCCCCTTAATGAGCATGTACTCCAGGCTTAAAGAAAAAGGGATTCTCTGATTAGATACAGAAAACTGTTGAACATGAGAGACAGACATACTGCAAAAGTAATGGACACTCAGTAGTGTTTGAGTAGTGCTGACCTACAGTGGCTGGTTCTAAAAGCAAAGTCATATGACTCATAATCTTCATTGGGTCATAATAAATCTTTAAAAAATCACATGGCAGCAAAGTTTTAAAGAAAGGGAGAGAAGAGTTGTGAGTCCCCATGGGCTACATCCAACCCAGTACTCTTTTGTTCCCCTATTCTGTTCTCTCTATAATTTTAGACAATGTACCTTTCATCAAAGTCTAGTAGTAGGAAGAAGTTCAGATTTAAAGTTGAGAACCAAACAGTCTTAGTACAAGAGACAAGCTCCATGTGCAACATGCAGACCCAAAAAACCTGGATTTATTGCTTTCAGATACACTATAGGAGTGTGTTTAATGGCTGTGGTAGAAGAGTTCAACTCAAACAGGCTGACACACATAACAGATGTACTGTTTCCAGTTCATTAGCTAAGAGTAAATGAAACCAAGGGACTCATGACTTTTCCCCAGAGTAAAGGTTTCCATTTAAGTTCTGTTATTTGAACCTCTATGTGCAAACACCATTTGCTTTTTCTAGCTGCAAAGAGCACAGAATATTGGTGCTTGACTTATCTTAAAGGAACGTAACACAATGGGCCTATTTCACATATAAAGAACAGGGAAGGTAGCGATCAGTAGAAAGAAAACTAATAAGAACTATAAACAGATCAGTTTTGTTCATTTGTTATAAGTGCAAGAGAAAAAGACTGTATCTTTACTGCATAATTTTTAGGTGTTTGCATTTGACTATGGCATTTGACTATGTGGGAGATGAAGGAGATGAATAAGTGGAGGGAAAATTAAGGAAGCTCAAGAGGATTTTACGATAGGAAACATTCAATGGTGTAGAAGCAAAGATACCATAATACTGGCATTGATCATTAGAAGAACAGGGTATACTATTTCTGAGATGCTAAAGGATAAAAATTATGAATGTGAAAATAGGATAACAGATACTGTAATGAGATAGGAATAAAACAGAATGTAAGGTAATCATCTACACATAATCTTTATTAATTTACAGAATTTGTTTAGCTGTGCGGGAGATTACTAATTCTTTTTTTCCTATAGTTTCTATAATAACTACACTGTTTTTAAATATATATTTCAAAGTGTTCAAACTATTCTAACAATTACATTGGAAATCATCTTATGACCATTTTGGAGGATGAAAAATGATTTTATAAACATTGTTGTTACTACAAGGATATAATTTTAAACCAAGTTGTACTTATAATGAAATAAATAATATAGTTTGCTTTTGCTTTGACTGAACTTCAGAAAACCTCAATAGTTCACAAAAACAAAAGCTAATATATATTTTGGATTTGTTTATATGGATACTTTTGTTTAACCAATAAAATTGCGAGAAAGGTTCATTCAACTCTTCATCATTTTCAAATCTTCTAAAATGTAATATACTTCTAAAAGTCTAGTAGTGCCATAAGCTAAATGAAACCTTACATACTCATACAATTATTTAATTATTCAAAGAAAATTTTAATGGACTGTTAGATCACAATAATGACTTTCCAAGAGCATGTATACAGAACATACTTTTCAATGGCTCATTTAATATTTTATGAACTCTGATGGAGAGCTAAACCTATTTCCAAGATAGGTTCTTTTCCCATTTGGCAATGAGAGGAAATTGAAAAGGAAATAGACCACTAATTTGCTCTAAATCAAACAACTACAAAAAGATGTATACATGAAATAATTCAGTAAGTGAGATAATAGTGCCAAACTGAATGAACCATAAATGTGGGGACTGAAATATAGTTCTGGTGAAGAACTAGAATCTTATTTTTCTCTCTCTCGATTTCTACTCTTAAATGTATTTGATTTACCTCTCATTTCTGCATACAGAGTGAATAACTCTCTTTCTGTTTTTCTAGGTGCATTACATAAAAGGCTGATATAATGCACACTAGAATTTATGTAGCAATATATAATATATATTTTGAAATTCTACTTCACAGAATCAGTGGATACTACATTTTGGAGAAGAATGCATTATTTAAAGATTGCTAGAAGTTGACTTTTCCTTAGTACATAGAGTAACATCTTACAGCACTGTCTAACAAACACTGTCCTTTTCTTTTCTGATGAAAGAGGCAGCAATGACAAATATTGCTCCACTACTGTATGTATCAGAGCATTAGCAATTGAGATCTATATATCTGGCAGGTAATTTCTTCTTTTCTAAGACCAAGTATATGTGCTGAACATGTCTTAATTCTGTCTTTCACATTGGGCACATTGTGGAAGAAGCATTCTTTATTAGTGACAAAAGCATCTGTTGTCTGATCAGGCACTGACCCTGTCAAAAAAAGTATACAGACTGGGATCATGGGCATCATGCAGTCCTGAGTCCCATTTTAAAACTCTCCAAGTAGATGCTTTTTAGTTGTGAACGTACCTACTGTTTGTTTCAATATCCATTAAATGGGCTCTAGTAGATCACCCATAAGGGAAATCAATTCTTGACTTGGGCGTGGGTGGTGGGTGGCGGAAGCTTATTGAGGACTAAATTGGGAGCTGCCATAGATTTACCCATAAAAACAAACAAACAAACAAAAACCCTGAATATAGTGTTTCAGATTTACATTTTTTTCTCCAAGCCACAAATGCTGAAATTAGGCAAACTAGTTTATTTTGACTATTCTTTTCAGTCTGGTATCCTAGATATGAAATGACTGGCAATTCTGGGTCATAATCCCCCACATCTAGAAGAGATTGAATGGAAAAACACTGCTTTAGATCACATCAATATTTACAAAGCGGTTCATATATCACTGTAATTTTAATAAATTAAATATACAGCCTTATTCTATGTAAAATATTGGCCCGAAGGACACATTTTACAGCATTTTTAAAAACAACATTTTAAAAGAACATTTATCTTCTATCAATTCTATGTCCCAGAACTGTCAAGCCTGGAATTCTTAATACTTTCCAATTTTTACTTAATATTATTAAATCTGACTGTCCTCTTCTCTACCCTTTTGTACAATTTAAATCAAAGTGTTAATGTTCTTCAGAGTGTAAGATCTCCCTTGAATGCAAAAATAAGCACATTTAAACTAATTTGCTTGCAAAATATTTTTAAAAAATATATATAATTGAGTTTATTCCATTTATCCCTGAAAAAAATAATAACAAAATAATGCTTCTCTTTCTACTAAGAGGCTGGAGAAGGGGACAATGCATTTCATAAAAGCAATAAAAATCATGAAGAAACTGAAGAGTATGAAATAAAGGATAAGTAAACATATTTATTTTAAGTGTAAGATATTTAATGTTACTCAAGGGCTGCAGAGAAACTGTAGAAATGAATAAAACTGGTATAAAATTGTGCTCACCATAGGAAGCAAGAAAATAACTTGAATCCGAGAAATCTGATGCCCAGAGTTTGAAATTAGTACCAGGAGTGTGAAAGTTAATAGGAAGAAAAAGAGAAAAGATGATGAGATAAAAGAGAGGGACATCAGGGGGCATTTTCTCAAGGAGACTACCCAAAGAAGTAAGAAGAAAAACCAAAACTTAGAAGAGGAAGAGAAAGTGTGGAGCTGTGAAGAAAAACAGAAGTGTGAGGAAAAGGTAGAGGAAGAATGTGCAAAGCTGTATTGCACTGCTATGTGTTCTTCTGATGTGAATTGGTAGACAAGCTTAGCCTGTAAAGGGAATTATTCAATATGTCAACTAGAGAGAGTACTGAATTTAAGAAAGCAAGGATAACTCAGGAAGGAGGCAGACTGGGACTGGAAACACCAAGGAACTGACTGGATTTGGAGGAATTAGCAATGCAATCCAAAAGAGCTCAAATTGCCAGAACTGAGATTTCTTGTAATCTGAAGAAGGAGATATTGAGCAAGCTTCAGGGAACCAAGATTACAGTCCATTGAATTCAATAGTTATGATAACTCTGGTTGTTTTCTGCAGTTATTTTTAATGCAAGTAATAAAGTGGAATTGCTTGTCTTTAATTTTGGTTCCATGAAAATATCAAAGTATAATTTTTGGTTCATAGCTACAAATTGACCTTCAGTTTTATTCAGTCTTAGGGAAAGGATGAGAGAAGTCCCTTAAAACATACTTTAAGAGAGTGTAGGCAGGGATGGGTTACTGGGGATTTGCAGGGGCTCAGGAGATCCTCTAGCTAAGATTCTGCACAATTTGGAGAACGCCTAAATTCCACTCCTGGCTGGCCCTGGCTACCCTACCCTGCCCCTCTCAAAAGTCCCCACACAGCCCGTTTTGGATGCAGGTAAATGCAGGGCATGTGCAGAGACTTGGGAAGGGTGAAAAATGGGCCTCCCGGAAGTTCGGGAAGGCTGGAAATGAGCCAGTTTCTGGCTTTCAGAAAGCCTCTGCAGCCTGTTTAGACCATTTTCGCCCTCCTGGAGGCTCGAGGAAAGCCTCTGGAGCCCAGGGAGGACAAAAACGCTCCCTCCCACCATGGTGCAGGAGGCCGACTAGGCGATGCCCACCATGGCCATACCTACACAGCAACCGGGCAGAGAACCTATTGCTAAAATTTTTGAAGCCCAACCCTGAGTTTAGGACAGTAGCAAGTTTGGATAAAGGGTTTCAGATTTGTGAGATAAAACAATGACAGGAACTTGACTCCTGGGAGTTTTCTTTGGGGAGAAAACAAGGCTACTGAAAAAGAGCCAAAGTAACTTATTTGCACACTCTAGCTGGGATGAAGCAAATCTAGCTAAGAGAAACATTCAGTCATAATAAGATAGTTATCCAGCATAAGTGATATGAATTAGAAGCTATGCTGTTAAACATAACCCTCTCCCAAGAAAACACCTGCCAGGCAACATAGACTCAAAAGGAGAGCAACTACCTCTCTGTAGAAAGGTAAGAAGAAAGCAGGCCATGAAGTAATAAGTTCCAAAACTCTATGATTGACTCAGCAGATGCAAACTAACTCTTTTTCAGTTGCAAACCTGAACTAAGCCTTAGGATAAACTTCCATAACATGTGGTCTGTATAACATTTTGGGCTTTAGAAATAGAATTTCGATCCAGATCCAAATTGGCCATGCTGGCATAGAATTTGGGAGATTGTAGCCCAGCACATTTGGATAGCAGGTTGGAAAAAGATACTTTAGATGGAAAGTTGTTGCCTAAATTTATATATAAGGTAAGAGTATGGAGGCATTTCAGCAATTTTGTGGCTAGACTAGCTTCCAAGGATTTTATGGACATTCTGTACTTCATCAGGTCCACAAGATATATCTTTGAGTAAATAAGATGAAATAAAAAGAAAAAATATTTTTTTAAATAAATACTAAAGTCAATAAAATGACTGAATGTTGTGTTGCTTATTAGCATATAATATATAAAAAAAAAAGTTGTAGGAAGCTAAACAGCACATATATATGTATGTTTTTTTAAGCTTTCGCGGGTACTTACATGTGTGCTGTTCAGCTTCCTTCGGGTATTATCCCACGTCATTGTAATGCTGTTAAAGTTGTAGCAACGTTTCAGCAGAATCTCATCTGCCATCATCAGGCTTCTGTATGGATGTGGGTCTCACAGCTTCTGGTTTCAAATTCGAGGCTAGTCTATTCTGATTGGCTGGGAGTTTTGGTCTGTGTTCACTGGACTTGGAGTTTGATTGATTGGTGTTTCTGGTTTCTTCTGTCTGTTTTGTGGCTTTGATTGGCTGGCAACACTCTGTTCCGTGTTGGAGGCTTTCAGTGCAACTTGGCTTCGTGTGAAAGGACGGCTGCTATCCATTAGGAAGCTAGGTTTCACCTGGGTGCCTGGTGGGGGGGTGTTTGAGTTGGAGGCATCAGAGGGAGTGCTCAGGTGTTTGTCTGTTTTGTGGTGTGGAGATCTTTCTATTTGAGAGTGCAGGCTTCCAAATGATTGACAGTCTGCTGGAATCATCTCTTCTATTCATGCTTTCAGGTCTTTTTTCAATCTCTATGGCTTCTCTGATGATTCTGTGGTTGGGGTTTTCTATAGTGGCTTTTAGTGCCATTGAAGTTGATGTTGTGACCTGTGGTTTTCATGTGTTGGACTAGTGAGGAGGTGTGTTCCAGCTTTTTTACTGCATTTTTGTGTTCATCTAGGTGGGTACTTATTCTTCTATTAGTCTGTCCAATGTATGTGGCTGTGCATGATGTACAGGGAACTTCGTATATGCCTTGGTTTTCCAGGTCAGTTTTGTCTTTGGGGTTTCTAAGGATGGCTGCTATTTTTTGTCTGTTTTGAAGGCAGTCTTGATGTGATGCCTGTGTAGTATTTTACTGATTTTATCTGTAATACCTCTTATGTAGGGCAAGACAGCTATTCCATAGGTCTGTGGGTCTTCTAGGTCTCTGTTATGTCTTGGTGTGTTTTTGTGGATCAAGTTGGTGATTTTGTTTTTTTGGAAGCCATTGGCTGTCAATACTTCAGTCAGGGTGCATAGTTCAGTCTTTATATGTGTCTTATCTGCCAGGTGTTTGGTTCTGGTAATTAGTGTTTTCGCCATGGAATTTATCTGTGCTGGGTGGTGGTGGGATTGGGCGTTGAGGTAGCGGTTGGTGTGTGTTTTCTTCTGGTATATGGTGTGTCCTAGTGTGCCATCTGTTCTTTTGTAGATTAGTACAACTAGGAATGGTAGTTGTTTGTTTATTTCCGTTTCCATGGTGAACTTGATTTTGGGGTGTGTGCTGTTTATTGATGTTTATTGATGTTGACAGATCAATAGAAGAATAAGTACCCACCTTGATGAACACAAAAATGCAGTAAAAAAGCTGGAACACACCTCCTCACTAGTCCAACACATGAAAACCACAGGTCACAACATCCACTTCAATGGCACAAAAACCCTAGCCACTATAGAAAACCCCAACCACAGAATCATCAGAGAAGCCATAGAGATTGAAAAAAGACCTGAAAGCATGAATAGAAGAGATGATTCCAGCAGACTGTCAATCATTTGGAAGCCTGCACTCTCAAATAGAAAGATCTCCACACCACAAAACAGACAAACACCTGAGCACAAACAGACTCCCTCTGATGCCTCCAACTCAAACACCCCCCCCACCAGGCACCCAGGTGAAACCTAGCTTCCTAATGGATAGCAGCCGTCCTTTCACATGAAGCCAAGCTGCACTGAAAGCCTCCAACACGGAACAGAGTGTTGCCAGCCAATCAAAGCCACAAAACAGACAGAAGCAACCAGAAACACCAATCAATCAAACTCCAAGTCCAGTGAACACAGACCCAGACTCCTAGCCAATCAGAATAGACCAGCCTCGAATTTGAAACCAGAAGCTGTGAGACCCACATCCATACAGAAGCCTGATGATGGCAGATGAGATTCTGCTGAAACGTTGCTACAACTTTAACAGCACTATAATGACGTGGGATAATACCCGAAGGAAGATGAACAGCACACACACACACACACACACACACACACACACACA
>BLBF01000062.1:11004485-11017052 GCA_015471245.1 Laticauda colubrina
TATATATATATATATATATATATATATATGTGCTGTTTAGCTTCCCTAAGAAACCAGAAACACCAATCAATCAAACTCCAAGTCCAGTGAACACAGACCCAGGCTCCTAGCCAATCAGAATGAACCAGCCTCGAATTTGAAACCAAAAACTGTGAGACACACATCCATACAGAAGCCTGATGATGGCAGATGAGATTCTGCTGAAACGTTGCTACAACTTTAACAGAACTACAATGACGTGGGATAATACCCGAGGGAAGCTAAACAGCACACATGTAAGTACCCGCGAAAGCCTAAGAAAACACACACACACACACACACACACACACACACACACACACACACACACACATATATATATATATATATATATATATATATATATATATATATATATATGTCAAATAGTTATTTTTAATAGATTTAGGACCAATCTTGCCAAGTCCAGCCAATAAAAGCAGACTCATGATAAACTTTCAATAAAAAGAATACATTTTTCAATATTTTATGCCCAAGACAGATCAATCTGTTACCCTTGCATTTGAGAGAGGGAAAAAAATCAATAAAGGGGAGAGGAGACTGAATTTAACAAAGTTAGATAGGCAAACTAATGGCAATTAAACCAATTGTTCCAACAAAAGAATAGCCAAAAAAGTTTTATAAGAAGCTGGACATTTTCTGCAAATACAACTGAAACTATAGAAAAATTGAATTAATTATTTTCTGTCTGAATGAAGTAAAATGAAATGTTCAAAAGGAAATTAAATTGTACATTTTTGTTTTTGCCCAAATTATATTTAACTTGAAAGCAGTTTTGTACAGTAATTAAGTTGTCAGCCTTGATACCCAGAGATCAATGAGTTCTAGTCCTGCCTTATGTATAAAGCCAGCTGGGTAGCCTGGACCAGTCACTGTATCTCAGCCCTAGGAAGAAGGCAAAGGCAAACCACTTCTGAAAAACCTTGCCAAGAAAACTGCAGGGACTTGTCTAAGTAACCTTCAAAAATTGGACTTTCAACTGAATGGAAGAAAAAACAAGAACTTCAAATCCCACTTTCATTTTTTCCAATATTCTGCGGTATAACTGATCCAGAAAAGAGTCCTCAGCCAAAAACAAATAGCTTAATTCCTATTTCTGAGGAATTAGACTTCAGAAATTACAGAATGTAAGAAGCAGAGCTCAAAACATATGAAAAAGAACCTAAGGAAAGGTATATCAGTAAATATTTTGTGTGGGCAATGTAGTTTGCAGGTACTCTTTCATGTTTTCCTCTCTTAACTTTAAATTTTAGGAATGATTAACCCTAAACCTAATTTTAATATTGTTCTATGAACAGATCTCTATGGAATTCCTAGTTTAAAATAAAGACAGAACAGACAAAAATCTCTCATTCCCTGAATGGAAATCAAGTCTATGAAAAGAAAAGAAAAGCATCAATTTCTCTCTGATGATCTTGGAAAATTGATGCTATTCCACAAAGATGGAAGAGAACCTTTCATAATATTGCTTGCAGAGCCACAATGATTTTTGCCAGGATATGCCAATGATATGTCAGGATGTTATATTTTCTTTTTAGAAAAGTGTTCTTCAGTTTGTAACATGTCTAGAATAGAGGTATACAAATACATTTCCTGAACTCCAATGCAGCTCCACAAAGTCCTTGGCATATTTAAAGTTGCATTTTTATGGGAAAAAAAGGAAAGCTATTAAGCATATGGGCAGCAGTCACAAATCATTTAAACTATGTTATAAACATCAATTTATATTAAATGAAATTCTATTTTTGTCCTGGCCATAGCCACTTTTTGAAGTGTTCCTCCAAGCTGTGGATCAACTCTCCTATAGAAAACTCCTTGTTTTCTGAAGACTGGAACAAAAGTGGCCTAGAGGCCTTATGTAATATATTCCTCCTTTATAGTGCTCTGAAGACTGAGAGCACACTAATGACTCAGGATTTTTCATTTGCCAGTCATCCATCCATTCTCCTTCCATTCTTCCCATGGTGCTGAACCAGACGTGACTTCTCTGCATTACTATGTTAAGCAGCAGTAGCAGCAAAAATCAAATAGATCAGTAAAATGTATCAGCCAAAGCCTATCATGCATACATGCTCAGCAGCAACTGAAATTTAATGATCAACCCTTTCAATGGTCTTCTAACCCCAAAAAGAGGAGTGTTGGCTAACTCATCTGACAGTGTTTTTCTGATCTTACCCCTCATACCATTGAAAAGGTTAACATAGTGCATGCGCAGTGATTCCAAGAGCCAAGCCTGAGTCACACTCCCCCATGCCTTTTTATGCTGCCAGTAGATACAATACCTGAGGTTGGAAGAACTTCAGAAGTGTAGCATCAAATACAAGGGAAACATGAGGAGAGAAAGGAAAGAGAGAACACAGAAATATATAAAACTGCTATATAAATACAATCTACAAACATGGCAGCCTGAGGCTGTAAGAAAAAGAAAACATTTTAACCGATCATTTCCAATCAATAATACTGTAATGGCCATTAAAACCCGTACAAGAAGTTGTGGTAGATACAAATCCTTTCTTTTTTTAATCTGGGGATTAATGTTCCATTCTGTTTATGGATTTAATTCAACAAGACTACATACCGTTAGCTTTGATTTATTTTCCTTGAGGATTAGGAGAAATCCTACTCAAGTACAATTTATTGCAAGTTCATTACCATTTCTATGTTTATGATGCATGAGGCGCTATAGCATGCAAATAACCACAAGTCAGTGGGTTTTTTTTTTCATTCTAATTACCTGGCTCAAATAATATCTATGCAAAATGGAAGCCATGGTTCTTTTATCATCATCCATCCATCCACCTACCCATCCACTCAATGTTTCTTAAATTTGTAGTAGAAATGAAAACGGCAAGGTTTGTTTCATTTAAGACAACTCCAAATGCTTAGCCGTGTACTGGCCGTGGTCTACAGAAATCATTCATTAATAAACTGAGGAATCTTCTTTTATTTAGACAGCCTGACAAAAACTCACTTGTGAGATTCATTTGAAAACCTATTAAGACTCTCGGTCCACAAAATAACTGCAACATTTATTGAATCCTTACTGAATTCCAGTTGTAACACTCCACAGTTCTATGCATACTGGCATTCAATCGATAACATAGAATGGCTTTTTGCTTGGTGTCTGCAGTACTCACAAAGCAATGTGAACAAATGCACAATGTTCTTTCTTTAACATCAGCATGTATATTGTAACTACAGCACATAGCAGTTACAGCTAATCATCACTGCTGATGAGTTCCAGGACAGCATGTTGTTAATTTACACTTCATCAGAAATTGCCTGAAGGAATAAAGAAAGCTAACAAACCCAATGTGAATGGCATACATCTGCCTAAGCCTCTGATTTTGGGCAAACCATTTCTGATTTTGACCACATGTAGCAAACAAGTTATCACAGTCAAAATGTTGTATCAAAATAGGAACCTCAACTAGCAACACACTGAGTTTGAATCCAGATTCAGCTTTAAAGTATAGTCAATGTAAATCATAACTGGTACACAATGTTTTCTTGGAAACTTTCCCTTTTATATACATGAAGACAAAGGAAGGTATAATGTACGTGAGACAGAAAAAAATGATGTCAGTTCCTTTTTGTACTGATAGACTGTGGTTTGTTATATTTAACTGCAAATGCTATACTTATAATCTCAAATTATTTCAGACTCCAGAAATAATTACAAATACATTTGCAATGGTTGTATGTTATGGCTGACAGACATATTCAGATTACTGACAAAGTTATGATTACAATAGCTATCAACATCTAACAGATTCAAGATTAAAGCTTTTATAAAAATATATTATTATTTTGATACTAATTCTAATACAGTAATGAAATTATTGGATTTTTATCATCCATGGATCTTTAATTTTTAAGAAAAAGTTTGGTGTATCAAATGACTGCAGATAGCAACACAAAATCCAGTTTTCAAAGTAATTCCCATTCATTGCCTGCCAAATTATACATTTTTCTCCTGCACAAGAGAAAATACTTTGGGTAGAAATGGTTGGCAAGAAATATATATAAAATATGTTGAGTGATTGCCTGCTCAGTGACAAATGTGAAGCAATTCATGTTTCAAATGTCTGTTCAACTGAATGATTTTTCCCACATTTTACAATTGGGAAAATAAAAAGCAGCAATTAATTATATAAAGCTCAGGCCTAAACAGAAATTGAGATCTTCCTGGAAATGTGAAGAACGTTAAGAGCAAGCTTTGTTTTGTTTTCACTTTCCTGAGGGCTGTTGAACTTTCACTTAGTTTAACAATTTTTTTCACAAAGAGTGTTTTATTCTACCATGAATCTAGAAGTTGTGACTTTTTCTTCCTGAGGATCATCTGTTGAACCAAAAGGTGCTGGGAAAGGGCAATAATGCATTCCTAGTTTGTCTCTTAGAGAGGAGACTGGATCTATCTGTGATATATATTTCCCTGTAGCAATGAGCATTATTTAAACTGCTGAATTTATAGACACACTCTCATACTGAGTAACCTGATTTTAATACAGTACTATTATTTGCTTTTTATTATTTCTAATTTCAAGTGGAAGTATTCAAATTACTGTATATATTCTTTCCTCAATGAGATAGCTTGAGAAAATTATATTCCCTGTTACTAATTAAACCATCCTTTGATAATTAGGAAATTTTGCTTATTTTTTATTACTTAAAATATACCTCATGTGGGAAAGTGGTTTTCCTTGATAGAGAATTTATCTGCTCTAAAAGAGGAGAAATAATGTTCTTCTGTTTTTGGCATTCAATCACTCATGAGTCTGGGGGCAACATTTTAACCAATTTTTCCCTAATGGCCTAATTTCAAGGGAAAATTGCAGATGGAATATTCCCTTTCTTGACAATTTCTGGGGCATATAAAGAGACCTTTTCCATAACTGCAGAGGTATATAATCACGAATGTTCCACCAGCTATGGGGATTTCAACTCCCATTATCTCACACTATTAGAAATAGTGTTCTTGAAATTCTTGATAGTGGATAAAAATGTCAAATCCAGTCTAAACCTCTGGATAACTGTGCAACCAACCAAAATAATAATAATCAGGACCAAATATAAAGTCCTACAGCTGACTAGGAAAAATCACAGATATGAATATCGGATGGGAGGGACACATACTGGAAAGTAATACATTTAAAAATAATTTGATATCCTGGTGGATCACAAGTGGAATATTACTCAACTGTGATGATATTGTAGAAAAAAAGTAAATACATTTTCATACTGCATCAATCAAGTGCAGAATCAAGCTCAATTATGTCATTGTTCCTCTCTATTCTGTACTGGTCAGACCATAATATATTGCACCCAGTTTTGGTTAACATGATTTAGGAAGTACATTGATAAACTGGAGCATGTCCAGATGAAAGGAACTAAGATGATCAAGAGTTTAAAAGAAAAAAAACATTGGAACAATTGGAGACACTGGATAAGCTTAGAGTGCGAAACAGAATGAGATTTGATTATTGTTTTCAACCCATCTGAAGTTATATAAAAGATTAGGCAACATTGTGATGTTCAAGAAACATTCCATAAGAGACCATTATAAAGACTTCTGGTTGCTCTTCTGTCATGGTTGGAGCAAAATCCGTGATCATGCGTGGTTTTGCTTCGAGCTCTCTTGTTGGAGGGTCCCAATTGGGACTGGAACCACCCTGGAGGGGTGGTGAAGAAAGGAGAAATCACTAAGAGGGTTGAGGGGAGCTGCATCTCCCCTCTCTGAAACCTCCCTCTCCAAAGACAAGTTGCAGTGGTGGTCAGAAATAGTAGATGTAGATGTTTTTAATGTTTCGTATGTTTGTCTGTTTGTAAAAAATTAATAAAAATTTATAAAAAAAAAAAAAAAAAAGAAATAGCCACCATGAAGACAGGAAGTAATCCGGAAAGCGAAGACTGTGCTGGAGAGGTGAAGTTGTGAGCAGAGTGTGAACCAGGCTAAACAACTGGATATTAAGGTACCTGGAATTAAGAAATAAAGGAACTTTTTGGATGAAAGTGTATAGAAGTGGCGACAGAGAGAGAAAGGAGGAAATTGGAACTCATAAAACTGGCTTTGAATGTTGAAACAAACTAATTTGGAGGTGAAAACTTAGAGGAAAATATTTGATCACAAAAGGCTTGGAAATTAAATTGAATAATTAATGGATTTTTGGCACTAAACAGGCATAAGTAAATGCTGGAACTGAATGTGTAGAAAAGAAATAATAGCTAATAACTGGAATTAACAAAATTAGTAAAAGTTTTATAAAAAAGAAGGAAGAAGTGAAAGAAAAGGTGGAATGTGGAAATAGAATTGAGAGCGCCACCTTATGGTGCAGGAAAAATTTCAGTGACTCTTTTAAAAGTGTTTGGTCTTTTTAAAATTGACTTGGAACTTAAAAGAAAATAAGAAAAACTCCATTATAATAGAATTAAAACCCTGAAAAGTGAAATAGTAGAATATTACAAAGGGAGAGATATTTGAAGAAATTGTTTTGGAACTACCTGGTGACATTGGGAAAAAGCTGGGAAAGAAACCAATAGAAACAACCTGGAAACAAAAACTTATGGACGTTGATTGTTGAAATTAAATATAAAAGATGCTGGTTGAAATAACTTACTGGATATTTGGACTGGATATAATTATTAAGGAGGGAGGGAAGGATCAACCTAAAAATGGAAGAATTATTTGACCAACTCTTATCCTAAGATAGCACCCAACCAGAAAATAAAGAGAAAGAGGAAGCAAACAAGAATGAAAATAAATTACATTGTTAGGAGGGTGAGAGACAATGGGTAAAAAAATAATAAGGAAGGAGATTCTGCAAGTAATGTGTTGTGATATATAAGAATAAGGATTTGAAAATGGATAAGATTGGAACTGATTTTTTCTTTTCTATTTTTCTTTTTTTCAAGGATTATTGTAATACCAGATATAGATTTTATTGAAATAGATATTTGGCAATCAGCGATGTATAAAATTAAAATGAATCATGAGTATTGAGATGGAAAGATTAACATCAGTTTCTATAATTAATTGAATAGATTAATATTTTTGCATTATACAAATGATTTATAAGGTGATTAAGAAAAAGAATACCATGCAAAATCTGACTTAAAATATATGTATAGATGATATGAAGTAGATAGGAGAATATTAGTATTCATGTAGAATGAGGTAATTATAATAAATCAAAGGAAATAAACAGAGGGAAAGTATAATAGGAAAGCAAATAGGTAGTCAGCTTGAACTGACAACCAAATGGGACAATTTTTAACTAATAAAATAAGGATGGAATTTTTGAACAATAAATGGAATAACAGTATGTGTAAAATCGCAAATATGACAGATAAAAGTGAGAGGTATAATGAATATTGAAAAGAAATAGGAATTTTAGATAATATTGTAAAAGAAAGATATGAGAATATTTTAAGAAAAACTAAGTAAGTTAAGTTATGAACTGAAATTGAACAAAATAAGTTTAATGAATATAATATTTGGGAATATTTAAAAGAAAATAACATAAGCAATAATAAGATATGAAACTGAATAAGAAAGATGGAGATATAACCATGGTCATGTTTGTACTGAAATGTAAAAACCTGGAATCACACTGCTTGCCAAAAGAGATGTTTAAAATGTATGTATGTATGTATGTATGTATGTATGTATGTATGTATGTATGTACATACATACACATCAGTGGTGGGATTCAAAATTTTTTAGTACTGGTTCTGTGGGTGTGGCAGGGGAAGGATACTGTAAAATCCCCATTCTTTCTCCACCCCACAAACCTACTTTCCAGCTCCATTCTCCTGTGCAGGGCAACAAAAGAAGACCCAGCCAATCAGCTGGGAGCTTAGGAGGCAGAGAAGAGGTGGGGGCAGGGCCAGTCAGAGGTGGTATTCTGGACTACTCAAAATTTCTGCTACCGGTTCTCCGAACTACTCAAAATTTCCACTACTGGTTCTCCAGAACTGGTCAGAACCTGCTGAATACCACCACTGATATACATACATACAAAAGAATAAATTGAATAATGAAATTACCATGCATGTACAAATAATATGGTGATTGGCATTCAAAGAATTTATTGGAATATTGAATAATTTAACAATAAAGGATTATAATTTAATACAAATATAAGCATTAATATTAGAATTATATAAACTTGATGAATGTGAAGGATATGATAAATGTTGTTGTTTCTGTTTGCACCAAAATGTATGATGCTTAGGTGCCACACTGTTTATATATTGATGTGTAAAAGTAGAATAAATAAAAAACTTGATTATATAAAAAAAGAAACAAGTATAAGGATATAGACTTCAAATGGACATCAGGAAAAATTCTTAATGATAAAGAGTTACAATGAAATATATTTCAGGAGAAATGGTGAGCTCTCTTTTTCTGGAGGCATTTAAGTAGAGGCTAGATAGTAGTCCATTGGGAATATAATACATTGCTCAAAAAAATAAAGGGAACACAAAAATAAGACATCCTAGATCTGAATGAATGAAATATTTTTATTAAATACTTTGTTCATTACATAGTTGAATGTGCTGACAACAAAATCACACAAAAATTATCAATGGAAATCAAATTTAGCAACCCATGAAGATCTGGATTTGGAGTTACACTCAAAATTAAAGTGTAAAAAAACACTACAGGCTGATTCAACTTTGATGTAATGTCCTTAAAACAAATCAAAATGAGGTTAAGTTGTGTGTGGCCTCCATGGGCCTGTATGACCTCCCTAAAACACCTGGGCATGCTCCTGATGAGGTGGCAGATGGTCTCCTGAGGGATCTCCTCCCACACCTGGACTAAAGCATCCCCTAACCTCTGGACAGTCTGTGGTGCAACGTGGTGTTGGTGGATGAAGCGAGACATGATGTCCCAGATGTGCTCAATTGGATTCAGGCCTGGGGAACGGGCGGGCCAGTCCATAGCATCAACGCCTTCATCTTGTAGGAACTGCTGACACACTGCAGCCACATGAGGTCTAGCATTGTCTTGCGTTAGGAGGAACCCAGGGCCAACCACACCAGCATATGGTCTCATAAGGGGTCTCATCTCGGTACCTAATGGCAATCAAGCTACCTCTGGCGAGCACATGGAGGGCTGTGTGGCCCCCTAAAGAAATGCCACCCCACACCATTACTGACCCACTGCCAAAATGGTCATGATGAAGGATGTTGCAGGCAGCAGAACATTCTCCATGGCATCTCCAGACCCTGCCACGTTTGTCACATGTGCTCAGTGTGAACCTGCTTTCATCTGTGAAGAGCACAGGGCGCCAGTGGCGAATTTGCCAATCTTCGTGTTTTCTGGCAAATGCCACATGTCCTGCACGGTGTTCGGCTGTAAGCACAATCCCCACCTGTTGACGTTGGGCCCTCATACCACCCTCATGGAGACTGTTTCTGACCGTTTGAGCAGCCACATGCACATTTGTGGCCTGCTGGAGGTCAATTTGCAGGGCTCTGGCAGTGTTCCTCCTGTCCCTCCTTGCACAAAAGTGTAGGTAGCGGTCCTGATGTTGGGTTGTTGCCCTCCTATGGCCTCTTCCACATCTCCTGATGTACTGGCCTGTCTCCTGGTAGCGTCTCCATGCTCTGGACACTATGCTGACAGACACAGGAAACCTTCTTGCCACAGCTCGCATTGATGTGCCATCCTGGATGAGCTGCACTACCTGAGCCACTGGTGTGGGTTGTAGACTCCGTCTCATGCTACCACTGGAGTGAAAGCACCGCCAACATTCAAAAGTGACCAAACCATCAGCCAGAAAGCATAGGAACTGAGAAGTGGTCTGTGGTCACCACCTGCAGAACCACTCCTTTATTGGGGATATCTTGCTCACTGCCTATGCTTTCTATCTGTTGTCTATTCCATTTGCACAACAGCATGTGAAATTGATTGTCAATCAGTGTTGCTACCTAAGTGGATGGTTTGATTTCACAGAAGTGTGATTGACTTGGAGTTATACTGTGTTGTTTAAGTGTTCCCTTTATTTTTTTGAGCAGTGGAGATTCCTGCACTGGACAAGGATCACACTAGATGATCTCCATGATCCCTTTCAAATCAAATCTTAAAATATGATTCTAAGGGGGAAAAGAATCTTATTATCAGATTTGTTGCATAAACTGTTTAGGTTGGATTGTCTTTCTCATAGCAACATATACAATCTCGATGTTTGCTTGTTATAACTGTCACAATATTATAAGGTTCAGAATCTCTGTATCTATTTCAGATGGAAGCAAAGCTTGTGGTGCCTTGCTTCTCTAACCAAGGATTTCATAAAGTAGAGTGGAGCAACTTTGCCTGAATGAGTCTCCCTTGTTTTGTAGTTTCTAGTTCTCCCAAGACTCTTCAGTCACCAAATTACATTTTTTTTTACTTTTAGCACTTTATATATGTATATTAATACTTTAAAAGGCTTAACACAACCAATTCACTGAAAAACAACAAAGTAATTCTCAAACACCCCCTAACCCAAAGACTGAAAATTCTGGCTAGATGTTTTTTGCAGATGTTCCTTCACTACCAAACACAATTCAGATACTCCCATCACTCTCCCCAACCCATTAGATGTTCAGAGTAACTTATACTTTGAGCTTAGAAAGTGGATTTGCCACACAACACATTACCAATCATGACCAATCAAAGATGAAGACCACACCCAAAGCAACCTATAAAAAGCAGAATATTAGGGACTGGTTAGGTAACAATTATAAAATGAATATCATTTGAAAAATAGCAATATAGAATGCTACCTAAAATATAAATGATGATGGTAATGACAAAAGAAAATGATAAATCTATCAAGCAATTCCCAAGGAAGAATACTTTCATAGTATTGAAGGGACAGCAGATTGCCATAAATAAATGAAGACACCTAGTAAAACGATATACATAACACCAAAAATATAAAAAGTGGAATGTTGGTCTGTTTTAAAATGTTAATATTTAATAGCATCATGTCATAAGTGAATAATGAAAAAAATGAAGTCAGAAAATGAATGATATTGTCTAAAATAAGGAATACTATTCCAAACAACCTTTTAAAAAAATATTATAGGATCAATTGTCCATTTTAAGAACCTCAAAGGATTATTTTATTATTTGAACTGCTTTCTTTCGCAACTCACTTATTTTAAGTATTAAAACAATCCACCCTCCTTAATTATAAATGCAAAATTTAATCAGTAAAACATAATAGACATGTCAGTATGTTGGTCTATGTTTCTATGAAAAATTGGCTAGGAACCAATTTTTGGTTCATTTAAACACAAGTGATGAAAAACAAGGCTATTCAAATATTACTCTCCTGGCCTATTCAAATGTTACTTCCCTGGCCTGGGAAATAGTTAAAAGATGGACATAGTATAAAACTGAAAGGATTTAGATAGAGACCATTTAGGATTTACTGAGCTACTCTTTGGAAACTCAAGGTTGCTTGAAACTATTTTACAAAAAGCCTATTTTATTGCAATAGGAAAAAATGACTTCTGTCCAACCATTTCCACAAGGAACAGTAGCAGGCAATCACTTGAAGTCTTCAACTGTACACTGAGTCTTTTGAAATCAGAGCAATAACAGGGTCTATGGAATATTCTTAACTCTATTGTGAGTTCTATAACCAACATGTACCTTATTTCATAAAAGACTCAAATGAAAAAGAAAGGAAACGTCAAGCACTTGTATTCCTGTCTCTTAGCATCTTGGTCATGGCCATAACTATTGTAGACAGTAGTCAAAGTTCTATTTAGTCATTCTAAATCACGTCAGCGAACAGTGTGTGGAGTCAGGCCTGTTCTCTGCATTGTTGCATCTACTTCTTGTCTAAGTGTTGGGGGAAACAAAGCAGCACAATCCTGGTCTCCCACTCCTTATCTTATTGGCTGCATTATTTAAAATGCTCAGTTAAGTCTCTTGAAAACATCATAATTTGTTCTCTCAAGCATTTATTCAGTAATTTGCAGAAAATTTCAGAAACTAAGGAAACATGGTTGGGCAAGATTCATGCCCACAGCATACCAGGGCCAAACTTCACATATCAATGTATCAACTGCCATCTATATGTTACAAAAAAATTTCATCACCGTTCACACCTCCAGCTCCACATCTCTCACACTGAAGAGCTGCATCTGCATCCATATCACTTACCTTCATTCAGTGGAATTGGAGATTCCCCTGTGGCAGGCTCACCTTCTCCAATCTGTGTCCTGCCACGCAGATTGAACCTGTAGCGTGAGATAGGATCCGTCCTCTGAAGTAAAAACTTTGTCTGATTAGGAGAGAAGACCTCTACCATTGTTCTGCCAGTTTTGGATCCGTTAACTGAAGAGAGAGGCAGGCTGTGTATGCTTCAGTCTTGTTTTCAGAAACATGCTCACGTACACATTTGACCAACTGTTATCCAAAGTTAGCACCTAACACAGCCCCTGACTTTTGTTAAGATAGTAAGGATGGAAGTAAATAATAATAATAATAATAATAATAATAATAATAATAATAATAATAAT
>BLBF01000062.1:11017062-11045651 GCA_015471245.1 Laticauda colubrina
ATAATAATAATAATAATAATAATAATAATAATAATAATAATAATAATGGGAAATGTGAGAAAAACTAAATAATAACTATTATGCCAGAAGCTTACATTAGATATATAAGACTCTTCAAGGAATTTGTCAGTATATAAAGAATTATTTGGACAAATATGAAATTTGCTCCTAACAGGAGCAAGATGTTTTAGGAAGGCACATGTTTTGAAAGACAAATGGAACACATTTTTGAAAATACCTTTTAAGTAAGCAACTTTTAACAGAGTTGAAAATTACATTTCACAGATAAATGTTTCCTCACAATGATTCCTATGAAATGCCATTGCATTAGGATTCAACTTCGAAAGACTGATTAATAAAATGATAAAAGCAAAACAACAACCAGAAAAATGAGCATGGGACATACAGGCTTGGTATCTAAGAGTGTATCCAATAAGAATGCCATTGGGATGCTCAGGATGTTCCCATTCCAAGGTGACGGTTTCCAAGTTTGGCTGACGAATTCGGAAATACCTTGGGGCACTGGGTACTTGAGTAAAGTATAGTTGTGGAGAGAGAAGGGAAGAAAATATATATATATCAGGTAACAAAATCTAAAATGCAGGTAGTGCACATAGAAGTATTTGGTATAGATGGCATAAATGTAACTTATTAAAACCACACCACAGTTTCCGTGTGTTTTTAATAAATACAGTTTGGACATTCTGCAAAGGATAAGGCTATTTTTTTATTTTTGCATTCTGGATAACTATGCAGTGGATGTAATATGACTGTATACTGTGCTAATGGCCTAAATAATAATGAGGATGAAATTGTCAGCTATAAATTATGTTGAGCTCAAAAGCCAAACTTCTTGTCTCCCATTTAGAACTATAGAGTTAATCAGTTGGGTAAGCAGTTTTTATCACATTTGTCTGTTATGTTGAAGATTTATTCTTTCTACAATGAGGTCAACTCTGCTTCTTAAGATGAACATAAAAACCTATCAGAATAGGAATTATGAAACTCAATATTAAGCAGTAAAGGTCACTTTTTATTCATGACATGTCTGATGAACTCAAGCTAATTCATGATGATGCCAAAATGAAGCAACAGGATATGTTAGAAAGAAACTGCTGTCACTGAGCACAGCTGAAAAGACTTGTCAAGATTGATGTTAGCCCTCTGGGTAGATCAAGTAGGAAACAGATTCCACAGGAAGACTAGAACTATACATTGAGATAGATTATAACAACAGAATGTTGTAAGCTAATTGTGCTTTACTGTTCCCTTCCTATTCTCCAAGGAATCAGAGATAACCTTCCTAAGTCTCTTCCATTATGATCTTATTTCCTAGGACTCTTTCCTTATATCATGATTTTTGTCAAATTCTCACAAGGGAATCTCCCTGATTCTCCATCAGGTCTTCCTTCAGTGAGACCAACCCTTGCTATTAGGATAACCATGTCAATCTTTTAAGTAATACAGAGTTGGGCACAAATATTTGGCATAAAAATGGCTAAAGTTGCTGTACATTTTCTAAACCACTAATTTCTATTAAAATTCTATATTTAATTAGAAATCTGTGGTTGTCCTACAAATCCTATCCATTTCAACTGAAAACTAGTTAGAGCTGTTTATGTTTTTCCTGACAGGGGAAGTGTCCTTTTCCAATTCTCATTCCATATTGAGCTCTGAGTCAGAATGGGCAGCTTCTGGAAGAATATTGAAACAGTCCCCTGAACCAGAAGGACAATCTCTGTTGATCCCTAATGAAGAGTGTCAGATTGTATCATAAGAATATATGGCTGTATAATAGCATCTTTAGCTTAGTCTTCTATCGGATGCATTAAATTGTTTCACACTGATCATAAACCAGGCTTCAGAATAATAGATTACAAGATTACTTGTCTAGTAATCAAATTAAAAGAGCTCTGGAGAGGAAAAGTCGCCTTATTCATAAAAGGGGTAACATATAGATTTAATAATAGTCCTATCTGACATCATATAGGAAGACTCCTGCAGTAGAACTTCTCTTTTTCTTTGTTTTCCAAGCTTACATTTTATAGGCTTGAGAGGACAGTAAAAATGAGGCAGAATCTGTTCTGAAATAGTGCTTGTTCCATTAGAAAAACAGATGCTATTTTATCCTAAGATTTCACTTTTCAAGAGATATAACCAGATGGATTCTTGACTAAAAGTACGAAAGAATTTCTATTCTATGTGCAGTTCAATTACTTTAGGAATCACTGCAATTATATCAAAATATTAGTCACTTTCTTACTTAACACAGGGCCCACCAAATATGATGATCTTGAAGCATATGCACAGACCAGGGCTGTGCAAATAAAAAATCTCGATGATCACTAGAAAGGCAACAAAGAGATAGTGTTTTCAATTTCTCTTTTCTCTTATCTTATAGTTTTTGAATGGTCACTCTACAAGACTACAGTATATAGGACCTATTACATATTCCACCACATTGGGCTAACAGAAACTCCTCATCTTCATATTTCACACACAAAAATGATGTATTTTCCAAAGCTGTGTAAGTATTAGGGAGAAACCTACCTCCTTCAGGTGTTGTGAATTCCAGAATTTCACTCCGAGGCCCATCTCCTCTCCCGTTGACTACAACCATTTCCAATTTGTAGTTGCTGTAAGGAAACAGCCGGGACACTATGCCCCGTGTCCGGTCTCCAATAAAACCCATAGACTGCTTTTTCTTAGAGACCCATAGATTCTTCAGCAAACTACTTTCTCTCCAGTAATAAGCCTTCAAGAAACAGGTAAGGCAAATAAAGCTTCTCTTGTTTTAGTGTTATTAAAAATATACCTGTGCATTTTCAGCTTTCACACAAGAATTAGCTCAAACATAAAAGTCATTCCACAAGGAAGAAGGAGACCAACAACATAAAGTCATGCTACAGTATTAACAACAACCTATTTTCTCTTCCCCTAAAACTAGACCAAGATTTCAGCCTTCACAATGTTCATTCTTTTTTCCTCTCGCTGATGACTTCATAGTTTGGCACAAAATGTTGTCTGTCCAAGTTCACTTGTGGCCAGTAAGAGTCCATTAATTTGGAGATATAAATGGTATAAGAAGAAAAAGATGCAAAAAGAATATCCTGTGAAAAAAAATCTTCAGATTGGAAAATGTATTAGAATAAATTTCTCTCACCTGGTGTTTTAAGCAACTGTCTTTGATGGCTGGGAATTCTGGAAGCTGAACTCCCAGTACATCTGAGAAACCACAGTAAGAGAAGGCTAAGGTAAAGATATGCCACTGCCACAGTTCTAACAGGACTTTTAACATTGATTGGTTTTTTTGAGTTTTCTGGTTTATTTGTCTGTTGTTTTTTGTTAATTTGACAAAAAGCTGATTTTAAAAAAGTTTTTTAACACAATCATCAGGATAAAATCCATTGCTATTGTTTTGAGAGATCATTATTCCATTAGCACATTTATTAAATTCTGATTAGGCCAAAATAGAATGTTCACGTGTTGATTAATAAAACATGCCAAATGCACATGAAGGATGACACAAAAGTTGGGAAACTATCCGAGAAGCTGCTTTTCTTAATCACAATAAGTCAAATTCAGGAAGTTCAGAATGAAGAAAGAAACCAGTTCTATATTATTAGCTGAAGAGGTATACAGCATAGCAGCTACTCTGAACTGCTCTTTTGTTCCAAACCAATCAATGATCAGATGATTAAAACTACTGATATACAGATGATACAGCATGGAGTATGGATATGTTTGGCTAAATTGACCAAATTATGATGTTTCGCACAATGATTCATTAATTTTTTACTTTTCAAATGTATAAGTTTGCCTTCAGATGGCAGATTTTTTTTTAATACTACAGTTTTTTAATACTACAGTTGTATTATGTATGAAAATAAGATTTTAAAAATGTAACATTTTATAAAGAAAAATTATACTAAACTTTGGAAAAATGAGACTATGAAGCTTTGAAGCAAAAAACACATACATCCTGTAAATCCAAAGCTGAATTAAAACGTATCATGTTAAATGAGGTAAGACTGCAAAAATTCACCAAAATATTAAAATGAGCACTGCTAAACCACCCCAGCTTTCTTCCTGACAAAGAAAAAAATTAATTTGACTGTCAAGTCTTGAAACCTGCCTCTCCACAACACTCAGTACTGAGCCCAAGAAGAATATTGTTCTACTATACCATATTTGCAGTCAAAACTTACATCTGCCTGAAGTATAATTAGTGCATATGTACTTCTCCAACGTTTGGGGCTACAACTTCTGGGCTTCTCAGCCAAAATAATTGTGAGGATTTTAGGAAGACATTCATCTGAAATGATATAGGGTCTCCTCCTTGAGAAGTGGTTGGATTAGAAGACCTCCAAGGTCCCTTTCTTCTCGACTGAATTATACTCCAGGACTATCTAGGAAACACTTGGTAGAAGGTAGTTGTAACTAAAAGATGCCCTATTATTGAGTAATGATTTTTCTCTGGAACTAAAAGAAGAAGGAAAATCTTTTGTATCTGAATTTGATATATGTTTTCTTTGCTGTAAATGCTATCTTCTTAGAAATGGTCTCCATGTCTTTCAGCAGCTTTTAGATCATTTGTGTCATCTCCATTTTACTATGTGCAACAGATCATCTCGTCAGTTGTCATTAGTGACAAGGGTTAGCCATATTAATACTACCAAATAGTACTAAAATTATTGGGATTTGATTGTGCTCACTCTATATTCCTTGAGCTGTCCCTGGATGGTTTCTGGGTACACTTTACTCCATTGAAGGCTGATTGCTGTACTGTTTACAACTTTGAGCTTAATATCAGTAGGGGCAGCCTTAGGATCTAAGTGCAAGGAATAAAGCAAAGCAGAAATTGACAACCCAACAATACCTGAAAGAAAATTAAATATGAGAGAAAACTAATTTTTTTAAGCTGCAGAAGATTGTTCCATATCACTGTCTCAGTAGTTGTACTATCTTGTCAAAAATATGATGCTGCCATCTCATGGACACAGAAAGTAATTTCACATTCACACAGTTTTTGTATAGTGGCGGGACTAATCCTACCACCATTTTTTTAAAATTTGCTATTGACATCACATTATTATAGTACTTATACTATAATATAAGGTTGACAAAATTAATGTTACTAGCAGAAACCCCAACTTTTAAAGCCACTTTATGGCATTACACAAGCAGACAGGATAGTCCAAAATCATTATAAAGATGAACAGAACACCACCAATTTATAAGGAAAGAAAGACATGGGGATGGGAAGAACTTAGTTCTCTCTCACACACATATACACAGACTTATAATATGATAATCTAAATGTGCATCCATAGAAACCCAATTATAATGTAGAATTATCATCATCATAAGGTAGAATTTTCAATTATCACATTTTACATTTTGTCAGTTTTGTCAATCTACTATGAGATATTCAATACATACTCAAGCCTACAAGAGCAACCTGAACACCATATTATATTATTTCCTGTGCAATGCTCTACACATGTTACTTAGTAGGTAAAAGAAGAAATAACACTGCTATTTATTCTACCGAACTGAATGCTTTTAATGAAAAGTGTGTGATGTCTTGCATCCAAAAGAAAGAATCTGGCTATTTTATTTCCTTGTTTTCTTTTATTTCTGAAGGCAAGCTTGTATTTTTACCAACAGATGCCAAATGTTTCATGAATAAACATTAAATTGATTGAATTTTATATTACAATCATAAACCATTATATTAATTGTAAAGATACAACATATATATTTGAAACTAATAATAGGAAGGAAGGAAGAAAAGAAGGAAGGATCTATTATAGCAAAAGAAACTTCTTTGTAATCATGCAAATGGATAAAGCTTTAAAAGAAACTTTGATTTTATGACTGTGCTGTCTATAGTCCTGAAACAACAATGCTTATTCATATTGTCCCACATTTGATAATGGGTGGTGATAATGGGTTGTATGAAACATGGAAGTGGAGCTTTATAGCTACAATTATTCCACCAATCTCCTCTTTTTCAGTGTATTTTTTTTCTTTCAAAATGTGTATTAGAAAGAGCCATGGAGCACTCTCTGGACCCACTGTCTGCCACTTGCAATATTCATGATGGGTAGAGTAAAGACAGTTGGCCCCCACTGTAGCCGCCTTGTTCACAGGCTACAGTAACTAAAACTGATCTCATAAACTCAGACTGGTAGGTCTAACCTCAGCAAGTATCTTAGTATGTCAAAGTAGTTAACAATTTTATTGCAATAGGTACTCAATGACCAACTGATTTTATTCCAGAATTAGTCCTCTTTAATGTACATCTAATTATGACATAGAGTATAAGGTTTTAGACAATGAACCTTCAGTTTCAAACAGTCCTTCCTTAGGTAAATAGTGATGGTGGCGAACCTTCCAACTATCTAGATCTACATAAGGTCAAGAAGCTGAGGCTTAGATAAAAAAAAAGAGAGATTGATTCTGGACAGGTGGTTTTAGGTCTAAAATAAGGAGCCTGACCTTGATGAACAATGTTCCCTCCAAAAATGCTGTATTAATAAACAAAGTTTGAGTGGCCTTTGTGGGGCCTAAGAGGGATATCCCCCAGCTTCAGTTGGTGTGGATTTACATCTATATCTGAAGAGAGATATTGCAGCCTCAATAGTAATTCCTTGATCATTTCATAACTGAATTACTAGATCATGCCCAATTATTGTTTATTTAACTGTTCTGATCATTTTTAGAAGGAAGAGAGTTAAGAGAAATTGGAAACAGGTATTACGCCCACCTGCCCAACCCATTATTCACAATGTCTGTAAACTGACATTTGCATTTGTATTCCAGAAAGATTATGACCATTTTTAAATATTATAGAGTCACTGTTTTAAAAATAATACATTCCTCCAAGTCATTTAGCTGAAAACATAAATTATCCAAGACAAGATATATAGTTGAATTAATACTAAGTCCAAATCAGTGGTGGGATTAAATTTTTTTTACTATGGGTTCTGTGGCTGTGACTGGGCATAGCTGGGTGGGCATGGCTTTTTTTTTTTTTTGCTTTTTTACAGCCACCCCCAACCCATTTTTTGGCCTTTTGGGCCTCAGGGGAGACTCTAGGAGGGGTATTTTTGATCCCAGAAAGCTCCTCTGGGGATCAGGATGAAGAAAAAAAAAAACAGAGCCTGGAGGGGCTCACAGCACCCTCCAGCTCCGTTTTGGGACCTTCCTGGCCTCAGAAGAGCCTCTGGGGGGCATTTTTGCTGAGGAGCCTCTGGGGCTCAGGAAGAAAAAAAATGGAGGGGGGGGGGACTTGAGCCCTTCCTCCATTTTTTGCCTTCCTGAGCCTCAGCAAGGGGAATCCCAGCACATCTGATAGTATGAACAGCTCATTGTTGGGTTGGGAAAAAAAAGAAATACCTTAAGGGGCGAGCGACAGGTGGGCAGGGTAAGCGAGCATCAGGCGAGCAGAGCAAGTGAGCCAGCGGCGACTGGGTGACCAGATTGGGGGCATGGCCAGCCAGAACCTACTATCGGTTCAGTGACTCATGCCATATCCTTACTACTGGTTCACCCGATCCAGTGAAAACCGGCTGAACACCACCACTGGTCTAAATCCTTACTATATGAATCCAAACTTTAGATACTATGCCATCTTATCTCTTCTATTAACTAAATCAGTTCATTTATTTTTACATCTGTTATTTGTACCTATTTTACTATTATATTCCTGCCAACTTACCTTAGTTGTCCAAATTACATGTTATCTGCTGTGTTATGCAAACAGACTTCTGCTTGCATATTGAGATTTTCTTTTTTCCTTCTTTGCTTGAAACCCCTATGATTTCTCTGAAGGATTCACTGAATTGCCAGAACAATTTTGGAAAATAGAAAATGAAGTACTTCTTTTTTCGGCAAATGCCAAAGTTGGATACAAATCCAAAAGTACTTCAATTAATATTTGAGTTTCATTTCCATAACCTGAATACTTTTTAACCACATAATGTTGGGATAGCTTATCTCCTGAAATATTTATTGTAGGCAAATTTCAGCACTGAGTATATTAAACACAAAGAAAATTTCTTAACATTTGTAAAAGTCAGATGTGTCAGAAAAAAAGAATTTCTAAGAACAGTGAATGTATGGGTATTGATGCCTGTGGTTTGTGAAAACGCTAGGCATTCCAGATATTTTGAACATTTTCATTTCATTCTGAGAAAAATAATGCCTATTGCTGCACTTGAATACCCCTTTTGGCAAAATGCTGATCACGACAGATCTAGTATTAAAAGTTTGCCAGTTATTACCAACAAGTAAGAAGTGAATGCAATCTGCCTTCTCTATTTCCAACTTTCTCGGACTATGGCAATACTCACAATCTTCCCCTGAGTAGCCAATTACGATGTCTGGCTCCATGGCAATCCCATAATCATTTAAAGCTTGTACTTTGATCTCGTATGGTGTATAGATAGGTGTTGGCGCGACGGTATACTGACTGACATCACCCTTTACAGTTCGGTTGTTCCAACTCTCCCGTGTGTCTCTTCTTCTCCACTTCACAATGTATTTGAGATTGGGGCCATACACTTGAGTTGCATTTAATGGCTAGAAAACAAAAGACAGAAGACAAATATGGCTTAGAATATCAGAGGTATATTCCTGTATGCTGTATCTCTTCTATGACTGTTGGAGATTCAGCACCACAACAGATCTAAAAACAAACAGGTTCACTTGAAATGAAAAAGAAATTAGTCAGGCAAAAATTTCCAATTGCCAAATTGGAATTCACTGGACCACAGGCAAGAACACAACTGACATAACTTGCAAATGTTTGGGTCAAATGTTGGGTTAAAAGGCTTCACATATAAAAAGTTAGAAAGTTTACATATAAAATAAAGTAATAAATAAAGTACAATTGCATTAAAAAGAACATACACAAAGAAAAATGGGTTATTTTAGATACAAATTAAGGCTTGCTTTTTATTTTTCCTTTTATGTTTTAGCAGTGATATAAATCTTTTATAGTGCTTTAACATTCAATACCACACCAGTAGTCTTAACATTATAAATCTGTTGGACATTATTTGGAGTCATTGTGGAAAGACAACAAATTACAGCAGCAAAAGAAGAATTCAATAGCTACATTAATGATCAATAGTCAGAATTTACAACAGGGCTATGGAGCTAAAAGAAGAAGAAAATGTCCAGAATCTTTTCCAGTTGTGACTATTTTCACCTCCAGGAGTAGGTCTATGTTATAAAGCATATAAAGCCCTGGAACAATATATATTTGATGCTCCTTTATGCCATTGTTCTTTGTAATATGTTCTTATACCACACTTTGTAGAAAAACCTTAGAATAATGATGACTTATGGTACAAATATACATATCATAAACAAGTAACTTCTCTCAGGATAACTCACCGTCCATGATATAACCATATTATTTTTTGCTGTTCCTGATCCTTTAACTCCTGAAGGATTAAATTCAGGGCCTGAAATAAAGGTAAATACTGAGCAAACAATAATATTTATCTCTATATTTTTAAGCAATACCCCATTGTTTATAGACAGAAAATCTGGAATACAATGCTGATACATTTACGAGATCCACATATTTTAAATTAGACATTTAAATTGATTTAAATCAATTAGACATTATAAGTTGATTTCAATAAAAGAATAAGTTAGGCAACCATTTCTGCTACTACAGTGATGATAGCCATTATCTCCAGGTATTTAATAATTTGAAAGTGGAATACAGTACAAAATGGGGTCAATTTGACAAAGAAAATCTATCTGTATTATTTGAGATTTTTAATATTTTATTGTTTCAAATCCTAAATCTCAAAATCCAAGTGTTCACTTGATGATATTATAATCTGAAAACTGATCAGCAGAAAAATACTTGGTCATGTCAGGATTCCAGCGAACGCTTTGATAGGTAGACTGCTGAATCTGTCAGAACAATTTCATACATTAGTTTTCAGTTATACAGCAAAAAAAGTCTTCTATGTACATGTAAGAATGGAATAGTATAATATATTTGCAAGTACACCTCTTTCTCAGGAGTATTTGCCGCTTGCAGCATCTGTCCATGTTTGTGTCTGCATTCTCATTGCAGACTTTTTTCAAGCTTTCTTTTCATTTTAAGGGTATATATGCATTCAAGCCAGTTAGCACTTACGTGCCCCATTTGTATGGTAACGTTCAGAAGGCAGACTGGGATAACTGCTTCCTACATCATTCACAGCTATTACTCGGAACTGATAGTTGACATATGGTGCAAGGTGCAAGATGGCGGAGTTCACATTTCCTGGGTAACGGGAATGGTTATGCCAAGTTCCAGGTTGGAATTTATCTTCCTCAAATTCCACAATATAATCTAGAAGACAGAAATGTGGGATCTCCTAATTTGCGTTGTAATTACTGGTAAGCAGGCTTACCGTGAAATACAAACAATGAACAAAGCATGAATGTTATCATTTCACTCACCCGTAATTGGGCTGTTGTTGTCATCACCAGGAATCCAAGTTAACCTCACACTCCTTTCAGCAAGATCTGTTAGTTCAAGGTCACGGGGACGTTCTGGACGTGCTACCAGCAAAACAATATGCAAAATATAGGTTTCCCTCATGAAAGGTGAAGGTCCCAGTCCTTTTAGGCTTTCCATTAAAGTTCATATCTCTATGTTGTATATGGTAATAAGGTCAAGTTTAAACTTGTCACAGAAAAAGATGGGAATTGGATATTAAAACAAGTGGTACTACTTTAGACTGATACTAAATTATTAAAGTATAGAATTCTGTCCCACACAAAAAGTAGTCTGAGTAGAAAATTCTCCAGGATATGCTTCTTTTTTTTCCCCCTTTGCAGGGATAATTTTTAGGGAAGTACTGCAAAATGGCATCCACTTGGTAACCTTGAAATACCACGCTCTATTATTTGTTTCAAATTTTATATAACTCTGTGGCATGAATAGATGAGGCTGAAGGCTCTCTACCATCAGAGTAAAGATTTTAGAACCAATTGTTGAGAGAGAGTTTTAGATTTTAGAGAAATAATAAGTAAGAATATTTAGTGATTGTTACTCTGATTCCGGGAAGTACAGAAGAAAATTGTAAAAAACATTGCACTGTTCCAGTATCATTTGTGGCCTGCCCATATGGATGTGTTGCATTTTTTTAATCAATTGTATAGAGATGTAGAAAACATTTTGAATTAAAACTGTTTCAAATTTAAAACATCCCACTTTTTAAAAAAAATCCCAAACGGGATATTTTAAGTATTTCAAAATTGTTTTTGAATTTGAAACACTTGATATTTTGAGTATGAGTGGCTCAAAATTTGAAACATGTTCAAAATGTGGCATGTTCCAACTGCAAAATAGTCTGAATTTGAAAATGTTAAAGTAAATGCAAACATACATACAGGGAGGAGAAGAAAATCCTTGTCAATATCAGAATTGTGCATTTGTCCTCATAGCCTAAACTAAGCTGTAGTTTAATGACTCCTAGAAGTAGATTCATTTACTTTTACACTCTATGCAACAAGCTGTACAACAGAATTCCAGATGTCTTCCTTTTTCCCAATTATGACTACTGCTGAGGGATGAGTAGCACAATACAGTTATACTTTCAGTAGAACTCTAATTTATTAATTTATAAGTTATTTCGATAACTAAGCAGCAACAAAAGAAAAAAATTCAAAGAGATTGATGGATTAGTTCTGATTACCTGGGGGTGGGGTCATACGGTTAACAGAAGAAGGAGCTGCAAAGTAAGATATTAGCCGTTTAGAGAGTTAGGATCAATAGTTAAACATAAATAATTGAAGGATTATAGTTTAGCTTTTAAACCATGGGTGAATAAGCTACAATCAAAGTTCATTCATTTGGTTGACAGAAAACAGATTGAGGGTTTCCTGTGGCACAAAACCAAGCCACCTGGCCTCTAACCAGTAGCAGATCATCTGATTATCTGTCTGGTGGGATAACATAGCTTACATCCTTCTGATAATGAGAGTGAGAACTCAACAATATGCGCTGAATTGCTGAAAGGGGTAAGGATGAGGAAGGGAGAGAGATGAACGATATGTATTCCTTTGGTATAAGCCAGTTTATGTAAAAGGATACATGTCCAATAAATGTGCATGCACACCTCCAAACCCTTGTACAAAGACAAAGAGTTGTACAAAAAAAAATCTGGTACAAAGACAAAAAGATGACTAACCCATATTTTAAATCAAGTTTTAAATCGAACTAGTACTTTGAAGAGATTCCTAAACATATTTAAATTATTTTTGCATCTCTTCCCTACCTTACAGAGAAAACTAAAATACAAAGGAACTACTGTGTTTAATCAGCTCTTCTCTTTACACCATTAGGACTCATAATTATTGTGTACAAGCAGGATTATTTTAAAGCAGTAAATAATGAAAATAAGTAGCCAGTTGAACATGGTTAATAGAATGTTATATTTTTAAAGAATTAAGATTGTTTCTTTTTTTTTTTTTTGCTGTATATTCCATTTTCTGTAACTGAGAGAAACAAGTTATATCTTTTGCAGAAATAAGTTGTCTATGATACTTAGAATGTACATCAAATTCAAGAAAATTGAAAGGAAGACTTACCAAGTACAGTGAGATGGGCTCTGGCAGTATCCTTGTCTAGTTCAGTGCTAGCCACACAGGTATAATATCCTTGATCTTTTTCTGATACTCCATGTATAGTTAAACCATCTTCTTCTTTTTTCATCCTTTTCAGTGCAGAAGCATTAAAAGTAAAAACATTATGGAAACACATCTCAGAAAAACATGAATGACAGCTACTGATGTGCCTATTACTGTATGCTTTTGTAAAAACGAGATAGAAATTAAATAATATCCTATAACATATTACAAATTGGTTTTTTTGAGCCAAGAAAAGTATTATAAAATTAGAAAAACAAAATAATTAACTTTAAATTATTTTCTTTTCTTATCAGTGAAGGATGTGCATCTCAAGTAGATTTATTTAAAAATATGGTTTGAACAAAATCCTTGAGGATCTCCAATTTTGATTTCACTGGATGTCTATTAGCTATTTGTTGAGAAGGTTTTAATACTTCGCTGAAACTGTACTCCTATCTGAACTGATTTGCAGAGGGCTAAACAATGGCACTTTCAAGGTGAAATATAATGTATCTACAAGTGAGAATTAAATTGTCTATTTTTTTTCTCATTTTGGAAAGTGAGCACTTATTTTTATAACTATTTTAAAACAAACAGGTTTTGTGCATTTTTAGCTCAAATAATGGAAAATCACACTTTATTTTGGAAATCTCATCTCTGAACTTTTACAGTGTAATCGGAGGTTTATGTTTTGAAAGACATCAAGGATGCAGGATGCAACTTCAGAATCACTAATGGGTATAACATTGTAAAAAAATCATCTTTGGGAGACATTTTGGCAGTCTCTGAGAAAAGATTTAAAATAATGATTTATATGTATATATTATTTTTAAAAGTTTATGATTTAAAAGTTAGCATGTTTAACTCATAGACACATATATGAGTTAATGTGCATGCACATACCCATACAATGTGCGTGCACATGCCCATACAAAGGATTTAATTTAGTTTATTTTGGTGTTTTTGTAGACATTAATTTATAAACTGCTTTTTTAATCAATTTTCAAATGCTGCTATGCCTGGAATACTAAACAGAAACATACCTAATAGAGGGAATCTGGCACACTTAATTAATTATGTTGGTATGTTTTCTGAGATTATTTTTATGATCTGAAAACAGTATTAGCCAAATAAATAAAAGCTCATTAACTTTAATCAAAGAAATTGAACTTCTGAGAATTTAAAAAGGAAAGTGTTATTTAATTTTTTTTATCAAGTAGATAACTTTTTTTAAAAAAAATGATATAGTTTTAAAGTTACAAACCAACAAGCTCAGTCTAGAAAACATATTGTACTGTTTTGGAGAGAAATATATACATTCTCCATTTTAAATGACTAAGATAAAATTGAAGGCATCAAAAATGTAGTATTAAAAAAGAATTACACAAACATTGTTTTTTCAGAAGTGATGTTTTTAAATGAGCAAGTAAAAAATCAGTAACTTCTGATGAAAAAAACATCATTAATTTTAGAACATAATTTTTAACAAAAGATATCAAACATTTTTTTCATTTCTTTATTGTTCCTTCTATTTCTGCACACAAAACATGGCTTTTGCTATTACATTTTTTTCCATCATCAATTTACTCCTCTTCCAAATAGCAATAGATGTAATACTCACAATCAAAATGGGAAAATTCTATCATAATTACTTGTATCCTAGAGTAGCTGAATAGGCTAAAATTTTGAGAAATATATCATCTAATAAAAGAAAGATAAAACTGACCTGTTTCCAAAGTAGACAGGAATATCATCTTTAAGCCAGGTAACTGTAAGCCGTAATGTGGAGTCATGTCTTGTCTGGCATACGAAGTGAATTGTGGAACCTTTCTTTGGTACAGCATCTTTGGGTCCCTCTATGATCCTTGTGGGGTCTGCAAAGAGTTAGACAGTAGTCTAGGATTATTAATGAACTATTTAATTTATTTGAAGTCCTCAAGCTAGTCTTTTCAAGATGTTTCAAGGGAATGTAGCTTGGGGAGTCTAGTTCAAGCACTAGGAAATAGAATCTAATAAAAGAATGTAACACTGACAGATTGTCTACTATTGCTTTATTCATCAAGGATTAAGTGATGATAAATCTCCCCGTTTCTATCATTTAGTTTTTCCCTGATATTTATCCATTGTTAAGCCTTGCAATCCTTCTTGTACTCACCAGACACATTTTAATGCATACCCTAGTACTTTGGAGGTGTAATTCAGCTCAAAAGATTCAGCCCCACAGATGGCAATAGGTTTTACCCCAAATTGGTATGACAAGGACACAACCAATATGTAATCAATCTTTCTGATAAATCATCAAGAATTCTTTGTTGTTGCATAATCCTTCTCTGCAGTTCATAGCATCTGCTCAAAAAATGTTCTAAGGAAGGTGCAGTGTAAATAAGGCACTCATTCAGTTCACTCTTTTTCTTTGATTTCCCTTTATTCAGTGTTTGAACCACTCTCATCTTTCTTTTACACTGCTCAAAAAAAAATACATAAAGGGAACACTTAAACAACACAATGTAACTCCAAGTCAATCACACTTCTGTGAAATCAAACCATCCACTTAGGAAGCAACACTGATTGACAATGAATTTCACATGCTGTTGTGCAAATGGAAGAGACAACAGATAGAAAGCACAGGCAGTTAGCAAGACATCCCCAATAAAGGAGTGGTCTGCAGGTGGTTACCACAGACCACTTCTCAGTTCCTATGCTTTCTGGCTGATGGTTTGGTCACTTTTGAATGCTGGCAGTGCTTTCACTCTAGTGGTAGCATGAGACAGAGTCTACAACCCACACCAGTGGCTCAGGTAGTGCAGCTCATCCAGGATGGCACATCAATGCGAGCTGTGGCAAGAAGGTTTCCTGTGTCTGTCAGCATAGTGTCCAGAACATGGAGGCGCTACCAGGACACAGGCCAGTACATCAGGAGACGTGGAAGAGGCCATAGAAGGGCAACAACCCAGCATCAGGACTGCTACCTCCACCTTTGTGCAAGGAGGTACAGGAGGAACACTGCCAGAGCCCTGCAAAATGACCTCCAGCAGGCCACAAATGTGCATGTGGCTGCTCAAATGGTCAGAAACAGACTCCATGAGGGTGGTATGAGGGCCCAATGTCCACAGGTGGGGATTGTGCTTACAGCCCAACACCGTGCAGGACATTTGGCATTTTGCCAGAGAACACGAAGATTGGCAAATTCACCACTGGCGCCCTGTGCTCTTCACAGATGAAAGCAGGTTCACATTGAGTACATGTGACTGACGTGACAGGGTCTGGAGATGCCATAGGGAATGTTCTGCTGCCTGCAACATCCTTCAGCATGATCGTTTTGGCAGTGGGTCAGTAATGGTGTGGGATGGCAT
Organism: Laticauda colubrina; assembly: GCA_015471245.1. Taxonomy (NCBI): domain Eukaryota; kingdom Metazoa; phylum Chordata; class Lepidosauria; order Squamata; family Elapidae; genus Laticauda; species Laticauda colubrina. The sequence goes on from BLBF01000062.1 coordinate 11,033,070, forward strand.
TTCTTTAGGGGGCCACACAGCCCATGTGCTCGCCAGAGGTAGCCTGACTGCCATTAAGTACCAAGATTAGATCCTCAGATCCCGTGTGAGACCATATGCTGGTGCGGTTGGCCATGAGTTTCTCCTAATGAACAACAATGCCAGGCCTCATGTGGCTGGAATGTATCAGCAGTTCCTGCAAGACGAAGGCGATGGTGCTATGGACTGGCCTGCCCGTTCTCCAGACCTGAATCTAATTGAGCACATCTGGGACATCATGTCTTGCTCCATCCACCAATGCCATGTTGTACCACAGACTGTCCAGGAGTTGGAGGATGCTTTAGTCCAGGTGTGGGAGGAGATCCCTCAGGAGGCCATCTGCCACCTCATCAGGAGCATGCCCAGGTGTTGTAGGGAGGTCATACAGGCCCATGGAGGCCACACACACAATTTAACCTCATTTTGACTTGTTTTAAGGACATTATATTAAAGTTGGATCAGCCTGTAGTGTTTTTTCCATTTTAATTTTGAATGTAACTCCGAATCAAGACCTCCATGGGTTGCTAAATTTGATTTCCATTGATTCATTTTGTGTGATTTTGTTGTCAGCACATTCAGCTATGTAATGAACAAAGTATTTAATAAGAATATTTCATTCATTCAGATCTAGGATGTCTTATTTTTGTGTTCCCTTTATTTTTTTGAGCAGTATATTTTCCTGCTGCTTTTTCCTTTTCTGAATTTCTTTTATTGTCTCATGGGCATCAGTAAACTGGATAACGCAACAAGACTGAATAACAGGTTCCTCTTCGAGTTGAAGCTTCTGTGATTTCTATCTCTGTTGTCAAGCTCAAGAAACTCTTCATAACATTTAGATAAATAGAATGGAAATTGTATTAGCTTGCAGGGTATTAGGACATCCTTTGCAAGTTTGAGGTTCTTTGGTCTAATGTTGAATACATAGCAAAGGTTTACAGAACCTACCACTGAAGAAGTCCATTTAACTGTAATTTAATGTTTCTATTCTTTCCAATTGCCAAAATAAGCTTCACTAAAACATCACACCTTCTTTATGAATAGAATATATGTTATGTTTGGAAACCACATCTCTCCCCAATATTTGGAAAATACCCGTGGTTTGCTGAAGCAGAAGCCACCTTACCTTTTATTTCCAAACGAACCTGGTTCTGTGCTTTGCCCAGAAGATTGGTAGCCACACAGGTGTAAGTTCCCTGGTCTTCTTTCCGAGCCCTGATGATTTCTAATGTTCCATTTTCATGTGCTTTATAGTTGCCACCATGCAGTGTACTTCCCTGGCCGTTCTTAAACCTCATGAAACAAGAATAAATTATTTTTAATATTCAATACACAAACCACCAAAGTGGAGTGTGTCTGTGTGTCCAACCTGTGTCCCACAATCTGTCTGAAGCCTTGGATGTGGCCTCAAAAGATCATAACTTTTAACATTATTATATGATTTATGTACATTAACTCTATTATATATTTTATATATGGCCCAAGACAATTCTTCTTAATTCGATGTGGCCCAGACAAGCCAAAACTTTGGACACCCGTGCACAAAAAGAATTACTACCTAACCTTCTCCAGGTGGTCTATCGATTTATTTGAAGTATATATAAATCTGGATAAAGTATATCTACTTTTAATAATGGCTACTTTGTCCTTCCAATGCCATATTGGTAACTTGGATATCTGCTGATATTTTAAAAAAATGTTTCTGTCTTATTTATTAACAGTAATATAATCAATGCAAAAACCAGATACATACTAAAAAGATGCTGTGGCTTAATAATAAAATTCTTACCATCGTAATGTGGGAATTGGGGATCCAAAGAATGGACAGTCAAGAAGCGTCCGGTTGTTCTGAATCACTTTTATCAGCTGGTTACGAGGGACAAGGATCCGAGGAACAACATCTTAAAACAACAAAAGTGCATTGTCTGTAGAACCAGTCAGCACTGTTATTTTGCTTTACTGCAAACATTCTATGTTAATGTTTAAATTTTCAGATTTAAGTTTTTGACTGCTGAGATTTTGCCTGAACTTTTCAAATATGAAATATTTCATAATATTTATGAAGATTTTATTTTTAAAAATTATACTTTGATGATTGTGATTTATTGAATTATCGTGTTTTTCCACTATAGTTGGGGAACCTACATGGCTATTCTTATTTGATATATTTTTACACCAAATATTAAAAATTTTCTAGGTAAAGAGCAAACAACAACAGCAACACCAAAACAAGAAGATGGATTTAAGCTTTCCCTTCAATGCTTCTTCTCACAATAATTATCTTTTACCTATTTCACCTAAACTTACTCATTTCTACAGTCAGAAAAATTCCAACTTTTAAGTTCTTATCTTCATACACTCACAATTAAATTCCTTCCAAACTTTTTTTAGATTGGATGGTAATGAAATTTTATTTATTTATTTATTTATTTATTTATTTTTATTTGCCAATTGCTTCCAAGATAATAGGTATAAGTAAATACATAGTTATAAATACATGGATACACATAAGAAAAATAAAAAATATATAAAAGAAACAAAAGGACAGGGATGGTAGGCACCATCGGTGCGCTTATGCACACCCCCTACAGACCTCTTAGGAAAGGGGTGAGGTTAATAGTAGATAGTCTAAGGTTAAAGTTTTTGGGATTTGGGGAAAAACCACAGAGTCAGGTAGAGTATTCCAGACACTGATCACTCTGTTGTTGAAGTCGTATTTCCTGTAATCAAGTTTGGTGCGATTAACCTTGAGTTTGTATCTATTGTTTGCTCTAATGTTGTTATGGTTGAAGCTGAAGTATTCATTGACAGGTAGGACATTGCAATGTATGATTTTATATACTATACTTAGATCAGACCGAAGGCGGCGTAGTTCTAGGTTTTCTAGGTCTAGAATTTCAAGTCTGGTGGCATAAGGTATTCTGCAATGAGTAGAGGAGTGGAGAACTCTTCTTGTGAAATATTTCTGGACTTTCTCAATTGTGTTAATATCAGATACGTAATGTGGGTTCCAGACTGATGAGCTGTATTTGAATATTGGTCTAGCAAATGTTTTGTATCCTCTAGCTATTAGTGTAATATTACCAGAGATAAAGCTATGTAAGATTAGGTTAATAACTCTTAACGCCTTTTTGGCTATGTAGTTACAGTGGGCTCTAGCACTTAGGTCATTTGAGATGAGTCCTCCAAGATCCTTGATAGAGTTTGGATCATCAACAAGGTCTTGACTATTCAGCCTGTATTTTATTTTCTGATTTTTTTTGCCAATATGTAGGACAGAGCATTTATTTGTTAATATTTGAAGTTGCCATTTGTTTGACCATTCTGAGACACAGTCAAGGTCTTTTGGAATGGTAGCAGTATTGTTGAATAGCTTTATATCATCAGCGAAGAGAACGCAGTTGCTCTTGATATGATCACAGAGAGTTGGTCCTAGAACACTGCCTTGGGGGACACCATTGTTGACAGGTACAGAACTTGATAGGATGCTCCCAATTTTGACCATTTGTTGTCTGTTTGACAGGAATGCTTCTATCCAGTTACGCAGGTGTCCAGAGAAACTGTAAGATTTTAGTTTTAGGAGTAGTTTGTCATGTACCACTGAGTCAAAGGCTTTACAGAAGTGTATGTAGATTATGTCTATTGCTTTGCCCTGATCGAGTTGTGTAGTCCATATGTTTTTGCAGTGTAAGAGTTGCAGGTTACAGGATAGTTTTTGTCCCAAAACCAAATTGTTTATTTGAGAGTAGGTTGTTTGTTTCTAAGTGGAGGATGATGGATTGGTTAATAATTAATTCCATGATTTTACAGGTGATGCAGCAAAAGAGATTGGTCTGTAATTTTCAACTAGGCTGGGATCTCCCTTTTTGAAGATGGGGATGACCATGGCTTGTGACCATAGTTTTGGCAAGAAGCCGGTCCTGAAAGATTTTTCTAAGATTATGCTTAGAGGTTCGGCTATGGCAGTGGATAGCTTTTTTAAGAAGTCGGCACATATTCCGTCTGGTCCAAAAGATGGAGATGGTTTTAGATTGTGCAGTGCTTTTTCAACAATGTCTTCTATAAAATCGATATGTATTAGATTGTTGTAGTTGTCTGTGGTTTGACTAGGAAATACTGGGCATGATCCATTGCTGTTTACAAATACTGAGCCAAAGAATGTGTTAAAGAGGTTGGCTTTAATGGTGTCGTCATTGCAGTCTTTACCAGGTCCTTTCAGGGGTGGGATGGACCTTGAGTCTTTTAGTTTGTTGTTTATAAAATTGTAGAAAGTGCGGGTGGAATTGGTGCATAGAAGGTTTTCTTCTTGTTTAATGTGATAATTGGTGCATTCAGTTTTTATCTGGGGGCATAAATTTTTGTGTTGGCTTTTGAAGTTGGCAACGTGACCAGATTTGTTTTTCTGCCAAAGTGATTTCTTTTTGGATTGAAGCTTCCTTATTGTTTTGGGTAATTTGTTTTTTCTGGGTTTGGGAGGTGTTAATGGTATAGTTTGATGACTCTTTTGACTTCAAGTAAAAATATGTTGCAATGGTCTTCTACAGTATTGCATCCAGAGAATAGAAATTGCCAATTAAGGGATGGGAGATCATTGTCTATAAGATCATAATTGCCTTTTTTGAAGTTATAATTGGGGATTCTGTCATGATGATTTTTGTGTGGATGTATGTTGAGGCAAAAGTCAATCATGTTGTGGTCACTGTTGGAAAAGGGTTCTTTAATTTGTATTCTGTAAATTGAATACAAACTATTGCAGAAGATAAGATCGAGACAGTTAAGTCCAGTGTTGGTTAGTAGTTGTTCTCATCCCAGATTTATTACTGCATTGTAGAAGGTTGCATGTGTGGGTTCAGTTGTACATTTGTTAAGGGTCAGTTAATATGAGATAGATTGAAGTCACCAAGAAAGATAAAAGCGTGTGGGCAGGATGCTGTATTTAGTAGTGTATTTAGCTTGTTTGCATGTTCAGTGTCATAATCAGGGGCTCTGTAACATTGTAAGAACCGAAATGTCATATTTAAGGACAGTTCACAGACGATGGTCTCAGGAAGAGCAAGCTCCTGGGTAACTTGGATGTTGGGACTTTTTGAAGAAGATAGCAACACCACCTCCTCTACGGATTTCACGATCTCATTGGTAAACATTATAGTCTCTTACTGTGGTTATGGAGTCAGGGACAGATGCATTGAGCCATGTTTCACAGACAAATTATAATGCCGAATTTAGCTGTATTTAGTAAGAGGAGAAATTCGGTATTTTATTTACAAGGCTTCTTGCATTGAGTAGCTTGCATTTAAGGCCAGTTGTGGTTGGAATAAAGGTAGTTAGGGGCATGTGTGCCTAGTTTTGAGTGATGTTGGATTGGATGGGGTGGGGTTGGATGCGGAGTTGGGGGTTGTATGACTTTCTTTTGATGGAATCATCTCTGTAGTCAATGTATGGTCCTTTTCTCCATTGTCTAGATGGTTTTTGAGTTCTGTGTGGAGTTCACGGGAGTAGATTCTTTGCAGTATGGATGACCCAAGGAGTCTCAGGTTGTCTTTTTTGTTATTATAAAGTAATATGTGCATGAATTATATTAAGCTATGAAATTCCATAAATCAAAATGCACAAAGATGGATCATTTTGACCTGAATTACGAATGGAGATATTCTGATGTAGATATTGAATTCTGCTCTGATGGTTTTAAACAATTCAATTTCTACTAAATCATAACAAGAACATATATATATATATATATATATATATATATATATATATATATATATATACACACACACACACACACACACACACACACATTCTTTTCATGTTTGAAAAGCTTTCCTTTTATTTTAAATGCTAAATCAGCTTGTTGTCCGAAACAACTGCAAACCTAAACAAATGTTCTCATAATTTAATCAGTGGTTGCGATTATTATTTCAGTAAGCTATGGCATCTTAGCATGGTTTAGCTTTCTTTGCATTCTGAGTTGAGCCACTGCGATATATACAGCAGAATACAATAGCTCTTTCAACAAACTACCTTACTCATTGCTTAGTAACAACTATAATGTATATTAGTTCCTGGGAAAAAACAAATGATTTAATAAGAAAACAATTGCATTAAAAAAAGGAAATTATTTTAAAGGTTCTTAAAACTAAACATATTAACATAGGTAAAAAACTGAGAATTTGGCCTGTTCAGTGCTTACCCAACACACTAACAAATGCATTGGCTAACAGATACCCATGTTCATTAGAAGCGTTGCATTGATATACACCACTGCTGCCACTCTGGATGTCCCGAAACATAACAGTATCTCCAGTAACTTCACGGCTGGGATTGGGAGCAGAACCTTGGAATCAGACGAACATAAATTAAGAGATATCTTTTGTTTCTTTTTGTAATAATGTATATCAAATGAACACCATAAAAGCATCTAAAATTAAGCAATCAATCTCATCTGATGTGAAGAAATAATGGATGGAAGTTCTCTCTTGTCCTGGACATTCCTATTATTAAATATTGAAAATGAGAAGCATTTCAAAGTAGCAGTTCCAGTCATATTGGTCCATAGAACAACTTGTTTTTCAATAATTTGATATAAATCTATATATTACATTTCTGTTCAATGTTTATTTCTATGGTCTATCACTGAGGCTGTATATCTAAGAAGGAAATATTCATTATATTGACAATAAAACAAATTATCCTGAATTATGTTTGTACAGATAATAGGTCTTTCCTTTCATTTAAATTACTTACAGTTAGCATTAGCAATAGTGTTTATACTTATATTCCTCTTCATTGTGCTTTATAGCCCTCTGTAAGTGGTTTACAGAGTCAGCATATTGACCCCAACAATCTGGGTCCTCCTTTTACCAATTTTGGAAAGATCGAAGGCCAAGTCAATCTTGAGTTGGTCAGGATCAAACTCCTGGCAGAGAGCAGAGTCAGTCTGCAATACTGCATTCTAATCATTGTGCCACCATAGCTCTTTTAGGCAAGTAGCCCTCAACTATGATCATAATGGAGCTGGGAATTTCTGTAATAAGTCAGGACAGTCGTAAATTGGGACACCCACATAATTAACCTGATTTGATTACCTTTTTTTTGCAGCACTCATTAAATGAATGTGGTAGTTGTAAAATGAATGCTTCAATCTGTTAAGTGAATCCCATGGTTGTTACAGTCATCCATTCATTCCAAAAAAGCCAGAAAATAGCAAAAAAGCTTTGTGAATCATAGTAAACATACGATTAGGGAATGTGCAAGATGAGCTTACTGCCAAATGTCCAGAATCGAGTTGTAAGTCATTTTTTGGTAGACTTTATTCAGGGGTAGGATTCCACCAGTATAACAACTGGTTCGGTGATCACACACTTTGTGTGCATGCTCACCAAATACATGCTCCGTGTGTGTGCTCCACATTTTAAAAAGCTCCAATACTTACCTTTTACTGCAGTCCCTGTGAATAAAACAGCTGAGGCGTGGCAAACCACTCTGCCGCACGAATCAGCTGTGCTCTAAAAAAACAAAATAAAGCACAGGAAAGAGCAGGGGTGGGTGGGTGGGCCCACATGCTCATCGCATCAAACTGGTTCACTGCCAGCTAATCTTCGGAGCAAGGGGTTCACCTGAATCAGTCCGAACCAGTAGAATCCCATCCCTGACTTTATTGTAACTTTGAATGATCGCTAAGTGATCAGTTGTTAAAGAAGGACTACCTATGCTTAGTTATTGTTTGTTTTGGCTAAATATCCCATGACTATTTCTTTTGATCTCATCCTTAAAGCATCACCCAATTATGCATATATCACATAATCAATCCAGAGACTATTGAACTATTGTAGTCTGTGAGCATTGAATAAGTTTTTATGTAGCTATCTAGAACAGCCACATTTTAGAATGGAGCAGAAAACGTCCACTCTTTATGCAGACAGAAAGGTTTATGCCATTACAGAATTTGGAATGCAGAAATATGGTAAATTTATAAGTGAAAGGAAAGATGAAAAGGCAGCACAGGACAGAGATAACTGAGAAAAACAAAACTCAGAACCTCCTAAGAAGACTGAGAATATATATAGAAATATATAATATCAAGACTACAGTAAGTCATGTTTGTATATTAATGCATGATATATATGAGGTCTACCTAAAAAAAGCAAAAAATCTGATGTAAATGTGATTTAAACATCAATCTCAAAACCCACTTTAACGTCATAATTTAACCTTCAAGAAAACTCAAAGTATGGAACCACAGAAATACTGTTTCATGTTAACATGCCAACAATCAATCATTTTTAATAGCATAAAACAAATAATTTCAGAAATGAAAAATGCAAATAAGCATTGACTAAAGTATAAAGTGAATTGAATCCTCTGGAGCTTGTATTTCACACTTCTTTGGTATCAGCAATCAATTGTTTAAAAATTTGACCTGTCCTTCAAGCAATTATAGCTTGAAGCAATAAAAATATAATTAATCCAGATGGTCATCAGAAGTCAAGAGTGACAGGGAGAGAGAGAGGGAGGAAGGATTATCAGCAGTTAATTGAAAATATCTTTACCTTCCTTCTAACAATAATGAAGTCAAGAAACATATAAATCTTTCAAGTAATTAGGTTCTGTTCTTGCTTACTTTCTAGAAGTTCTCCGTTCACAAGCCACTGGACTGAAGGTTTGGGGTTACCATTGGCACGGCACAGCAGTCTTCCATCTTCACCAGGTGCCAAAATAAGGTTCTCTGGTTCATCCAACCAATATGGGGAAGCTTTAGAACAAAGTTATAAATATAAAAAGACACTATGGCTATCATTATAGCAATCCACTGGAGAAAATATGGATATGAAAGAAAAGGAGAAAACTACAGGAAAACTGAAGTGACTACAGGAAGCCAAATTGTGAGTTCTGTATGAAGAAATACTGGAAGATAGACCAATCTTTCAATGAAAGGAAAGTAGGCACAGAAGTTGTTTGGAACATAGTGAATACAATTGTGTTACAGATGAACTAGTTGCACTTTTTATAGAAAATCTGAGTTTAGAGAACACTTTTCTAATGACTGGAGGCTGAAATGAAGCAAGGGCTTCCTTACAATTAATAATGGGAGTTAATATACTTAATTGGGATGTTCCTAAAATAAGCAACAATCTGTAGATATTGAAAGCAAGAAAATCAGAACAGAAATAAAAGGCAGCTGGAACTCCTCTTTTTTTTGCTATTTATTAATTTACTTGCATTGAATATATAGAAAAGGATGAATTTTGTAAAACCTTTTGAAATGTTTGTTGGGAGAAGCAGAAAAAGAACATTCAATGATATAATATTTGATCTTTAGGGCAAATTGGAATAAACATGTGGCATATAAATGGGAATGTATTTGAAAAGGTCTCATAATTTGAATACATTTTGCTTATTTGTCATTCTTTGAACTCTTAGAAGGCCAAATTATTACATTTATGTATGTATCAAATCTATTTAGCTACCCATCTCACAAGATGTGACTTTTGGCAGTGTAACAACAAAGATATGCAATAAGAAACATGTAACACAATGGTCATTAAAAAATAATTTTAAAAGCACAAGGCATTCAAGTGATTAGATTAGCAAGGGAGCCACTTCCCCTGGTCTCCAAACCTGGTAACATAGACAAGTCTTGAGAAACTTCTGAAAAATAAAAAGGGATGAAGCTAACCTCGCTTTGGGGAGGGTGGTGGTGAATGTTTCATAAGATGGCCAGCATGGCAGAGAAGGTATCAGCCTTGCCAGGTAGACCAAAGGGGAAACTTGACCAAATAAGCTAATTCTATTTTATTACAAAGCTGCATTAATAGAATTTAGCAAGTCACCTTTACATCCTGGTAACTTAGGGAGGCTCCTTTCTTTCTCTACCCACTATGTAGTTATATCTAGTCTTTCTGACTGTTTCCCAATTCACTATACCAAAGAAACAATGATAGTTTCATGGTTGCCTCCACTTGGCTGAATAAAGATATGTAGGTTTGTGTTCAAAACAGTAATTGGTTTCTCAGGAAGTATTCTAATACCATGTTCCAATCATATGGTCAGACTGACCCCTGAAACATTTCCTATGTAAGCCTCTTTCATGAGTCTTTTGCATAACTAGCTGGTGGAGAATAAGAAGGCACAATACACATGACATACCTTTCACTTTCACCAAGATACTATGGCGGCTAATGCCCACTTTGTTGGAAGCTAAGCAGAAATATTCCCCAGAATCTTCCTCAGAAATATTTGCAATATGAAGAGCCTTGTTAAAGTTTTCCAACTTGATCCTGCCAGATGGGAGATCACCACCCTTTTTGTGCCACATGATATCTGGTGTTGGACTGAAAGAATAACAACAACAACAAATCCAAAAGATTTAAGCATTTGATGTCAAATTTTTCTAACATGAATTATGTATTATACGAAATTTTCTGGAAACTTGCTGCCTATTTTAAGGGTAGAATTTTCAGTGTCCTCTCAAAATAACCATTCTCTCAAAATGCCTGCCAAACAACTTGAGAGGCAAGAGAGTAAAAATTAAAAATATTAAAATATTTATGTGTAAAATTAAGTTATTAGTTTTTGACTCCTGAGAGTAAAGATTTCAGATATAGATTTAATTGTGGCAGTACGAACTTTGGTGGTATAAAATGCTCTTCTAGCCATCAAAGTTGGCATTAAGTTCTAATGATAATAGTTACAAAATGGTGAAACATATATTGTGATGTTACAATGCATGCTTTCATATTTGAACTGTGGTATATACAAGCGTGTAAGCTGTGGAACTTGCATGTCACCACAACAACTTTTCATCACTTGCTCCCCTTGCCTATAAACATCAATGAACTAAAATTATATTTTCAAATTTTTACATTTGTACTTGTGAAGTTAACTTTTATTTACCAAACCTAAAATCAGTAAGAATAAGAATAAGTAACTATGATTTTATGTCCCAGAACATAGACCAGAATGTATTTGACAAACCATGATTTCCCTGATCCCAACTGGTACGTACACTCCTGAGGCAATGCATTCCAGCAAGAGGTCTTCTCCTCTTAGCACCATCTGACTGCTTGAGGTTCCAAGAGGGTACATGAAGCTGGGTTGCCTTTCTGCAATACCTCGGGCTGAAATGAGGACATAAGGGAGGAAAAATACAGAATTGTAAATCCTTCTCCAGATGGCAGTATGAAAATGAAAGAGAATAGAAAACAAGCAAATTAGAGAATCTTTGCAACATCCAAGACCTGCTATGGAAATCTATAAAGAGATTAGGAAAATATAAACGAAAGAAGATTTCAGTGGAAAAATCAGGCAATGGCACAGAGACATATGGAAAGAATGAAATGAAGCAGTAATAATAATTGTAATAATAATAGTCACCTTGCTCACATAAAAAGCATTTGTCAGGTTTCAAGTTTAACCATGTATAAGTTTGATGTTTAGAACAAGGGAATTCTAAGTTGTTGTTTTTTTTTTTTTAAATAAATACTGAAGAAATGTGCCTATGTTATTTGTACTTTTGTGAACATTGTACTATTTGTGAACATCACAATCACCTACGGTATTCAATAAAATTACAATGTACTTTAAAAATATTCGTGAAATTTACAGTGGGAAAATATGAATTATGTTCCGTCTGGAAAATCGCGAGGTAGACCGGGTTCCAACAACAAAGTCTTTATTATTTACAGCAGTTGAAAAACGGAACATTGGCTCAAGCCACGGCAGCCTTTTTATAGGGATTTGCCTGCCGGCTTGTAGCCAATGACAGGTATTTAGTTTTGCCGCCTTTTGAGCAGCTTCGTGGATTGGTTCCTATTGAACCAATCCCCCATTTAGGTTTTTTAGCCAATCAGAATCCTGTATTAGGAGTCTACTATTCTATATACAGAACACCCCTCCCCTCTTGGTTTAGTCCTACATGGTAACGTAGTCGCGCAGGTAGGTGGGGCTTCTTTTGACTCGACTGGACTTGCACGGTTCATTTCTGCTGAAGACTTCGACCTGTTCGGATAGGGTTGCTGTCTCTCCCGTCCTTCTCCATGGAACCGCCTGGAAGGGTGAGTCAGCCATTTTACTGCCGCCTGAGTTTCCCAGGCCGGCGGCCTTGCCGGTCCCTCCTGTTTTCTCCGGGCAGGTTGAGCTGGCCTGGCTGGCCGCTTTGAGTGGACTCTTCTCGCAATTTTCTTCTAACTGTAAGTCTCTTTTTTGCTCTTTTTGTTTGTTGTCATATTCTGTGTTCAATTTAAACGGTTCTTTATTATTTTCTCGTATTTCCCCCCCCTCTTTGGTTTGATTTTCGTCGTTTTTTAATATTTGTGGTTGTGTGTTTGTACTTCTTTCTATGTTTCGGGACCGAAGCTGGTCTATGTGCCGCTTCCATTCCCTGCCGTCGTCTATGGTTAGTCAGTAGGACCGGGGGCCTGTAACTTGTGTTATTGTACCTGGAAGCCATAATGGGTCCCTGGTAAAATTTCTTGCATAGACTAGGTCACCTATTTCAAATGACCTGAAACGGGTGGAGAAGTCGGGGGGGGGGGGGTTTCTGGCGTATAGTTTGGGAGTAATCTG
>BLBF01000062.1:11045751-11060735 GCA_015471245.1 Laticauda colubrina
GGGGGGGGGGGGGGGGTTTCTGGCGTATAGTTTGGGAGTAATCTGTCTAATTGCGACCTCAGTTTTCTTCCCATTAGTAATTCTGCCGGGCTTTTGTTTGTTATAGTACCTGGTGTAATATGCTGGAGGGTGAGTAGGCAATTTATTTTATCTTGGACATCCCCAATGTCCATTTTTTCTAACCCTTCTTTGGTAAATCTGACCATTCTCTCTGCCCTACCATTTGCAGCCGGGTGGGCCGGCGCGGTTAGGGCATGTCTAATACCTAGGGAGGCTAGGTATTGTTCGAATTGGATACTCGTTAATTGTGGCCCGTTGTCGGACACTAGGACGTCCGGCAGGCCATGGGTTGCAAAGAGTTTGTCAAGTTGTTTAATAACGGTTTCAGTTGTCGTAGATGGCATAATTTTAACCTCCAGCCAATTTGAGTATGCATCTATGATAATTAGGAAAGTATGCCCCTTAGTAGGACCTGCAAAGTCAATGTGAATTCGTGACCAGGGGCCTCGTGGGGTTTCCCAGTCCCTAATGGGTGCTTTTGTTGGGGAAGGTCTGGTTCTTTGGCATTTGTTGCAAGAATTTACCCAGTATTCGATGTCCCTGTCTATACCTGGCCACCAGACATAGCTTCTAGCAAGGCTTTTCATTTTAACAATTCCAGGGTGGCCTTCATGAAGCATACCCAGTACCTTAGTTTGTAATTTGGAAGGGATAATTACCCGATCACCCCACAACAAACAACCCTTTTGAATCGAGAGTTCGGTTTGTCTGGTCCGGAAAGGTTTAAAGTTCTCAGTTTTTTGATTTTCTGGCCAGCCTTTACCTACCCAGTTCAGTACATGGGCAGTCAATGGGTCCCTTGCAGTGGCTCTGGCGACATCATTTACAGATATGGGTAGATCGGGGCATGTCTCTATCTGCAAGGTGGTCATCGTCGGTGCCGGGTCTTCCTCTATATTCGGTAATGGTGCTCTGCTCAACGCGTCTGCATGGGAAATTTGTTTCCCGGGGCGATGTGTCAGAGTATAAGAGTAGGCTGCTAGGAATTCTGACCATCTAGTCATTCGCGGGGACAAAATGTTCGGTGTCGGCTTGTTTCCCGCCAAAATTCCCAGTAGCGGTTTATGGTCCGTTACTATCAAAAATGTTCTTCCATATAGATATTCGTGGAAGCGTTTCACTCCGGCGACGATTGCCAGGGCTTCTCTGTCCAATTGACTATAGTTACGCTCGGTTTTAGACAGAGTCTTTGAATAATATGCGATGGGTGCCTCTCTCCCATCTGGCAATTGGTGGCTCAGGATGGCACCGACTCCAAACGGTGAGGTGTCGCAGGTCACCGTCAATGGAAGTGTGTTACTAAACTGGATAAGAACGGTGTTAGATGTTAATAAGTTTTTTATTTTTTAGAAGGCTTTCTTTTCTCTATAACCCCAAGTCCAAATTGTTTTTTTATCCAGTAATCGATGTAATGGTTCCGCTATTGTCGCTTTGTGGGGTAGGAACACGTTATAAAAATTTATTAGTCCTAAAAATGCCTGCAGTTCAGTTTTGTTCTTTGGTTCTGGTGCGTCTTTAATAGCTTTGACTTCTTTGTCAGTAGGGTGTATACCCTCTCCGTCTTTTAAGTAGCCCAGGAATTCGACACGATCAGTCATTAAACAGCATTTTTCTTTTTTTACTTTTAGGCCAGATTCTCTGAATTTAGTTAGTACGTCTTTTAGTCTTTTTTTTAGTTGGGTCGCATCTTTGGCCGAAATTAGGACATCGTCGAAGTATGGTACGACCCCTTTTATACCATTCGATAGGTGTTCCATGAGGCTCTGGAAAACGCCTGGGGCTACACTCACTCCAAATTGGAGTCTGTTGCATTTGAATGCCCCTTTGTGGGTCACTATTGTTTGTGCTTCAGCCGTTAAGGGGTCTACTGGGAGCTGTTGGTAAGCTTGCGCTAGATCTAGTTTAGCGAAAACTTTTTATCCCCCAAGAGAATGTAATAAGTGTTGTATGACTGGCACCGGGTATGCGCTTTGTTGCAATGCGTGGTTCAGGGTAGCCTTGTAGTCACCACAAATTCGAACCGACCCGTCTGGTTTAATTGGTTACGATCAGCGTTTCCCACTTAGCATGGTCAACAGGTTCTAAAACCCCTTGATCTATTAATTTATTTAGTTGTTCCTCTATTTTTGCTTTCAGAACAAAAGGAACTCGTCTGGCCTTTAGTCTTCTAGGGGCTACCTGGGGGTCTAGACTAAAGGAAATTGGGGTCCCCCGATACCTGCCTAGGGAGCCATCGAAAACGTCCTGGAACTCTTGGATCAGGTTTTCTTCCCAGTCGGTTGCGGCCACCCGGTCTACTCCGGTCATCCCGATGCCCAATGGTGCGAACCATTCGATGCCCAGGAGGCTTGGTTAGTCTCGGTCGACTATTGTCAATGGTAGTACTTCGACATGTTGTTGTAGGCGACTCGGAGATGTCCTAGGTCTACTACAGGAATTCGGTTTCCTTGGTAGTCCTTCAGGGTTAATTTTTGTCTCTGGAGTTCTTTGAGTTTGATATCTGGGACCAGCTGTTTGATGGTGTCCCTTGATACCATTGATAGGAAAGACCCAGAGTCTACCTCCATTTCGCAGGGGTTGCCTTCTATTTTTACAATTATTTTTACTTTCTTCCCGCTTTCTGTCTGAGTGCTTCTGATAGTGAAAGTCTGATGTGTTTTCTCTTGGTTAGTGGCTCGCTTGTTCCGCTGCCACTTTCTCTCAGTTTGTTTTGGCTCAGCTTGTGCGGGGGAGTTGCTGCATCTGTTTGGGCTGTAATTTTTTTTATTCCTGCAGACTTTCTCGATATGCCCTCTTTTCTTGCAAGCTCTGCAAATGGCATCGAGAAATCAGCAGTCGGCCCGAGGATGGTTTCCTCCGCAGCCAGCGCATTCCCGCCAATTCCTTTTTTCGCGCCCTTTCTTGTTGGCGTATAGGCGGTGGACTTCATCGTCTTCCTCCCCGGATTCTGACGTCTCATCAAAATCCTCGTGGTGAGTGGTGGTGGGAAATTGTTTCTTCCCTCTGGCCAGGCTCATTTCATCACTGTTTGTGTTCATCTGTTTCATTTTGACCGCCGATTTTTTCACGGCTTCAGCGGCTGTGGCTTCTGCGATGGCTTCGGCTACGGTTATATTGGGTTTATTTAGCAGCTTGCTCTGTACATTAGAGTCTTTTAAACCAGGTATTACTCGATCCCGCATCGCTTCATCTAAATTTAGGAATTCGCACGCTCCCCCTATTTGTCGGAGGGCTGCCACAAAATCAACGATGGTCTCGCCTTCTTTCTGGTCTCTTCGGTAAAATTCGTGCCACTTGATAAGGTTTGACACCACCGGTGTGTAGTGAGCCTTTAGTATTCTTTGGAGCTCTGGCCAAGTCAATTGTTTCACATCTCGGGGCTTTGCCAAAGCCTTGGCCATTTTGAAGATTGTGGGCCCGCAGTGTGTCAAGAAAACAGCTCTCTTACGCTGGTCTGAGATCTCTTCCATCTCGTTACTTTCCAAATACATTTGGAAACGGTTTACGTAGGATTCCCAATCCTCTTCATTGGGATTGAAGGGTGCGGGTGGCGCGTTATTTCTAGCCATTGTTCTTCGTCTAGTTTTATTTGTCGCCGCGTGCTCAGTCTCACGTTTAGGATGATCCCATCCTCGTCGCCAGTGTTCCTTCCGGAAAAACGCGAGGTAGACCGGGTTCCAACAACAAAGTATTTATTATTTACAGCAGTTGAAAAACGGAACATTGGCTCAAGCCGCGGCAGCCTTTTTATAGGGATTTGCCTGCTGGCTTGTAGCCAATGACAGGTATTTAGTTTTGCCGCCTTTTGAGCAGCTTCGTGGATTGGTTCCTATTGAACCAATCCCCATTTAGGTTTTTTAGCCAATCAGAATCCTGTATTAGGAGTCTACTATTCTATATACAGAACAAATTACAAGAAACAACTAAAATGGTTAAATCAAATGTTATTTAAAAACATTATGTAATAAGATTGTCAATATCGTGCTGGGTCTCATGGAAACATTGAAGTTCATTTAAATTCATGAAACCTGATTGTGATTCACCCTTGCTCAAGTGAAACATTTCATATTTTGATACTAAACTATTGAGCAAGCCATTCCACTGAGCCATGAACACAAAGTCACTGTACAATATATTTCACAAAATATTATATCGGGTATAAGACCTAGGTATTTGTAAGACTGCCCCTCCAACAATTCTCTCTGACCATCCTGTAAGATCTGAGAAAGTTGGCATATTCTGGGTCCCATCCAGAATGTAAACAATCACATTATAAAACCCAGTAGATACCCCTCATTTGTAACTGTGTCTATCTTCTGAAACATTCCCTCCATGGTCTGGATAGCTCCAATTCAATTGGTCTTTAAGACAGAATTAAAGACCTAGCTCTTCTCATAGGCACTGAAATAAGGGTGGAATGCGATCCCACCAATTGTATTGTAATTGTGGTGTATGGGGGGGGGGGGCGAAGAATCATTATCTCCCAGTGTGCTGTCGGTACTTTGTATTTTACTTTTATTGTTTTTAATCCTCTATAAGCTGGTTAGAGTTGTCAGCTAGTGGGCAGTCTTAGAATTCAATGACAGAAATTCTACTTTAGATGTGTTACACCAGCAATCTGCAACCCACCCACCCCCCATCTATGGCCTGGTTCCTGGCTGCAGCCCATTGATGCAACCAGAGGGCAAGCACATGAAACCCTCCCTTCCCCATCACTACCACTGCTGGTCCACAGAGCCAGAAAGGTAGGGACCTTTGTGCTGCACTATCATAAAAGTGTACCTTTTCTTTTCTATTCTCACAATAGTGAATATAGCCTTGTTTGTACAGCAAAAAATTTAAAAATCCACTTTACCAAGCTAACTCATACTGTGATCCAGGGAAACTAAACATATGTCAACTTTGAGTTTTATTGATCTATATTTGAAGAAAACTAACAGGCTCAATTAGTTCATAGTTATTTCATTCAAGTGATATATGTATATTTTCTTTATATAACAAATCCAGATTTTTTTAGGATCCATTCCAGAGTGGAAAAAAATGTCACACACAGAAGGAGCTACCTCAACATTAAAGCCAGTAATTAAGTTTAAAAAACAACAACAACAAGAAAATTGTTCCTCATCTATAGCAGAAAGCATAAAAAGCTTTAATTTAAAGCAGGTATCTGTATTGTTGGCTGAATTACTCATTAAAATACATAGGATGAAAAGGTTTCACAAATCTGATTATCTATTTTAGCATTATAACATAATGAAGTTGCACTGAAAATCAAGGATTGATTGCTGATTTAATCGGGAAGATTCAAAGTACAACATTGCAAAAGCATTCTGAGATTGGCAAAATCTTTTAGCCTCAAAGTTATGGCTTTATTAAATGTTTAATTAAAGCTAGATCTAATATTAACTGAATATCAATTTAATGGGATGCAAAGGACAAAACAATTAATTCCATAGATCTAAATCACACTGAAGAATGGAAGCTTCTATGTTAGATTACAATACTTGAAACTGACATGATTCCAAATATCAGTTCTAAAGACTCTTGTCATTGTGAATACCTTAATAAATCATTGGATGGAGCTCTTGCTTTTGATTTGTGCACAAGTATAAAAATGAGCTTATGCTATGTCTAAAAATTCTACTGTAGCAATCACAACCATATTTCTAAATAATACTTATGGTTTCCCCCTCATGGAAATATGAACTCCAGAAGAAAAAAAATGAATAAAATAAATAAAAGATTTCTGTCCATGATAAGAAGTTACAGTTAACTTGAGGAACAAAAATAAAATGCCATACCATTAGTACTTATTTCATAAAAATGAATTCAAATTCATCAAAAGAGGTTTCAAAACAAGAAGACAACTGACATAAGATCTTTTTAAAAAGCCATTATGTGGAAAGAACCTTGAACAAATGGTGTCATAAACAAGCAATTATTCCATGCTGTTCAATATGGACTAATTTTGTTAATTAAATGAAAATTACCACAGAGAGTGACATTTCCCTAAGCTCTGAGCATGTGAATGGGCACTCCATACACCAAAAAATATATAAAGCAAGACAAAGGTGCAAATATCAGAACTTTAGACAGGTTAAGACAAGCATCTGAGCAGAACAGTTATCAAAAAAATTCACAGGTGCACAGAAAAATTTGCAAACAGAATGTTAAAAACATGTACAAAACTTACAGATAAACAATTAAGATACCAAGAAGAAGCAGGTATGTTATTTTAAAAATATTATTTATTTACTAGATTTCTATTTTTCCTTTTCTCCAGAAGTTCAAGATAGCAATACATGAATCTTCTTTCTCTTTGGAGCTTGACAGGATTGTGTTAATAAGTGTTAATAGAAAGAAATGTTTGCAATTAATCATTAATTAACAGCTCCTAACAGAGGGTCTTTATGTGTTAGAATGCTGGACTAAATCTTTCTATGTAATAGGGCATAGGTACATACGAGTATTCAGTTTAGAGCAGATTTCTATTGATTCATATATAATGGAATTCTGTATAAATATCTACCCTATTTATGAATATGGATGCTGATGGTCTCTTTCTCTCTTACATACATTTGCCTGAAGGAAAGGAAATTGAGTTGAAAAAAAATCACACAGAGCCAGAAATTATTTAGTAGCTCTTACATAAACACAAAACCTGATTAATGGTTATATTAAGAATCCAAAGAGAAACTTTCATGCTTATTCACAAACTACAGAAGACAAATAGGTAGCATCACTAAATATTCTAGTGTAAGCCTGGGTTCCCCAACCAGGGTTAGGTAGACAAGCTAAACAGAATGTGCAGCGTTAGTCAGATAGGCACACAGATAAATGAGTGAGCTAAGTTTGTATGTTTATTAACATACAGTAAAAATAACAGATACGCTTGTGCTATCAAGAATATATTTTATTCCAGTATAAGTTTATAGCATAGTCAAAAACAGTCCAATATTCATTTACCATGTAGTCAGTCCATTCAGGGATATTCAGTTAGCAAAGTCCATGTAGAATATCCTATTGTCAGTTCATATAAATCAGTCCTTTGTTGTCTCTCCCGTTCGAGCAATGCAGTCTTGCTTCCAAGCAGTAATCAGGGATCATCAAAGCCAGAGAGAGAGCGAGCAAGCTGTAGCCTTGCTACTTTTATATGGTTTTCATAAACACACCCACAGTTGCTATTTTACAGTTAAAGCTGCATACACTAACTATGATTCATAGTTGGTATTTCACCTAAAACAGTTAGGGTGAACAATGTTATCCCTAACATTCTCCCCATTTTAGGTTACAATAATAACTATGAAACATTTACAACTTTAAATTATATTTTTCGCAACTTTCTTTAAACTTAGTTGCTCCTTGAGCTTTTGTAAATTGGTCTGCTATGTTTTCCTCTGACATGCAGTATTCCAATCTTATCAGTTCATTCTTCACTGCTTCTCTTACATTCAAATATCTTAGGTCAGTATGTTTTGATCTAGTTTTTACAGCAATACTAGTAGCTAACTTTATAGCTGATTGGTTATCCTCATATACCATAATGGGATCTTTTATAGTTATTCCCATGTCCAACAACAACTGTTTGTAGAAAATCAAATCAGTGCATAATAATGATAGACATGAAAATTCAGCTTCCATTGTAGATAAGCTAATATGCTGTTGTCTGATTGACCTCCATCCTATCAGTGTCTTACCAAATAATATAGCCATACCAGATGTTGATTTTCTAGTGTTTATATCAGTTGCAAAACTTGCATCTGCATAAGCACTAAGACTCAAATCACCCTTTGGCTCTATATATAATGCATGGTTTATAGTTCCCTTCAGATATCTCAATATTCGTTTTATAGATTTCCAATGATATTCTTTTGGATCTGAATTAAAACGTGCCAGCTGATTTACACTATAAGCAATATCTGGCCTTGACCAATTGCTTATATATGATAAGCTACCAATCAAAGATTGATATATGGACTTATCAAATTTGGGACTTTGATCATTAATTTGGCAAACTTCTTGACTCATTGGAGTCTTTGCCGGTTTACAAAGTTCCATCTTATAATTTTTAAGTAATTGGCAAATTTTATCTTCTTGAGATATTTTAAAACCATGGTTTGTTTTATTTATTGTCAATCCTAGATACCTTTTAATTTCACCTAGATGCTTTATTTTTATTTTCTTGGCTAATAATGATATTATCTCATTAGCCTCATTATTAGTTTTAGTTATTAAAGCAATATCATCAGTGAATAACAATAATAATGACACCGTTCCATTATTTTCTCTTTTAAACACACACGGATCTGCTAAACCAGATTTAAAACCTATATTGTTTAACTCTTTCACAATATATTGGTTCCACTCAAACCCAGATTGTTTTAATCCATAAAGACTCTTTTTGAGTTTCCAACAATCATTGTTATTTACATTATTTTCTTTTATGCCAATTGGTTTTCTTAAATATATAGTGTGCTGCAATGGTGCATGTAGATAAGCAGTTTCTACATCCAAATGGTTAACGATATAGTTTTTCTTAGCTGCCCACACTAATGCTGTTCTTAACGATGTAGCTTTAAGGCTTGGCGCAAAAACTTCATCGTAATCAGATGCAGTTTGATTAAATCCTTGAGCTACTAACCTAGCTTTATGGGTAACAGTCCCATCATTTCCAGTTTTTACTTTAAATATCCATTTGCACCCAATGGATTTTTCTCCTGGAGGTAATTTGGCATCTTCATACACTTTCATTACCTTTAATGAATTTAGTTCTTTTTCCATTGCCTTTTGCCAATTCTCCTGATCCTTAGCAGGATACATCCTAAGTTCTTCTACACTAGTTGGAACTTTAGTTACTTGGCAAACTATACTTGCTTGATACCTATCAGGTGGTCTAGTTACACGTGTAGTACGTCTAGGTATTATAGGACTTGCAGGTGGACTTTCCTCTACTAATTGTTCTTGATCATGTAACTCTTCCTGATCAACTATTTCCTCTTGTTCTGGTCCTATTTGTTCTTCGTGGACTTCTTCTTTAATTGGACTCTTCTTACAGCTAATCTCATCTTTCTGACTTTTGTAGGGTTCAATAAATATTTCATTATTTAAATCTTGCTCTAATCTATTCCATCCTACATGTTCTAGGAATTTTGCACTAGCACTGGTGTAAACTCTAGATGTACCTGGTTCCCAGAATCTATAGGATCGATGATTAGAGGTATAACCTACAAAAATCAATCTTTTTGCTCTATGCTGTCCTTTGTATCTAAGTTGTTTAGGGATATGCACCCATGCTGGTGCTCCAAATGTGTGCATGTAACTTAAATCAGGTTTTGTACCATGCCACAGTGTGAATGGTAATTCACCTGTTGTTGAATTAACAACATTATTTAATATATGATTACCACACATTATTGCTTCTCCCCATAAATTGTCAGGTAATCCTAGGTTAGGGTGAACAATGTTATCCCTAACATTTAGTTAATATTGTTAATAGATTACTGATGTAAATTAACTACTGTGAATCTTGGAAGGATATGTTCAAATTGCTTAATCAACCTATGACAGTTGCTATGCCTCTTTTTGCACACCTAGGTTCTAGTTCCAGATAGTTTGAGTTAAATTTAGAAAACATTCCTGCTGGAACACCTAAAGATCTGCTGCTACTTAATAAGGACAAACTTGAGTCAAATCAGTGAGCTGACTTGGTACAAGACATATATTCTTGGAGATTGCTTGTGAATGCCTTCCAGGTTTGATTGAACTTACTAATCAATGACTGATTGCAGGAAATTTTCAGGGCAACTGAGTTTGTAAGCAATAGGGATTGTATGAAATATCTAAATTGTTCTTGTAGTTCTTCTACTGAACTTCAAGTTTTGCAGGTATTTAGATCAAAGTACAGATGAAGACACTGAAACAGAATAGTTCTAGAAGAATATGTCTATTGTTAAAACAGGGCGGTAACAACTTTCCAATATATTTAGAGATAAATTGCTTATTCAATTTCCACTGAAATAATATACCGAGATGCAAATACTTTTTAAGGGGGTGTTGCTTTTAAAGCTTAATTCTTCAAAGCTTTGCCAACCTAAATGGATGCCATTTAATAAAGCATCCACTTTTTCATAGGTTATGTACTGTTGAATAATCCTAACATTGTTCTTTTTCTTGCTTATACTCTATGCACACCGATTTGTCTCCTGCAAATCTACCTATTACTGAAACAAACACTGAACAATGAAACAGTGTCTAGATAGCCATGCACCTATTATAGGAGGCAAGAAGTATAAAGCTGTGAATAGGCATACATCCTTTTAATTGGATTTATAAAATGTAATAGAAAGAGATTATATGTTACTAAATTCCACGATTCTGACCAACGAGATATTATTCATATATTTCTATGAGTAAATCTGTTTTGTGAAAAAGCCAGAAGAACAGAACATTAACTTTAGGATTATAGGATTAATCTTAATTATTTTTTGTCAGAATAGAATTTCTATAGTAATGTTGCTCAAATTTTGACACTGGGACAATGAATGTTTTCACGGATTAAAATTAAAGATGCTTTTCTTTGGCATGCAAAAAGTTAAAATACACACTAATCCCAACCATTCTATTTTTCACAGAATAAGCAGATATGAGGGGCAAGGATAAGTGACACTGACACTGTCATTCTCCATAAATTGGAGAGAAATAAATATAGGAGACCTTTCTCTACTTATTTAAAGTAATCACTTCATAAAGAACCTTAATTTTCCAAATTATAACTTGCTAGAAGGGCCTATTAAATTTCCAAGTTTCTTAAGGCTGCGTAGGAGAGTTTTATAAAGTATGGAAAATGTGGTTTTCTAAGGAAAAGCATGGAAGAATTGGACCGTCTGGTTTACGATGAACTAAAATCCAGACAAAGTGACTACCAGGGCATGCCTGCCACACATCCCCCATCCTTTCCTTTCTGCAACACCCAGCAGAATATTCTCCACTGGAAATGAAATGATGGAAATCAACCAGACTCCTATGATATTTCATTTTTAAGTCTGACTTCATAACATAAAATCAAGCAAGCAAGCAAACAACAACAAAAAGCCCTGAGTTCACTGGAATCCTTCATCTTTGGAGTTTGCATCTCTCTCTTATGAGAATTATACCCTTGTATGAAAAATGAAAAGCAAAGATGTACACAAAATCTTTCATCAGTCTTGGAGGAAAGAGGGATTGATAGGTACATATCAATTCTACCCTTAGAAACATAAAGGTAATTTAATCCTTATTCCCATAGCAAGTCTTTTTTTTTTAAAAAAATTGTATTCTCTAGTCCTATAGGAATATTTTCCAAGTCAGAAATAATGTGGATTGAATTCATCAAAAGAAGATATCTCTGCAAGCAAAACCAAGAGATGTTACGTGTTCTTTGGGTACACAATAAACAAAGATACATTCATTTCTCATCTATCGTGCAAGGCTATAATGAATAATGTACCCAGTTTGCTGCACTTCTCTTTAAACAAATAAATTTGTATTACACGGATCAGGGGGCCACTCTGCGTATACATCCAAACAAGCATTCACAAAAGTAAATTACTTTCTCGCAATTTTTCTTTCCCTAATTCCAGAGAAATCAATCCCTTCCTAAATATCTACATTATCACATAATTTGCATGCTACAGAATAGCCTGGTGATTCTATTGTTGAAAAACAATGTATAATTCATGATTCTTCCAGTGTACAAAAGGAGTGAACAGAGTTCCATTGAAGAATTTAAACAGTTAGGTAATGCTACTGCAAAGAATATCCATCATGGTTTTTCCATTTATTTGTAATTATAGATACATATTTTAAATATAAACAATGTAACAATATATATGTATTTTGTTTTGTTACATATACCCATAAAAAACAATGCCATCAAATGACAATAAATAAAGTTGAATTTCACAATGATTCACGGATGATGATATTGTTTAAAATATGAATCATTCATCTAATAGTGATGGAGACAAAATGTTTGTTTGGAAGACTGTGCAGCCTGAAAAAAAAATGGTAGGATAGAGATACATGACTATTGTGTTTATCAAAGTGTCTCACAATTTCCACTGACTGACCAACAAGTGATGTTAATACAATAGTAAGGTTAGGAACAGAGAAGTTAGAATGTGAGGATCTCCAGAAGTCAGTATTGACTCACCACTGTACATGTCAGTGTGATTTCGAAAGGACGCTTCATTATGGGGATACTCTGTAATAAACAAAATAACATGAACTTTCTAAAGCAACAAACATGCACTGAATAACCAAAAGGTAATGGAAAGGAAGAGCACAAAAGAAAATTAATTTTATAAATATAAAGTGCATGCCAGAAAGAAAAGCATATGAAACATCATACACATAACATCCAAAAAGGCCTGAAGACTGTTTAGAAATAAACAAGATTACAGCAATGTAAGATGACATATTAAACAATAGGTGTGTTTGTTTTGAAAAAAAAATCAGAAACATGCAAAATCAAAAAAGTTGCAAAAGTTTTTAAAGAAAACATTGATTACATTTTTGTATTTGGCTTCCTAAATGTCAGGAAATTTTCAACAGATTTGTCAAACATCTCACAAAATTGGAATTATTTGGCTACAAGCTTTTTCAAGCACATACAATAAACAAAATATTCTTACTAATTTGCACCAAATACGATAAGTAAGGATTAGAAGCAACAAAAACAACTTTAAAACAAAGAACAATGAACATTTCAAACTTTGCTCATGCAAGCATTATTAGAATGAGTTGTGTTTCATTCAAAAAATAAATTTTCAAGAGAAATCCACGACTAAGACAATGTTATAAAAAAAAACCATAAACATTAATTCCTGACAGAAAAACAGGAGCAACTACTTTTACTATCCTTGACGTCTACTTCTTCAAAATTCTCTGAGATTGGTGATAGGATTTCAAACTCAGAGGAGAAAATCTAGCACTTGGAACCCCCAGCACCAATAATTTTCTAATTGAACTTTTCTGACATCAAAAAGGACCAAGGATAATATGAGGAGGTGGGTTATGGGGTGCCCCAGGAAAACCCTGGCTCCATGCAATGAATGTATTACCCATATGTTATCAAATCAATGTTCTACCTTTCCGGCTGTGGAAATATTGTTTCCTACACTTTATGACCCTTTCTCCTCTCTATCCTGGTCTATCACTGGAAGAGCTTTGAATCACAGAGAGCAAAACCAAGCAGGCTACTAAAGAGTAAGGAACAGAGCAATCAGCTTCTTGTCACCTTTCTCCACTGGCTCCATGAAATCCTAGGACAGTTTAGATATGTTGCTAAATACAAGGCTGTAGAATGATAATGCCTACTATTACAATCAAATAAATTGCATTGGAAAAGCGTACAAGCTAACAAATATTTCTGAATTTCAATGAAACAAAGCAAGAATAAAGATGAAAATAAACGAGAAGGGAATTAAAAGGCTAGATACAATAGAGAGAGTTTCAGAATCTGTAGAATCAAAAAGTCTTAGTGCAGGAGGGCTACCATTAGTTCTGTGCCTCAATAAAATTTTGTGAAATTGTTTGCATCTGGTTTATAAAATCTCCTGTGTCCTATTAAAAATATAAGATGCAGATGTAGGGTTTTAAAAGCAAAAGCAACTTCTTTTCTGATTTTTGTTATACTTATTATCAAGACTGAACAAAATTGTCAGGAAAAATTGTGGCAAAAAGAAGATGCATGAACAATAGTACTAAAATTGCTTTTTATCCCCCCCCCTCTCTGTCCCCCACATTCCATTACCTAATTTCCTTCCAAATATATATATCAGCCTATTTATATAAGAAAAATAATCTGAATGCATGTTTATCCAGTTTAAAATCCATAGTATAGATTTGAAATTAATACCAAGCTTTAAAATCTGATAAGGAAACTATTCCAAACAGCATACAGAGAAATAAGCAATTACAAAATCCAAAAGAGTAAAGTAAAGTTGAAACAAGCATAAAAGTAGACTTGTTGAAAAAAGCACTTTAATATGAAAAATATAGAAACAATAAAAACTATTTGAGTCTCCACACATTATCATTTTAATTATGAATCTCCCTCTGTTGTAAGATTCAATAAAATGTGGAAAATGTTCTTCTGTTCTGCCAAGAAAGGATGAAATATACTATTTCATACATTATTCATTTGAAAGTAAAACCATTCATTTCAACTTAGTAGGTGTACAGTTGCAATCTGTGCATTTATTACTCATTTTAACAAAGCAGTACTTTTAGAGAATAAACAAATATGATGAAGACAACCTTTGGGTCATCCTTTCAGAGATATTTCTTTACCAGATTCCTCAAAGCTTTTGACAGTGACAGAGTTTCTAATGTAGTTTCATTACTGGTAAAATTCTTCAAAATTTAGGGAGATATTCAGCAATACATCTGCCTTGAACCTGGCTTAAGTTGAATGTAGTCAGTCAAATATCAGCAGCTAACCACAGGAAATGTTTCATGACATTTTGTATTATGTCATAAAATGTTTTATAAAATTTGTAAATTTGCCAATTTTCAATTTTATGGCAGTCATGGGTCCCAGACTTTGGATACATTCTTTAAAGTTAGTCCATTTGAGGTACCTTGTTTCAAAAACTGTTGTCCTACAATGCACTATTCAACCAGTTAAAGGTTAAAACACAGAGGTTTTAGTAATATATAGATAAACATTGCACAACTATCATGTTTAAAAAAAATTGATTCAATTATATTTAATGGGGGCCATAGCATTTTATTTCTGAGGATCATTCAGAATATGGAGGAAATGAAGAACAAAGCTAAGATATAAATTAAGAACTATTATGTATGCAGACATTTCAATGTTCTGGTATAGAATAGAATAGAATAGAATAGAATAGAATAGAATAGAATAGAATAGAATAGAA